>JASPKZ010003807.1:255000-681266 GCA_030220185.1 Diploptera punctata
GCATGACGGAATTTTACATTTCACAAGTTGCTAGCAATTCTATTATTTGCAACAGAAGGTTCAGGAAACAGAACATACATAGAATATCTTCATTTATATGGCACATTATTTTCTTGGAAAGAAGAAATCGCTTTTCAATTTATCCTGGTCAGTGACTCCCGCAGATGTTACAGCCCTGCCATTTGCATCCTCCGCACCAATTCAGGATTCTCCTCCACACCCGAGTAATGGCTGCTTTCTGCATACTAAAAGGAATTTATCTTACAGTACACTGTTATTAGAGATATATTACCGTAAAAGAACATGTTATTGAAAATATCAGTTTATTCTCGCCTTGAAATCATTTTAAAATAATTGATCTAATTTACATAATAATAGTACTATAATAAGATATTGGTACCAACTAATGAAGGATATTTTGAACTAAAAAAAACCGAAGGATACAGGGAAAGAACCGGGCAAGTCATTTCTTTCTTGAAATTGAAAAAATGTACGTTTAGTTCTACAACATCCATACTTCCTTACCTGAAGGCCTATATCAAACTTTGGAAGCAATTAAATCAATGACTAAACTATACACCGCGTCCCATTCAAACCTCCCAGATTTTAATTAATCATAACTCTCAAAGTACTCGGAATTATGAAATGAGGTTGGTATTAAAAGAAAGAGAAACTCAGATAATTTTTGTTTTCATTGTTGCAGTTAATTCATCTGTCGTATGTTGGACAATAATGATATAAAAATGGCGGCTCCTCAGCAACGAGGCCAAACTGTTTTCCTGGTATAGAGACGAAGTCAATAATTACAGTCCAAAGAAATTACCGGAGAGAAAAATGCACCTGATGGGAAGATCATTAAGGCATGGCTTGAGAAGTTTCTGGCGACTGGAAGCGTTAAAATAGAATCAGGAGGTGCTCGTACACGAGTTTCAGAAGAAAAGATTGAAGAAATTAGAACAGGATTTCAGAGAAGTCCACAGAAATCAATTCGCCAAGCTAGCAACAGTACCAATGGACATGTTGGGCAGAACGTGGTACGAAATCGAATACAGACTTGATATTGTTCGTGCTACTAATGGTGCACATATAGAGGTGTTGTAGTATGTGGCAATGAAAATTCTTTGAGTTACCGTTTCGTTTAATATCGGCCTCATTTCATAATTCCGCATACTTTGTTAGTTATGATTAATTAAAATGTGGGAGGTTTGAATGGGACAGCCTGTATATTTTACTGTTTGACACTTCTAAATTATATTTCTTTCCATGGAGAAACGAATGATTCCTCAAACTCCATTTCGACAAGAAAGTGACTTACCTGGTTATTTCCCTGTACACTTCAAGTAAGCCCTCGAAATATCATTCTTCAAAGAAAAACGAAACATAAATAAAGCACTTATGTGTCCTACGATTACTTACGAGAGTGAGCACTGAATGCTAATTAAGATGCTAGAAAATAAATCTAAAATATTTGAAAAAAAAAATTGGATAATTTTTGGACCGGTATATGTTTCTAGTCGGCCGCGGTGGTTATGGTTCTTACCTCTAGTTACGTGGGTCGCGGTTTCAAACCCGGTCGGGGTCGATGGACTTTTTAGGAGGAAAAAATCCACGGAGCAAGTCCTCCGGAAGGGACTTCAAGCGTGGGTCCCGAGTCTGAAGATGTTCAGGCTCGTAAAAGATCCTTAAGCCCGAATAAAAAGGCCACTAAGCAAAATTTAGTTGCATGTTAGATGTCTCATTGAGTCAGTGTGTAGACAGCATGCTAATAATATCTATGGACAAATATAGTAACTAAAAATTAACTTGGTCTGGTAACTTCTTACAAAGGAGAGGTTATGGTTCAACAGTGGGCTACGATATATATATATATATATATATATATATATATATATATATATATATAGTTGTTTCTACGTATAGGTGCATTTGTTCATATCATGATAATTTATTGTGTAATATTTTATTGGTAGAACGGCCATCTGTGTTCTATAGATTACGAATCACAAACATTTGCCAATCAGGTTGCACAATTTCGGAAAAATTGTGCATCACGTTTGACCATATTATTTTGAAAACTATTTAACTCATGCCCCAAATGGCAGTCAATGACCAATCACATTTCAATTAATTTTGATTTACAACCAATCACAGTCGTTTTTCAACTCGATTTTAACACCTTCATTTTATCAAGTAGCTCCCAGATTATATATATAGTGCACGAACGTAACCAGATTCTGCTTGCGAGATATAATAGAAAAACATTCGTAGCAATTGATTATACCATAAAAAAATAAACCACTGTTTGCACTTTCTTAAACGTATTATTTCCCAGGAATTAATGTTGCAGAAAAATATAATTGACATATTTACATCATAGGACATCAGAAATCAATTAATAACATGTAATGATATGTTTCATTTTTTCTCCATTAGCGTGCAGTCTTGCAATATTGCGATTCTATTTGGCAATAAATATGAGCTGGGTGTAGTTATGAACAAATGAAAAATAACGTCTCTCATTTGTTTTCAAACATCGCCATTTACACTAAATATATAAATATTTTAAAATAACTATATTTAAATAATGATTTGTTAATAAGCAGCTTAATTTTATTCCTTAAATAGTCCTAACAAATGCCACTCTTGATTTCCAAATTCCCTAGATAAATATTCACTCCTCACTTCGTGAGTCGTGAATTTATCGATAATTTGGAAATCACTCGTAGCATTACTTATGTTAATTCAGTGATAGTTACGTAACAGTTAGCTCAAACAGTATCATTTGAGAGTCGTATGTGGGAGGTCCCTGGTTCAGATCCTCGTACTGACCAACCTGATTTAATATTTTTCCTGACTTTCCTCAATCGTCAAGGAAAATTCAATCAACAGGACCAATTTCATCTTTCATGGTAACATAACATAAAAACATATACTATATTATCCCAAATGTTAAAGGAGTCCATAAGTCACCTATACTATCGAACCTGGAGGTTCATGGACATACGGACATAAACACTCCATACATGTCTATCTTGAGCTAATGTTTTCCAATCATTTTTTCTTCCTTTCCAGGATTAGGTCAATGCGACCTGTTCCCGTCTCAAGTCCATCGTTTCCTTGGCCGACCCAAAGATATTTTTTCATGCGGTTTGTAGGTGTTGATAGTTTTGGGTAATCTTGTATTGTCCATTCTGTCTAAATGTTCTATACTTCGGTATTTGTGCTCTTCTAGTTTATCGACTATTGAAAATATATCCAGGTCATTTCTTATAGATTCATTGTGCATTCTACCCATGCGTGTACATCCTTTTACGTATCTTAAAAATTCATTTCAGTGACTTGAATGTGTGAGATATATATTTTTTTTGTAAGTGGCACGCCTTAGCGTAGTGGTTAAGGCACTGAGCTACAAGCCGGAGGGTCGAGGGTTCAAGTCCCGTTGGGGTCAGGATTTTTAAACTGACCCAAACCCTCTGGCGGCACTATGGCCCTGGGGTCGACTCAGCCTCTAACGGAAATGAGTACCAGACGCTTGTTCTGGGGGTAAAGGCGACCGTCACGCAGGGCTGACAACCCGGTTGACAAAGTGCCGATTGTCCAGAAAACGTGGGATCCTTAACCTCCTTCTACCCCAAGGGCCTCCGGGCCTGCTGTGGGATCACTTTATTTTACTTACCCACGATTCAGATCCATATAAAAGAACAGGAACAGCCATAATTTTATAAAACCTGAGCTCAGTTTCTCTTCGAGTCTTTCGGAAGGTTCTTCTTATGGCGTCACACATAATTTGATATCGGTTTAATTTATTATGTATATCCCAATCATAGCTATATGTTATATCTGAAGCAAGATAGTTAAAGTGTGCTATCTGTTCTATTATTTCATTATTCCAATCACTCTGTATAATTTACCTCCTCAAACCGTGATTAATATTTTATCATCTCAATGTTGGCCTGCCTACTGGCTTTCCCTGTGGTTACTCATAGAAATTTTCAATGACCCTCTTTCATTCCCTATTTGTGCCACATGTCCTGCTCATCGCAGTCTATGAGGTTTAACTGTTCTTATTACATCTGATTTCTCTTAAAGATAATTTCGTTCTCTGATAAGTAGTTTTCTCCATTGAACTGTCTGTTCGACTCTCTTCGGTCCCAAAATTTTCATAAGGATTGTATTCTCAAATATCCGTAATCCTTTATCCTCTCTTAAAGAAAAATCCATGTTTTATATCCACATAACTGAAAGAATAACAGTTTTTCTTCAGCATTTTTTTAGAGGAGATGGGATGACAAAAATGTATTTAATTCGTTATAATATGTGTTTCCAGAGTTGAGCCCTTGTTTAATTTCTTTATGAACCTCGTGAATAATTATAGTTCCTAACTATTTTTATTCAACCACTTCTTCAAAATTTCCCTTATTTGTTATTCATCGTCCACTTCCATTATATAATGTATTTCTACTTGTGATCACATATTTAGTTTTATTGATATAATCTATAAAAATGAATGTTTGTTTGTTTGTTCGTATTTTATGCGCGGTCATACCGTTGATCCGATTGTGATGGAGATTTTTGCAAAATGTTCAAGAGATTCCCGGGATGAACATAGGTTATAAGAGAGTTGTGATACTCAACTCCTACATCCTTAAAAATCGCCCTTTGTAGTGGAAAACGTGAAATGTGTAGCTCTTTAGACGCTTAAATGGCTTACGCTGCCTAAACCATAACAACATAACAAATAGACAAAATTAATGTACACAGAATTGAATATCTCAAAAATCTCTACAAAAAAGTCCGCGACAGCATATGTTTATCTCTTACGGAAAACTCACAATAACCATGTTTGTCTTTTTTTGATGCCAAGAAGATCGAGACAAGTTCGTAGATTCCTGTGCAAGCATAGCATCACATGGCGGATATTCTTTTACGGATAACTCACAATAACGAGTTTTGTATTTTAGTTCATTTATGCCAAGAAGATCGAGATAAGTAGATTCCCGGGCAACACTGGGTAATCAGCACGGGGACTCTTAAAATAATTAAGATATACATTTATAATTATATTTCATTACCATATACTTGTTCAACTAATCATAAGAAATACATTAATTTTTTACTTTCAGCTCATTCATGCCAAGAAGATCGGGATGTGTAGTTTTGCGGACAACGCCAGGTAAACAGCACGGGACATCCAAAAATAATTACGTTATAAATGTTTCCTTTTGCTTATTTAACTAAACACAAAACACATTCATTTTCGTATTTCAGCTCATTTATGTCAAGAACATCGGGATAAGTAGATTCCCGGACAACGGCGGGTAATCAGCACGGGATATCTAAATATATAAATTTATAATTATTTTTCCTATCACTTATCCAACTAAACATAAAAGCACATTAATTTTCATGTATTTAGGTGTAGCAGCGCACGCCGGGTATTAGCTGGTATTTATATAATTTAGAAAAATTAATCCATAATGACTGGTTTAAATGACAGAGGATATAAATGGGACTGGTCAATATTAATTACCTAGCATATGAAAAAAAAATAAAGCTATTCTATGCCACCTGTGAATATTCAATCAGAGAACAAGTGACTTGGCGTCGTGTTGGCCAATGTGAGACAACACACGTTCCCGCTAGAGTCAAGTGCCAACAAGTTTAATCACATATAACGGGATACTATCCCAACAGGGCACGTATATTAGTGGGCATGTTAGGGTGTGAAAATAGGCAAGTTAGTGTTAGCTGGGCAAATTAATGTTAGTATGGGCAAGTTAGGGTGAGAAAATGGGCGAGTAAGTACATCGGCTTAGTTCAGCATTTACTTGTTTGTTAGCGGGTTTTGTGATAAGTTGCCTACACTGTCTGAGAAATAACTATTACATATTTCACTTTACTTACTGTGATTTTAGGTTACTTTGAGCTCAAATTCTAACTTTATTTTAAGGCATTTCTCATATCTTTCGGGGGGGGGGGAATCAACATTTATGTAGGCATATATATATATATATATATATATATATATATATAGAATGGAGACACGTTTAAAATTTTATAAACCAATGGCGGTTCCAAAACTACTATATGGATCGGAACACTAGGTCTTAAGTAAATACCAGGAACGAAGAATAGAAACGTCATAAATGAGGTTTCTGAGGACTGTGGCTGGATATACAATTATAGATCGAAAACAAAATGAAAATATACGAAAAGAACTAAATATATTCAAACTATTAGATAGAATTGCACAATAGAGAGATGATTGGATGGACCACATCAATAGAATGGATAACAATAGAATTCCGAAACAGATTCTTCATTACATTACCACTAGGGCGAAGAAATGTAGGAAGACCCAGTAAAAGATGGACAGAGCAATTCTAGCAAGAGATCGGAACTGACCTTAAGGTCTAATCCTTGATGCTGATGATGATACATATCACGTAATTATTCACATACTGCGACAATAAATTGTGTGTTTTCTTTTTTCTTTTTTTTTATTTGAATTTATGTAAGTGGCATAGAATCTCTGAAAATAGTGTAATAAAGTATTTAGTAAGCTTATTTTTAATCTGTATTTGACTGTTATGAGTTGAATTGTCTTCGAAAAGCAAGGCCAGGTAATTCGTGAGAAAAGTGACATTTTAGGTTAGTGGATTTACAATCAATTTGTCTTGATGACAAATAACAGGATATTTCGTAACTAGAGTTGGGAATTACGCATAGAGAAGTGTTGTACAATTAATTAGAACTAGTGAAGCGAAGCAAAATAATGATAAACGAAGCGTCAAGTTCTTACTTTCAGGTGGAAGTAAAATTTGTCACGGTTGTGCCGGAAATTGGAATTAAGCGTGCCAGTTCACTGGGGTCTGATGAGGCAGATACAATAGCTGTCTACTATGCTAAATTAATTATGCCATCTATTCATTCACTCATTTCTAAATGTTTATTTTACTCTCAGAGAATAGTTTGTATGCTATAGTCTAATAGTAACGTTGCCTAGTACGCACAGGACCTAGATTCGATCCCTGAGGGAAGATTTTTCGGACTTTTCTTCACCTCTAAGACAAATGTCTGAAAATGTTTAAGGTCCAAGTAACGTAATTGCCTCGTATGCAACGGACCCGGATAACGTCGTAAGCACCGGACCTGTGTTCGATCCTTGAGGGAAGATTTTTTTCGGATTTTTCCTCACCACTAAGACAAATGTCGGGAAACTTTAAGGTCCAAGTAATGCCGTTGCGTCGTATGCACCGAATCTGGGTTCGACCCCTGAGGTAAGTTTATTCGGATTTTTCTTCATCTTGAACAAGGAATTGCCAACCATTACAAGCCGAAACCTACATTTAAATTTATCCCAAAGAAGCGTTGTGATGTACCAAGTCCAGGTCCAAAAAATGATCTGTCTTTTTAACTGCAAGGCACAGAAATCGAAACCAGAATCCTGGAATGGCAACCCACTGCACGGAGCAGATGGACTCTCTCTAAATGCATCAACTCGACGCCACAGTATGGAACATTCTATGAAAACGTCCTTATCACGTCTGCTTGATTTACGAAATCGTATCACAGAAGCAGCAGGCTTTTTTACGGTTTAAATTTTAAAGTCTACATTTCGTTTCACAGCTGAAAGACGGAGTATGTGTTTTCACCTAGATGGCGATCATGCAGAAAGGCAGCAGAATATGTGTAAAACTTCACAATAACATTGATTTTTCAATCATTGCCTTCCTTCGTTGAAATGGATAGTGACTTTAGAGACACTCTACACACACACACACACACACACACACACACATATATATATATATATATATCCACCGCTGTGGTCTCAAGGTAGCGTGCAGCCTTGTCACGCAGCGGGCCCGGGTTCGATTTCCGGTCGGAACAGGTTCCTAGGTGAGGTTTTTTTCGGGGCTTTTCCTCACCTGTAAGACAAATGTCAGGAACTTAGAGCCCAACGGTCCCCGAAAATAATCCGGCCATCAATATTATCGTCATCATCCTTCACCGGTGTGGAAAACAACGGGAAGCTACCACATCTATAATTCCGTAGTAAAGCTGGAATGCATAGCATGAAAATGTTATGATTGCAGTGAAAGACCTGCCGTCGGACAAAATTACTATGGATGGATGGATGGATGAATATATATATATACTCCGTCTCGGCAAGGAACAAAACGACTAGATCATCGCGGCCGTTTAATGTAAAATAAATCAACAACACATGCGACCTTGCAATAAAGTAAAAGCCCATCAAATAAATTACATTATATTACTGGTATTACAACGGTCTGGTTACGGTAGTGTGTCCGCCACTCCCCCATCAAGTGGACGCCGATGGCGTAGAGGTGTCAGTTTAGAATGTAATTACATAACAAGTAGTTTCATTTTCTTACTTTCAAACCAAGAATAGTGCATAACGATGACCTATATGTCAAAGTAACACTGCTGCCCGAAGCATAGCGAATATCTAAGTATTCTGATGACCTTTGTACAACAAGTAAACATAATTGTGTATACAGCCCAACAGGCCTGTATGTGGTATGAATTAAAATAATTTCGTGATCTCGCGATCCATGGCCAATTTATTGAAGTCCAGAGAGGTCGAATGTTTAAAGAATGCCGATGCTACGACCTTCACCGTAGAAGCATAACAAATCATGGTCAGACCCGGGACGAACATCCTAGAATTTATATATATATATATATATATATATATATATATATATATATATATATATTTGTTATTTATTTCCTGTAATTCCTAAATTTAACATAGTGCACCAGTTAAGTTCCTCCGACGTACTCTGTTTCCAGCCAGTCACTTCACTTGTTTCCCTCTTTCCTCTGCCTCCTCCTCTACTGAACGTGTCCACGTTTTCCTTGTCGTCCCCTCTTACTTGCGGGTTCTAATCTAGTGCAGTATTCTCGATGGCTCTGTCTGGTTTTCTCAATGTGTGGCCTGTCCAATTCCACTTTCTTTGTTATATTTGGTGACATCTTGGAGATCGATTAGTTTGTCTCCACAGTTCTTCATTTTACTGAACTCCAATTGTGAATTCTTCCCCTTCCTCGTGATATACGACTGAGTCCTGTTCCTTAAAAAAACCCAAGGTGGTACAGATGTTAGGGTTTTTTGATCTGACTCTAACCCTTTCGGAGTCTTCTCAAAGTAGATTACTAAGTCTCCTACGAGGGAAACGAAAGATAATGTCAACTACCATATTATACGGTCTATAAGACGCACATTTTTCTTCGAAAAATTACCTCCAAAATTCAGTTGCGTCTTATACTCGAAATTAATATAAAAAATGTCCAGTGTTTGATTTAAAATTCCCGCCAGTCTTAAAAATGGCCACATATTCGATGCCGCGGGAATTATCTCTATCTGGTAACATTGGATTCAACTGGCAGAAGCAGTGCACCGATGCAACGAACATGAGTTGCGGGGATTCACAAGCTTGCTCCCTCCCGCCCCGCCATCACAAATCCAGAACACTGTCTAGCCTATGATGCGTGATTGCAGTCTACGATGCCAGCGAACTTGAACAAATGGATGACGGATGAAACCCAACATGAAATCATGTCGAAGAGAGCTTTAAAATGACGTACAATAGAACAAGTGTGTCAGTGGATAAAACAGTCGTGGTCTAGAGTGAGAGAAGACATTGCTAAATCTTTCAAGAAGTGCGGCGTAAGTAACGCTCTCGATGACAGTGAAGACCATCTTATATATGAAGAGGACAACGACGACGATGATGATGATGATGATCAAGAGCACAACGATGATGATGATGATGATGAAGAGGACAACGATGATGATGATTATGTTGATGCTGAAGAAGAAGAAGAAGAAAGTTCAGATGACGATTTTCAGGGATTTTAAAGATCAGAACGGTTGCATAAACTAAGATTTTCTTTTTTAGTCTGGCTTTGCAATCGAATAATAAAAATGGTAACATTTTTATTTTAAAAAAATGCTTAAAAATTAAGGTGCGTCTTATAGTCCGTAAAATACGATATTTTTTATTACTTTAGTCGGTTTATAACTATATTTCTTGAAAGTGGTCCTCTAAGTTCAATTTAACACGAAGAACAACTAATTTAAATTAACTATACTGAACTTCAGGAGAAACTATTATACCAAGTTAACTTCGCACGGGCGGAGGGGACGAGTTTTAGCGCTAGTGTCGCCGAACTACTGAATATGTGGAAGGGATATAGGAGAAGACTGCACATCCGATCACGTACTGAAATGCTTCAGTTTTAAGAGAGGGCGGTGAATCCCTAAAGACGTGTGAAATACCTTAACATGGTTGTCAAATTAGTAATTTAAGCACGAAACGCTCAAGCGGTCGGATCATTTAAAATCACAGTATTTGTCGTCTCTCCGTTACCAGCCTCACAAAAAATCATAAGTGGCAACATGTAATGAGATGTGACAGCCCATTCCTACACGTAACCCCAATAGTAACAGGGATGTCAAATTAGTAATTTTGCCAATGACCGCCTAGAAGGATGGACCATTTTAATCCATGGTATTTGTCAGCTCTCTACCTGCCATACAAAGAACATAAACAGAGGACAGGAAGTGGTAACATAGTAAGGAAGAGAAAGACAGCATGTTAGTTATCATATTTTCCGCCTGTGCAGATTACTTGGTGAAGTAATAAATGCAACTGTCTTGAAGAGTGAACCCAGTCATGCACTCAGCCTCTTATTTCAGATAAATAAGTACTTTCATTAAGGGTGAATAATTTATGAATACGTAATTATTATCAGAAGTAGGGCATATTTACATTCAAATGAATTGAAATTAAAACAGGAATTCAATGGTAACAAAATTAAAATGATATAACCTACCACAAAATAATTTCATAAGCAATAAATAAAACACTAGTATCAAGCAATTAGCGCCAGTCATAGACCTGGACCCTTGCTATTGTAGCGAACGAAACTAGTAAACATCATACAATGGAACCGTAAGCCCTTATACAATGGGGAAAAAGTCTGCAGTTTCCTTTGTTAAGAGGACTTACAAGACTGCACTATTATTAACTTGTTATAACAATGCTAAGCTCAAAAACTTCATACAAAAGGCTGGGAAGTCGCAAAGCAATTGGATTTCCCTAGGTAACTTGTGGAAAGAGTTATCCCCAAACGAATTTTAACTAGTACATGTCGCTAACAGCGGGTGACTTCTTTGGCGGGATAAGGTAGATGACTACAAAGAAAGCCGCCCTATATTAAAGATCACTCTTATTTGGTCAACCCTAGAAATATTATATTAGGGTGCAACTAATTTAAAGGGGGGATGAGGCCACAAACGCCTAAGTTTAACACCCACGACAACGCCCTTAAGATATGATTTACCAATCAAAATTAGTGTAATATATAAACTGTTTGTGAGACGCTAAGACTTTTGGTGGAAGGGACTAATGCCGGCCCACTCAGAAATAATAAATATTTTTACTTAGCGAAAATCAGAGTTCAGTAGGCAGTCAGTTCGGTAGTCGTATGAGTAGCGACTAGCGAATGTGCCGGTGTAGGGCACATCGCATTACTAGGCGAAAATTAAGTTACTAACGTGAGTGTCAGTAGAGATGGCACATCGCTTGGTTGAGTGTTATAAACATTATTAGTTCTGACCCACCAACAGCCTTCTCGTCAAATCGTTGTCTAATACGACAAATGTAAACAACGAGTGAAAATAAAAGTGCATCGATAAATTACAAGACAGCACACCGGGCCTACTGTTTTTTTCCCCAAGTGAACATCCTTTCTCACGGATTCCCGAGATATAAGTCCGTTGTTCTACCGAAACCCGAACCCAACTAGTCCGGAGCACAATTGTCCTTGTATCATATCCCTGGACATAATTAAACATACCCCGACTACGAGGCCGTTTCAAGAGAAACTAAGCTTTAACTTTACTTGAAGAGATCCTAACTGCAACTTAACTTGAAAAGCAACTCCACGTAACTGAAACTAGGCTTCAACTGGCTGATTATATGTTCGGTATAGCAGAGTATGATGTGCATTTATAAATTTAAAAAATCATGATCATCTTATTACGTAAGAGCCATAGTTGTTTACAAAAGTTATGATAGCATAGGCATTTCAACGTAAACAACAAATGAATGCACATATTTAACTTTTTTCTTCCTAGTCCGAGATCCGGCTACAAGATTACTACCTTCATCGAGTGTATGAGCAAAAATCTATTTTTTTAATAAAATTGTGAATGACTGAATTCATTTTTGCCGAGTTGCCTATTAAAATTCGGCCGCCAGTATGTTTAATCAAAATATAATATATGTATTTATTCGAAATAATTTGATTCACTTGTTATTAACATAAATTACAATCCAGTTCGCAGAAATCGATGTATAGAGCTTGAAAAGTTTTGATTGCCATTGCACACTTGACCGTAAACCTTCTCGCGGCTACAGCAGGCTGTGACACCAATCAGTAATAAAATGGCGGTAAGTACGTATTTATTGTTTTATATTGTTTCAAATAAAGTTCAGTTAATTTAAAATGCTGTGATTTGTTTCGTATAATGTATATTAACACTACCTTTTGGATATATTTTTGTTTATACATTGTTCGTAGTATACATGGAGGGCAGTGGTTTTACTTCCCGCTGCGAGGGAACAATATAAAACAATAAATATGTACTTACCGCCATTTTATTACTGATTGGTGTCACAGCCTGCTGTAGCCGCGAGGAGGTTTAAGGCCAACTGTGCAATGGCAAACAAAACTTTTCAAGCTCTATACATCGATGTATGCGAACTGAATTATATTTTATTTTAATAACAAGTGAATCAAATTATTTCGAATAAATAAATGGATTATATTTTAATTAAACGTACTGGCGGCTGAATTTTAATAGGAAACTCGGCAAAAATGTATTCAGTAATTCACAATCTTATGAAAAAAATAGATTTTGTTCATTCACTCGATGAACATAATAATCTTGCAGCCGGATCTTGGACTGGTTGATTATACTAAAATATGTTAGGTGTAGTCGAGTATGATGTGCATTCATAAATCATACAAATCATGGCCATTTATAGTTACATAAGAGCCATAGTTTTTTTTACAAAAGTTATGATAACATAGGCATTTTAAAGTAAACAAATGAATGCACATATTTAACTTTTTTCTTCCTGTTTGGGTAGATATAATAATAAACACAGTTTTAGTGCAATAGTGAACTAAAAGCAACTAAAAATACACTTCTAATTTTTAAATTTAGTTTGAAATTTAACAACAGGCTTAAAAGACCCTTGACCTACCAGCTGGCTCCTGGTCTCATAGACATTATAGATAGACATAATCCAGCCAGTACCAGGAAAGTGATCCCACTACAGGCCATAGGAGATCCTTCAGGTATTAAGAGGCTAAGGCTCCCACTTTTCCTAGACAATCGGCAATTAATGTCAGCCGGATGGTCAGTCCTGCCTTTATCCCGAGAACAGGGTCTGATACTGATTTTGGTTAGAGGCTGAGTTGACTCCAGGGACCAGCCAGTATATTTATGTGACATATGGTCAAGCACGTGGGTTTTTCTGCTGTTATAATTGACTTTCTCAACCTGCAGACGTTACTTATTATAGCTATCCAAATTCCTCAAATTATGGGTGGGTTTTCTCACAAAAGCTTCCATGCCTCTCTTCCATCCCCCATTCATTCCACATGTCCTGTCCATCCCAGTCAACGAGACTTAACTGTTATTATTATATCAGGTTTCCCATAAAGATCATGTAGCTCACTGTTAAGTAGTCTTCTCCATTCACCTGTCTGTTCATCTGTCTTTGGTCCAAAAGTTTTCCCAAGAACTTTATTCTCAAATGCTCGAAATATTGCTTTTAAAGTAAGAGTCCACGTTTCGCCTCCACATAATATAACTAGGAGAATAACAGTTTTATATATTTTCAGTTTAATGTTTTTTAGAGAAGTTGGGAGGATAAGAGTCACTAAATACATAAAAGAATGTATTTCCAGAATTGAGCCTATGTTTAATTTCTTTTTACATCCTATTCCTAATTGTAATTATTGTTCCTAGGTATTTGAATTCAACCACTTCTTCAAAATTTACCTATTTTTATTAACTGTCCACTTCCATTAGGCCTATATAAAAAAAAGTTCTGTGTGATCATATATTTAGTTTTATTGATGTTTACTTCCAGTCCCAATTTATTAGTGTTACTCAGCACAATGTGTGTGTGCTTTGGCTTTTTGTATTTTTAAAAATAAAAGATATATCACACAGAATTGTATAACGTTAAGTGTGATCTACTTGGCTATTGGCATTCTAGTAAATACCTCCCGATGGTATTTCTACTTTGGCGTAGTGGTGGCGCATGTGTGGTCAAATGACTCTGAGAGCTATGCCGGCGTTAGTGTAGCTACTGGTAGGCCTCCCATGCCAGATAGGTTAAAGACGATGACCCAGATGAAAAAAGGTGCACTACGTCCTCCAGTTTGAAACTTGAAGTATGGAGTTGACATCCCCACATCCATAAAAGATGCATTGTTAAAATGCTCATACAACAGCCTCGGAACAGTATGTTCGCGAGCTATTGTGAGATAAAATAAGCTTCATTTTGGATCTTAGAGCTAAGATGACAATGATTCTGGTAAATAATCAGTTTCCCCGACTAATAATTAAATTATGAGCAACTTTTTATGTAATAAAAAGACACGTTCACCACGCTACGGACTGGATTACTTTGTAAAACATGTGTCTTACACTGCAATTAATTATGACCTTAAGCAATATTATAATGTTGTCTGAACACTCACTCGACACCACTAATCTATAATCAAAGTAACTTTTTTTCCCCTTAATTTCAACAGACAGGCGAATGCAAAAGACTACATGTAGCAAACCAGATGTAATAATAACACCTACGTCTCGTAGACTGTGATGGCCAGGGCATGTGACACAAATGGGGAATGAAAGAGAGGCATGGAAGTTTCTTGTAGGAAATCCAGGGAAAACGCCCAATTGTAGACCAAGAATGAGGTGGCAGAATAGCATTAACAATGATTTGAAGGGAATAAATTACACAAGGGATGAACGGAAAACATTAGATCAGGATAGGAATATATGGAGAGCTTATGTCCACGCTGCCATGAACCTATTGGTTCGACAATGCCAGTGAGTTAGTCAGTTAACGCCACAAGATTATCTGGCATTCTCTCCGGCACCGGCGGAATTGAAACCCACTTCTGATTGAGAGGTTTGGATCGCCTAGAAAGCGGTCTAACGTTACCTTGATGATATAAGAACATTTATTTATTTATTTATTTTTCAAATGCCGCAGGTTTGACTTTCGACATTCCTGGTTTCTCTCGTGGCATGGCGTACTTGTAACCCACTTCTGAGGTTGGGGCGCCTAGAAGGCGGGGTTACGTTGCCCCGATGATATGATGGGTGATTATGATGATAATGGTGCGCCAGGAGAGTCCCTAAACCTAAGCTTAACCTAACATGAATATGAATGATGATGATTGCGATGGCCATATGATTTCGGGGACCGTTTAGGCCTTAAAGTTTTCCTGACATTTGTCTTACAGGTGAGGAAAAACCCCGATAAAAACCTCACCCAGAAAAACTGTCCCGACCGGGGATCGAACCCGGGCCCGCTGCGTGACAAGGCAGTACGCTACCCCGAGACCACAGCGGTGGACATAAGAACATTTATAGGGAAACGATTTTTATATACTAAAAGTTAAGTCCATGCGTGACATGCGTATAATGCTCTTATCCTACCACCGGCTGCTGACCTCACATCCACGTGTGTTAATCACAGAAGTGCGTGATTATCTGCCAGTATAGAGCTGACGTGATCAGCATGCTGTGTCCCCGGCCGTTATAGCTGGTTTTCTCAACCTGGAACCGCTACTTATTGTAGCTACCCAAAATTCCTTATGATGCTGGGTGAGCACAGGTCCTAAAAGTTAAGATTTGTGTAACTAACTACCTAACAGGCTCTATCGAACCCGTGGGTTCATGGCCGCGCGGACATAAGCTCTCCATACATTCCTATTTTGAACTAATGTTTTCCAATCATCCCCTGTATAATCTACTTCCCCTCAAATAATGGTTAATGTTATTCTCCCACCTCATTCTTGGTCTACCAACTGCGCGTTTCCCTTTGTTTTTCCTATAAGAAGCTTCCATGCACCTGAGTCCCCACTCGTGCCACATGCCCTGCCCATTGAAGAAAATAACTAACTCTAAATAATCAATTGATTTTCATATTTATAATAGTATAAATTTGTAACAGCTGTTTCGTTACTTTGTACCTTCTTCCGGCATGATTACAAATGAATGAATTTTGTTATCACTGGCACTATCGAACATGAGATTCATGGCCGCGCGGATATAAGCTTTCCATACATCCCTATCCTGAGCTACTGTTTTCTAATCATCCCCTGTATAATCTGCTTCCCTCAAATCAAGGTTAATGTTATTCTCCCACCTCATTCTTGGTCTACCAACTGAGCGTTTTCCCTCTGGTTTTCCTACAGGAAGCTTCCATGCACGTCTTTCATTCCCAATTCGTGCCACATGTCCTGCCATCGCAGTCTACGAGACTTAACTGTTCTCATTATATCTGGCTTCCTATAAAGACGATGTAGTTCACTGTTATATAGTCTTCTCCATTCACCTGTCTGTTCATCTCTCTTTGGTCCAAACATTTTCCTAAGTACTTTATTCTCAAATACTCGTAATCTCCTTTCCTCCCTTAAATTAAGAGTTCATGTTTCGTAACCATATAATATAGGCCTAACTGGTAGAATAATAGTTTTATATATTTTCTGTTTAACGTTTTTTTGAAAGGAGTTGGGACGACAGGAGTCTCTGTAATGCATAATAGCACACAATTCCAGAATTGAGCCTATGTTTAATTTCTTTGTGCATCTCATTCCTACTTGTGATTATTGTTCGTAATTATTTGAATTCAGCCACTTCCTCAAAATTTCCCTCATTTGTCATCAGCTGTTCATTTCCATTATATAATGTATTTATATGTGTGGTCATATATTCAGTTTCGTTTATATTGATTCCAGCCCCAATTTCTTAGTGTTACTCAATAGTGTGTGCGTGTTGGCCTTTAGTATCTCCTCGCTATTGCCCAATAGTACTACATCATCAGTATAAACTAACAGCTTATTAATACCATTGAGTTGTAGGCCTTCTTCATCTGCTAAAGATTTGATGGCATGCTCTAGTACAAAATTAAATAGTAGAGGAGATAGTGTATATCCTTGCTTTTGTGGATTTTAAAAGTATCCGAAAACTGCTTCCTACACGCACCCTACTCTTTGTACCATTTACCCACATTCGTATAAGTCTAACTTTTTAGGAATTCCGAACTCCTGGTGGTTACTATATAACTTATCCTTCTTAATTGAATCATAATAATAATATTAATAATAATAATAATAATAATAATAATAATAATAATAATCTTCACTTCACAGGCTAGGCAAATTGCCTGTTCCGCCTCACAGTTGTTCTGTCCATCTTTTTACTGGCCTTCCTACATTCCTTGAACCTCTTGGCTTGTAGTTGAATGCTGCTCTTGGTAATCTTGATACATTCATTCTTTCCACACGTGTAAACCATTTCTCTCTATATTCTCTGATTTTATCATCCAATGGATATATAACTTATTTAACTCTGTCCTTATATCTTCATTCCTTATCCGATCCAATCTTGTGCAGCCTTTTGTTCTTCTAAGGAAGTTCATTTCTATGCTTTGTATTCTACTTTGCAATTTTTTGGTCATTACCGAAGTTTCGCTCCCATAAAGTAATGCAGGAACTGCCAATGTTTTATAAAACTTCAATCTAGTATCTCTTCTTGTTTTATTCTTTGATGTTTTATGTGTAGTTCCGCATATCATTTGTAAATAACAATAATAATCATTATCATCATCATCAACATAAAAAACATGATAATAATAATAATAATAATAATAATAATAATAATAATAATAGTAGCTTTATTTTACCTGGCAGTGTTAAGGCCTTAAGGCCTTGTCTACCACTCAACCAGTTTAGAAAAAATATACAAAATTATTCTTACATCTAAATTACAATAAACAAAATTATTAAATTGTATATCTACAATATAATAATTATTTACAATATAATTTGACTTAACTAATTAAATACGAAATGTACAAGATAAAAAATACTATTAATGACATAGAATAAATTTATTTCTCGAGAAAAACTAATTATTTAACAATTAATTGTGTAAACGTTACTTAAAAGTGTTAAGTGCTCGGCAATCCCTGATATCTTGAGGGAGGGAATTCCAAGAGGCAGAGGTTACTGCTAAAGAAGTAGAATAAGAGGAATAAGATAATTCTTCAAATCTGGACGCCATGTGACTAGGAATGTAGGAATTCAGAAGCTTGAAAATAAGTGAAAGAGAGTGCAATTTACGTCTGTCACTAAAATGGAGCCAAGAAGTGTTCAGAAAATATAATCATAACGGCGGGTATTGAAAATTTCAATCTAGCAAGGAGAGCTTGAAATGAAAAATAAAGGTCAGTAGAACTGAACGCAGCCGAATTTTAAGTGAAAAGCAAGGAATTAATTATTTCGCAGAAACTGAGTATTCATAAGGCGGATTACATTCCTTAAGGACGGAAGTCTCTGGGAAGTGTGTATTCATTTTGTATAGCGACATCAAAGTAAATTAGAGTTATTATCTCTTCCAAGTTTGTTAAATACTTGTTCAGACTTTCGTAAACTGACAATGAGAAGTTCTCCATCAAATTAAACGCACAAATCGAGTAAAGCAACAAAATGACTGGAGAATTGGGTCACATTGTGAAAAATGAAAGCACGCCCAACCGTGTACAGACTTACCATAAACTATATGACCAAGTTGCTCAACTTTTCTTTCCAGAAGAATACGTATAACGCATATCTGCACTCATTTGTCATATATCATATGTAATGCACGATTACATTTTGTTTGCTGTTATCGCTGCCTCAGTGATTCTAATGGTACTTTGTGCAATTAACAAACTTTTTTTTCAGCCGTATAAGGTTACAGGTATTATTAGCGTTAATTATAGACTACTTTCTCCAATTAAATATCAGAAAAGGTATTATGTTTAAGTTAAAAATCAGTCATATAGGTGAATTACATGGCAACTGATGTAACAAATGCAACAAAAATAAAATAACATTTCAATCTTTTTAGCCTTCAGATAGTAGAACAGTACTCTTTCTCTTCAGAACTCTATATTTACCTTTCAATATCGTTAACAGAAAATATGGCGTTTCTGTCTTTAATAATTGTATATATATATATATATATCACGATACGGTACAGACTCAGAGATCCGGGTTCGAATCCCGTCCAGGCATTTATTTTTCTTATCATAACATATTAAGTTTGCATTGCTCAATGTTAAACATTTAATTATAACATCGATAAAGCGTCACTGCTATAAAGTAAAAAATATTCTCTTTAATTTGCTTACTTGTTATAGTCAGCTACTAGATGGCAGTGAAGACCGAGTTCTCGCGACATCTAGTAATAATGGAGAATATAATACATATATAAGAAAAAATAAGTCCCGCGCCGTAGCGGAGTGGTTAAGGCAGGAAGCCTTGGCGCAGAGCTACGGGACTTGCGCTGGTTCGAGTCTCCATGGGGGAAGAAATTTTCTCATGGTATTTCGGCCAGTATGGGACCGGTGCCCACCCAGCATCGTGATGCATTTGGGTAGCTACAATAAATAGGGACTCTGGGTTGAGAAAACCAGCTATAACGGCTGGGGGACTCGACATGCTGACCACATGTCACCCCTACACTGGCTGATTATCATCTACCTCTGTGAATGACACATGTGGATGTGAGGCCAGCAGCCGGCTGGTAGGCTAAGTGCCTTGTAGGCCTGTCGCGCCAGGAGTAATAATAATAATAAAAATAAGTGTTTGAATTGGATTCGCCTGGTGGTGTAATGGATATCACGCTGAGGTACAGACTCAGAGATCCGGGTTCGAATCCCATCCAGGCATTTATTTTTTTTATCATACTATATATATATATATATATATAAATTTTCAATGTTTATACATCTTTCTGTGCCTAAAGTTTTATTTTTTTCTTTTCTACTCGTCTCTATCCTTCCACTCCATTTCCTCCATCCTCTTGTTCTCATTCCAGTTTTTATTTCTTGCATCCACGAGTTTCGAGGTCCACGAGCTTCCTTTCCTTCTTCTTCCAGGTGGACACTATTCCAATGTTTTTCTGGGTAACCTTTCTTCTTACATTCGTCGTCGTACATGCCTATACCAATTTCTTCTCTTCTTCTTCGGCTTTCTCCCACTTATAGGTTTGCCGTCTTCAGTTTCCATTTATCTCTATCATTCCAATCTCCCTCTTCCAAATTCCTATCCTCCATTATTGTTCTGACGTAGGTTTTCCATTTCCATCTTGGTCTGCCACATTTATTTCTTCCCGGGGTTGCCATTGGTATATATTTTTTGGCCATCTTTCATTTTCCATTCTTTGTACATGGCCATACCATTTAAGTGTTTGATTTTCAATCCTCTTAACAACAGATGTGGTGACCTTCATTTCTCTCCAAAGGAATTCATTTCTTATTTTATCCTGTCTTGTTTTTTGGAGGCTTCTTCTAAAATAATCGAATTCAACTGTTCTAATTTTATTCTTTTGTAATTCCGTCGAAGACCAAGTTTCGCTTCCATATGACAAAATATTCTGTATTATGCTCTTATAAATTTTCATTTTAGTTTCCTTTGTAATATTTTTGTTCCAAATTACTCCTTTGTAATATGTTTGTTCCAAATAATTCCAATTACCAATTAAATTGCTTGTATCTTATATAATCTACTATTGAATATCTAATATTCATTTTTCCTCGTATGACAGTATTTCTTATGTTTTTCTAATTTTGAACATCTTGTTGCTCTCCTCAAGAAATCCATTTCCATCGACATAAGATTTTGTTCTAAGTTTTTGTTGAATTTCCAAACTTCAGCTCCATATGTGACAGTACTTCTCACTATTGAATTATATATTTGTAATTTATTTTTTCCTGGTTATATGTCTGTTCCATAAGACTCCATTTATCATTGCTGTTATTGCTCTACCTTCATTTATTCTGTTAATACCACTTTCTTGTTCATCTTCTTTATCCACTTTTACTTCCAGATACTGAAATTCTTCACATCCTCTAATATACCCCTTCCTGATCTTCTAATAATAAATCTTCGGTTTCTGCTCCACATTGCATATAAAAGATTTTTTTTTTCAAACTCCAGTAATCGTATTCGTCCAATAATTTTCTGAACATAAACTCCCTGTCTTCACACTCTTGAGCAATTATTATGTGGTCATCCGCAAATAGTAGTGTATACGTATATTGTATCTGTTGTTCCATATAGCCTATATATATATATACACGAATGTTTGTCTGTTTGCCTTTATAGACTTCTAAACTGTTCAACCGATCTTCGTGAAAATTTGTATATACAGGGTTTCAGATGCGGCGAGTGTTTGCCCGTTATCTATTATGGTCTAAAATCATTAGGTGTAGGAGTTCACCTGAAACAAAAATTTAAAAATCGCTTTAGCGATCGCAATTTTCGATGTTTCACAATAAAACTCGGAAAATCGTATTAAAATAAACCGAAGTACGTATGTGTTAACAAAAATCAGCGAAATCCGACTGTTAGAAGTGAAATTTGAAATTAAAAATTTACTCTAGCAACTGCCATGTTTGGTTTGTCGCAGTGTATACCATATAATTAATTAAGCCTAAATATTTAATTTATTTAGACGAAGCAGCGCAGATATAATAAGAACAGTTAACTTTCGTAGACTGCGATGAGCAGGGCATATGGCACGAATAGGAATGAAATTCTTGCATGGAAGCTTCTTGTAGGAAAACCAGAGGGGAAAATGCCCAGTTGGTAGGCCAAGAATTAGGTGAAAGAATAACATTAACTATGACTTGAGGGAAGTAGATAATACAGGGAATGATTGGAACACATTAGCTGTAGGGATGTACGGAGAGCTTATGTCTGCGCGGCCATAAACCTACGGGTTCGATAATGCCAGTGAGTGAGTGAGCGATTGAGTAGCAGCGCATGTCGGGTATTCCCTAGCACTTAATATAGCTGATAAAATAAAAGTTTAACTTTTAAACACCGAATTGACGCTACATAAAACTATAGCAAAAATATATTTCAATAAACAATGCCTGAAACACAATATCACTCCAAACTATGCCAAACGAGATCATCAAAAACAAGTCAGTTGCTGCTACAGACACTTGGAGTCTACATCGTCGTAAACAACAACAACGAGTAGCAGAAGCTCATCCTGCTGCTGATGGAAATTAACTTCCGAAAGGCCTCCAGTTAATATTTTATATACATCATTTTAACAAAGTTGAGGACGACGGCACCTGCCAACAGGTACATTTTAATTCTTAACTTTCATATTATGACTATTCACCTCAACGGAATTTGATATGAATTATATTAGTATTGACTGATAAAACTGTAGAATGGCATTATGGTTTACACAGTGAGAGTAAATAATACTATCTGTGGATTTTTCAATTTTATTTCAACAAGAAACACTAAATAAAAAATAATATGGTGTAGTAACCCATAGATATTAAAAAATATGTGATTTCGGGTATCTAGTGGGACCCACCAGGGTGTTACCTCATGACTCCGAACCTGAGCAATAAAAAAGGGCAGAAGGGACCAGTGGGAGGATTGTAGTCCCTCTCGCGGCTAAGAACCCAACCTAAAACTGGTGGTATGGGTCATGGGAGTAGGAGCTGGAAGATGATCAACTTACATAACATAATACTGGGATAGCGCAACATATCTTTCAGACAGCGTTGCTCGGACAGTCTGTCCTCTCAGTCTGAATAAATAAATAATTATATACTGAATTTAAAAGGAATAAAAAACATGAAAAAAATACTACAAAATGATGCAATAATAGTCTACCTGTTCATTTTAATATCTTCCTTAGCATTTAGCCGTCTTCAAATATACTCACATCAAACGAATATAGTTCATTGGTTCTGATAAAACAATATTAGCATTGATCTGCAAACACTTTTTTTTTTCATGCAGTTGTAAATATCGGCGAAGTTATAAAAAACATACCTGAAACAAAAATAAAATTAAAATTATTCTCAATTGCCATTGTTTATTAAAAACAATAAATTAATATATTTTCAGATTAAATTAATAGAAATGGTTAGAATTTTAATACTCTTAAGACAGCAATCTTAATTAGGTTCATTGTATCAGCCATATTTACTTATAATAATAATAATAATAATAATAATAATAATAATAATAATAATAATAATAATAATAATAATAATAATAATAATAACAACTATAACAACAATAACAATAATATAATAATAATAATAATAATAATTCAGCTGGAATTTCTAGAAGAGATAAAATAAGAAACAGTGTAGGCCTAATTAAACAAATGATGACTGTTTCAACTTCAATTGTGGATTTCATACAAAAAATAATTCAAATATTATAATCATTTACATCGGCCGCGGTGCCTCTGGTCCCGAGGGTAGCGGGTTCAAACCCGGCCGGGGTCGATGGATTTTTAGGATGGAAAAATCCAAGGAGCAAGTCCTCCGGGAGGGACTTTAAACCGTGGGTCCCGAGTCTGAAGATTTTCAGGCTCGTAAAAAATCCTTAAGCCTGAATGAAAAGGCCTCTAAGCAAAATTTACCGAATTTTCCCGTCCTAGTACTACCTTGGTTTCCTAGATGTCAGTATGAGGCGGAAGGCTGACCACGGACCACTCAAAATGACATCTATACGAAAACAAGTGTAACTAAATTAGTATGGTTCAAATTCCTCCCTGTAGGGGGAGAGCGCCTAAATCTCTGTAAAGGGAAAACATGGGCTTACAATACAATACAATAAAGAATGGCGGAAGACAGATTCCCAAGAAGAATACTAGAATGGGTGTCAATCGGTAGAAAAAAGATGACGGCCAAAAATAACGTTGGTTGATGGTGTTTTGAGCAGCCTGAGGAAAAAGGATCGGACCATGGATATTGGAATGACAGATGTGGAGAAGAATGACAGTAGATTAAATGGGCGCAGGAAGATGTGAAACCTAAATACATACGCGTAAAATAATAATAATAATAATAATAATAATAATAATAATTATTATTATTATTATTATTATTATTATTATTATTATTATTATTATTATTATTATTTTATTTTACCTGGTAGTGTTAAGGTCTTAAGACCTGGTCTTCCACTCAACCCGGTTAGAAAAAAATACAAATTACTGTTACATCTAAATTACAATTTAATACTTATCAAATAAGCTATTATATATACAGTACAATTATAATTTACAATATTTTTATTTACTCTAGATTTAACGAATGAAATATAAAAGGTACAAGATAGAAAAATGAGAAAAAATATATATTAATGACAGAATAGACTTAGTTCTTGAGAAAACTAATTAAAACAATCTTTATTTTATGGAATATATAAGATTAAATCTACTCGACGGCGAGGTATATTCTGTTATGCTGTTCCTGGTTTGTACACATGTCAAGCATTCGCAAATATCACACATACCGCCAATTATTTGCGCAGCCAAGCTCTCGAGGAGGGGCTACAAATCCTTCGTTTGGCCCTACTTTGCCTTAAGTTGACATACAGACTCGGAGTCATGAGGAAGTACATAAATGTACCCCATTAGATCACCACAATCATATATTTTAAACACCTGTTGTTTAATAAAACATACCATTTTTTACCTAACATGAGATGAACTGAAAGATGATACGAAATGAATGGATGGAGGTGAAATGACATTATGGGAGGGGGAAGGTGAGTGGAAAGTGCTGGTAGGATGAAATCTGGATAACGGAAGAACCTCGAGAAAAACTCGAAAAACTGCAGTGTGGCCCACACCAATACCCCAGGATTCGAAATTATGTTTTTAATCAATGCAATCCGGTTGTCATTACGATATTTCTGGTGTTCTCTCCTGGTTTTGAAGTTCTTGTAACCCACTTCTGTGGTGGGGCGCCTGGAAGGCGGGGTTATGCTGTCCTGATGATATGCGAAAGGCGATGATGGTAATTATGCGCCAGGAGAGATCTTAATCCTAAACTTAGTTTAAATGAGGCGAGTGTGATAGTGATGGCCAGATGGTATTCATTCTCCTTGTAAAGTTTTATTTTTAAGGGGGGTAGAATTTAAGTTGGAATATATGTAGTTTGCAATTATCAATAATTGTGAATTATTAGGTTGATCGGGGCGGAGGCTTGGATATTGAATTTGGAAGATGAACAACAAACATATGTCAATAGAAAGAAAACCCCACATATACAAAACGATAGTTCGACCAGTTATCGTATATGGTGCAGAAACTAGAGCTGATACAACAAAAACTAAACTAATAATAAGCACATGCAAAATGAAAATCTTAAGAAATATTCAGGGGAAAACATTATTTGATAAAATACACAACACAGAAATTAGGGACAAATGCCATATTCAAGACATAACCAAATTTATTACAGATAGACGAAAATATTGGAAGAGTCATTATTATTATTTTTTTATTTAGAGCCCCACCACCACCCCCCGGTTACCTCGGGCATAATGCCCTTATCCCCGGGTCTGTTCTATGTCCCTAACTACTATCTAATCTTAGTGAATAAATAAACATAATACATACAGATTTCGGGTATGTGAAGTGTAGATGTTACATAAAGTAAAAAGTATTGTGTGTTTGTTTGTGTCTGTGAGTTTGTGTTTAGTGACACATAAAATAAATATACATAATACTTAAAGTAATGATAATTGTTTTGATGATACGTGATATGAGAGTAATTGTGTTTGTTTGTGTTAGTGTATGTGTGTGTGTGTGTGTGTCTGTGTGTGTGTGTGTGTGTAATGTGTGTTTGTGTTTTTGTGTATGTGTGTGTGTATTGGAAGGGTCATATAGAAAGAATGGAAGAAAATCGGCTTGCAAAAAGAGCTAAAGCAGATAGACAAATGGACGGGAGAAGAACAAGAGGAAGACCAGCCAAGAGATGGATATACAGTGAATGCACATCCAATACGTCTACCTCCGAGGAGTGATTTTGGAAATAAACAGGATGAAAATGCTACAAATTAAGTTTAAGAAGAAGAAGAAATTTTGTTTATTATTTGGATTGTATGTGAATGATAATATTTACTTAATTTAAAAGTTTATGTTATTTTTGTACCTTGTGTATCAGGGTTAATTAAAATATATATTTTTGATAAAAGTAGTCTCGAGGTATTTTTACAAGTGAGGAAAAACTCGAAGCAAAAACCTCACTTTGGAAAATTGTTCCGACCGAGTACCGAAGTGGTGCCCGATGGATGACAAGGCAGCATGCTACCTGTAGACCACAGAGGTGGACAATAATTAATATATTACTGATACAAAATTTGTAAGTTCTGACACCACACTTTGCAATACACTGTGAAGAAAATGTCAACCATACTAATAATACAAATTTGAAAGTTTGGATCTTTGTTACGATTTAAGGCCAGATCGGATTTGATGAGATTTGGTGCTAGACTATGTCTTATACTTATACACAGACTAGGTTAAGTACAGGGTGCCCATAAAGTAACTATCCATTTGCGGAAAACGTAAATATGGATTATTTTTGTTACAGATACAGTGAAGATACGTCATAATGCTTACAATAAAAGAAAGATTCGCACTTGTTCAATATAGTTTAAATGACAAACCCTATAATGAAGTCCAGAGGCTGTTTCACAAGTATTGCACAGATCCGGCAAGTGTGTCTGTTGACGCCAGAGACATGAAATGTCGCTTCGTTACTGAAGAGAACATGATTCATGGGGTTCTCCTCGTCTACAGCATCCAACAGATCATGACACATGGCTGCTTGTGCTGCATAAGTCTTCATCCTCTAGCTTGTGGATGCTCTTGGACTTCGGTCGATAGCTTCCCTCATACTCTGTTACAGATTGTGGACTGACCGGTGGTCGTCCAGAGCGGCCCTCATCAGCTACAGAATCTGTTAACAATCCTCATAGGGGGGCCCTTGTGAAACAGCCTCTGGACTTCATCGTAGGGTTTGTCATTTAAACGATATTGAACAAATGTGATTCTTTCTTTTATTATAAACATTATGATATATCTTCACTGTACCTGTAATAAAACAATCCACATGTACATTTTCCGCAAAATGGATTGTTACTTTATGGGCACCCTGTATATTAGAATAATTAATTATAAACAAGTTATAATTCTGGAATATCTAGAACTAGAACGTATTCCTTGATTTATTTCCTGCGACTGTAGGCATAATTTTAAAACCTTCGAAATCAATTTACGCTACAAAGCATCGTTGCTCACTTTCAAGTACACTGCCGCCATATAACTGAAAGCATGGCTGACGTCAGAGCCGTGCCTACTGTCTCTTTTTCATGTGTGTTCACTTACATACTTCTTCATAAAAGACCGGACTCATGGTCTTGGAGTCAAGGCTTCTGACTACAATTCATGAGGTTCCGAATTCGATTACCGGTCAGATCATAGAAATATTTCCTTAAATTAAATTATTCCTCTTGGTGTCCCAGGTCTGGAAAATAGGTTAAGTTTCGATTAAGGACTTTCCTGGCACTTCATTATTTATCACTCATTGTATCATCAGGGTAACGAAACTCCGTCTTCCAGGTGCCCCAACAACGAAATGGACTACAATTCCGCCATTGCCAAGGGATAAAGCCACAAATGTCAATAAAAACAACCGGGTGACATGGGACAAAAAATAATTTTTTTGTGAGTTAGAATAGTACAAAGAGTGATGCAGACGGACAGCGCATGCGTATGAAGTTTGGCAGGCTGATCCTAACATTTTTTTATGCATTTAGCTATATGCAGTACGTATAAGTAATACGATTGGTTAATCAGGAGGAGATTAGCACCTAAAATGTTATCTGGTTTTTACAAGCAACAGAACACGCTTCTAGTGACATTATCATCAATGGTAACTGTTTTTACAACATAGTGCCGGTACAACAAGTAAAGAGAATATTTATGGAGATGAATGTTTTCTTCAGTGGTTATACATATACCGGTAGATGCACTTGTTCATATCATAAGTAATGCCACGAGTGATTTCCAATTTATCTAGAGAATTTGGAAATCAAGAGTGGTATTTGTTAGGACTATTTAACGAATAAAATTAAGCTGTTTACTCACAAATCATTATTTAACTTTATTTTAAAATATTTATATATTTAATGTAAACGGCGATGTTTGAGAACACGTGAGAAACTATTGGTACGTTTCATTTGCTTCTTTTTTTTATCACTGCACCCAGATCATACTATTTATTGCCAAAGGAACGCAATACTGTAAGAATGCTCTCTAGTGGAGAAAAATGAAACACATCAAACTGTATATTAATTCATTTCTGATGTCGTATGATGTAAATATGACAATTATATTTTTCTGGATTATTACCTGGGAAAAAATACATTTAAGAAAGTGCAAACAGTGGTTTCTTTTTTGGTGGTATAATCAATTGCTACAAATTTTTTATATTAACTCCTGCAAGCGCTATGTGTTGACACCATGCACTATATATACAATCTGGTAGCCGTATTTCTTAGGGAGTCAGTCACTGCAAAATAATGGTCAGACCTGTTCAGAATATCAAAAAGGAGGAGCTTTCTTTAATATGGTAAATTTAATGTTGATAAATATGTGGTGAAACACAACTGTGATTGGTTGGAAAACAGAAATCATTGAAACGTGATTGGTCATTGACTCCCATTTGGGGCATGAGTTAAATAGTCATAGTAAATCCATCGCTCCTTCTCTTCAGACCCCGCTACACTTCTCGGGAGTAACGAATTGGAGTAATACTTACTCCTTATGGTTCTATTTTGCTTGTTATGAACTCTATCTTACTATTCATAATTGATTATACACCGAGTTTGATTCCAAAAAAAAATCGCAAAATAGAAAGTCACAGAGAGAGACATACACCAACTACTAACTCTCTGCCACTAACGAACCCGGGGATTCATAGTCTTTAGTAAGAAGGGTCGGTGAAGATTTGTAAACAAACTCAAATATATTTTGATGAGAACAGCCTGTCGTTGAAGGCAGCTGAATATTCAGGCAATAGGTGATTGGGTGGAAGAAAAAAGATTTGAATGGAATCAACATATATCCCGCGTGACACCAGATAGAAATGTGCACATAGCAAGAGATAAGTTACCAGAGGATGGGAGAAGAACACCTGCAAGACCAAAAAAGAGTTGCAGGGACTCTTAATCCTAGATGGAACAGGTCATGGACCTAAAAGAACAAGAAGAAAACCACATTCGCTAAAAACTACTATTCTATGTTTTAATTTTTTTTAGTAAGACACAGGAGGCTGCAAACTTCAAGATAAAAGAAGAAGTGAAGATATTAGAAATGATCAAAATATTTTTAAACTTTTAGATAAAATAAAAGAAACTAGAAAAAACTGGAAAGAACATATTCAAAGAATGAAAGATGATCGAATTCCAAAAATTATACTTATTATCAAACCAAGAGGAGACAGGAATATTGGTAGACCGAAAAAGAGATGGATTCAGCTTTTTGAATGAGAATCAATGAGACCAGCACAAGCCACATGGGCTTACTCCGTGACTGTTGATGATGATGATGATGATGATTGATGATGATGGCACAGGAGGATTTTTTTTCTTGTAAGCTTCAATTGAATAGTTGCCTCGAAAAGAGATCTAACCAACAAAAATTCGAAAAATTAGTTTTCAGTGATTAGTGATCTATCCGGAGAGTATCACGGCTTGATGGATGTAAAATTATCCACACTCTCTTCCAGACTGTTTTATTTATTTTTAAAAATTTACTTTCAAGCGAATAGTGATATATTTGTAATAAAATGGCGAAAACAGTCAAGTCATGAGTAGCAAGCAGTACAGAAAAACAATTATTACACATGTAAAAATTCACTCCACGACAGTTCCGTGAATTCTAATCAGAATCTTAGAGAAATTGAGTGAAATAAGAAAGACACAAAGAAGGTAACGAAATATAGTAAATGGAAAATAAATATTGAAAACTGACTCAGTTAAAATTTTTTCTAACTGAATCAGTGTTCAATATGTATTTTCTATTTCTTATTGTAGCATTTTTAATTAATTATGGGTTAGATAATTTTTCCACTCTAATGACATAGATCGTTTTTCCACAAACTTCTGTATTAAACTGTTAATATTCAGTCAGTAGCATGTTATTTGCATTCACATGGCTGTATATGTTTCCATAGGATGAGAGATTAAAGAGGATGTAATAAAGGTAATAGCCTCGAAATGAACAGTACCAGTATGCGTTTTTTTTCGTTTTCCCAACGATTTGCAGTGTGTGAGTTAGTCTCTTTTCAGGACAACTATTCAATTGTAAAACTAGATCATCCTACATAAAAGTTTGGAAAGTTAAAAAGACATTGGATAATTTGGAGAAACACTGTTTCTGACGCGATAGATTTCCAATCGAAAAACAATGTGTTGAACAAATGAAGGTTCACGGTTTTATTGTATGATTAATGGCACCAAATCAATACCTCCTGTTGCTCTGAGAAAGGGTTTGCATTGTGTTTTCACAATCTGTTAACGCCTCATTATCCCGTCACATGTGTCTGACAAGCTCTGTGTAATAACAATCCATATAAAGCTCAAGTCACCTAACTTAAGTCAATTATTGACACAAAGAGAAAAATCGTGTACAGTAAAAACTCCTTATTCGTGGGGGATATTTTGCGCAATATGTCGCGAATATGGAATGGTAACTTACATGGGTATATAGGGGATACGTTGCAAGATTACAAAATAAAATAAAAATTATCAAAATAAAATCAATTAATGAGATATTTTGAACAATTTATATTAATTATTTCTACCAGGTTTAGGCAAGGGCTTAAAGAACTTAGTAATTTTTCCTGTTTGGCCGCTCTTAAAATATATTTCAATTAAGAATGCTATTCAGCTGTGAATTCTGCTATAGAATTCCTTATTTTTTCTTCGGATTTCTTGATTCATTAACATTAAAACAGCGTAATGTAGACGCAAACGACTCGGCAACGCGTAAACGATCAAGAATTTATATTTTTACTTTAAGCGGAAAAACTACTTTTTTTCCCCCGGAACTAATTTTCTTTCCTTTTACTCTACATTATAAATTGGGAAAAAAATCAGAAGAGACACGTGTTATTCAATCAAAATTATTGCAACAAATGACAAGTTGAAACAATAAAACACCGATTGTGGTGAGGGCGGCATTTATCAACGGACATAGCGGCACGTAAAATACTGCGGCGGTGGCTTTTAACAATGAACTTTAGGATTAGTGACAATAAGGTTTGTTTTACTTTAATATTAATTTGTCCATTTGGTTTGAATCACTCTTTGTAAAAGCCGCCTTGGCACGTGCCTAAAGTAAAAAAGTTGCCAATGCATTAATAAAGGATAGTAATCCTTCTAATATACCGACTGTATTCGCGAATAAAGAAAATTTTAACCGCGAATACAGAAACTCTGTCTCAATTTTTTAACCGGCGAATAAGGAACTTTTACTGTATTGTTTCTGAAACAGTGTTATCTACATACTCACTTTTATGGTATTTATTCACTCCTATAGTAATTATGACCTAATTATCATTCTGTTTTTAGGGAAGTATGTTGAATTTACCAGAGAGACCTTGGCATCAATTGACAACGGCATGTAATAGCTCAACTTACTTCCCTAGGGAAGAAAAGTAATTGACTTAATTAATATTGTGAAAATGTTACGAGTTCCTACTTAAAATGTTGGAGGCACGCCGTAACATAGTGGTTAAGGCACTATGCTACAAGCCGGAAGGTCGAGGATTCGAGTCCCGGTGGGGTCAGGATTTTTAAACCGACCCAAACCTTCTGGAGGTATTATGGTCCTGTGGTCAACTCAGCCTCTAACGGAAATGAGTACCAGACGCTTGTTCTGGGGGTAAAGGCGGCCATCACGCAGGGCTGACAACCCGGCTGACAAAGTGCCGATTGTCTAGAAAAAGTGGGAGCCTTAACCTCCCTACCCCAAGAGCTTACTGACATCTGTAGTGCGATCACTTTACTTTTTTTACTTACAATTTTACTGGGTAATACAATTAAATTTTATTGTATCACCCTTATTGCTAACTTTGCTGGTAATAGAAAACCATTCACTGTATAATTTACCTTCAACAAATCTTGGTTCTCCCACCTCCATTTTGGCCTACCTCCTGGGCGCTTTCCATGTGATTTTCCTACAAGGAGTTTCCATACCTCTCTTTTATTCCCCATTCGTGTCACATGTCCTGGCCACCGCAGTCCATAAGACTCAACTGTTTTTATTACATTTCCTTTCCTATAAATATCATGTTGCTCACTGTTATGTAGTTTTCTCCATTCATCAGTCTGTTCGTCTCCCTTGTGTCCAAATATTTCCCTAACAACTTTATTCTCAAATACTCGTAATATTTCCTCTTGTCTATCATTGTGTTATAGTTTTAACGACTTTTCCCTCAAACGCAGCGAGCCCGGGTTCAATCCCCGGTTAAGACAAGTTCCCTGGGTGATGATTATCTCGGTTTCTTACCTCACCTGCAGGACAAATATCAGGACCCTTTAAGACCCGAACTCAATCTGGTTATCACAATCAACCAATATAGTATTAGCATTATTTATTATGAATATGTCAGTAATGTTTTTCCTTGTCTTATATGTTCGTGCTGCCTCGGTCGTGGCACTGGCATTGAGCTCATCAGTCATTTATGGAGTTCCTCCATATCCTTCCGAAGTTAAAAAAAATATGTATCCAGAGCGACAGATCATATCCCTGTAAAGTCCGCGTGAAGTAGGAAATGCAAAAGTAGGCCTACCTACAAATCGAGATGTTAAACAAGGTTTAAAAAAAGAGCGGGAATTTACGTATTATTTATGTCACCGGTAGGGTCTCATTCATTTGAAATGGGATTTTTATGTATTTATTTTTTTTAGTTGTACTAGATTAGGGTCTTATACAGTAATGATTGTTGGAATATAGGGGAAGGTGTATTTTGGGCCGCTTAACTTAAAATTCGAGTAACGCCCTTTAATTCTATTTAGAAAATTATAAATTTTATAAATGATGAATAGTACAGAGTACTGATTGCTTTTATGATAATTGTTAAAAATTATGTTTACATAAGTAATGATTCCGTGAAATTTGGGCCGATCAATCGTGTAATTTGGGCCGATGTCTTATAGGTTTTACATGCAAATACGATTACTCGTATTACTTTTTAAGTGATTTATTTTAAAAATATAAGTAAGAGAATACATTCTCTCTTCGGTATTTATAAATCTGTAGTACAGTCTGTCCTCATTTGTGTTTCTGAAACAATTATCGAAACACAAGAAATAAATACACCTATATAAATAATGAACATATGTGATTTTTGAGATCACTTCTTGGATTCACAGGGTCAGATCATCAAACAAATACATTAAAAAAATTGAAAGTCCAAAATATGTTAAATGATATAACCTATAATAAAAAAAATTACTAATACTAAATTAATAATGATAATAATAAAAACAGCAATAACAGTGAGCCATAACTTAGTGTCGAACACAAAATTAACTAATTGTATTGTATTGTAAGGCTATGTTTTCCCTTTAACAGAGATTTAGGCGCTCTCCCCCTACAGGAAATAATTTGAAACATACTAATTTAGTTACACTTGTTTTCGTATAGAGGTAATTTTGAGTGGTACGTGGTCAGCCTTCCGCCTCATACTGACATCTAGGAAACCAAGGTAGTACTAAGACGGGAAAATTCGGTAAATTTTGCTTAGAGGCCTTTTCATTCAGGCTTAAGGACTTTTTACGAGCCTGAAAATTTTCAGGCTCGGGACCCACGGCTTAAAGTCCCTCCCGGAGGACTTGCTCCTTGGATTTTTTCGTCCTAAAAAATCCATCGGCCCCGGCCGGGTTTGAACCCGCGACCCTCGGGACCAGAGGCAAGGAGCATAACCACTAGTCCACCGCGGCCGACAATTAACTAATTAATTAAAATAATCATAAGAGATTATTAACGTGCACTAAACAATATAAACGTTTTCTAATATTAAATTTAATAACGTTAGAAATATTAGAAATAATAAGTACTAAAATAATAATTATATTAGTAAAATAACCTTATGTCCGAGCGGCCATGAACCTACGGGTTCTATAGAGCCAGTGACTTAGTTGGTAGTAAAGTAATTCTAATAATAAAAATGAATATAATAAAATTATTTTAGTTATGTTCATTATTATAGTAGAAATAATTTGATTAATAATAATAATAATAATAATAATAATAATAATAATAATAATAATAATAATAATAATAATAATAATAATAGTAATAATAATAGTAAAAGTGTAAAGTGATCCCACAACAGGCCAGGAGGCCCTTGGGGTAGTAGTAGAAGGAGGTTAAGGCTCCCACTTGTTCTAGACAATCGGCACTTTATGTCAGCCCTGCGTGACGGCCGCCTTTACCCCAGAACAAGCGTCTGATACTCATTTCCGTTAGAGGCTGAGTCGACCCCAGGGCCATAGTGCCGCCAGAGGGTTTGGGTCAGTTTAAAAATCCTGACCCCAACGGGACTTGAACCCTCGACCCTCCGGCTTGTAGCTCAGTGCCTTAACCACTACGCTACGGCGTGCCCCTAATAATAATAATAATAATAATAATAATAATAATTTATTATTATTATTATTATTATTATTATTATTATTATTATTATTATTATTATTATTATTATTATTATTATTATTATTATTATTATTATTATTATTATTATTATTATTATTATTATTATTATTATTATTATTGAAAACATGAAGACAGTAATGCAAGCTAGAGGGCTAAGCATCGAAGATGCCCAAGACCGTAGGCTTTGGAGGTTGGCACGGGAAGACGGCAGCAGCAGCTGTAAAAACCCGAAGATAGATAGATTATTATTATTATTATTATTATTATTATTATTAACAATATATATAACTAAAAAAACATTTAATGCTCTATCTGAGATCCAGATTACGAACTCTAGACGAGGCCCAAATTACACACTCTCATGAGGGCCAAATTACACATCATGTATCATTTAACAAAAAAATATGTATCATAAAAATTATAGTAAATACGATACTGAAATATTAATAAAATGTACTTTGAAATATTTGCAAACAGTTTAACTAAAAATACACACACTTGACTTAACCACTAGCTTCAAAAAACTGTTTCACTTTGAACTGAACCTTTTAGTGAAAATGGACAATATAATATTTTTCTTTGTTGCCTCGAAACCTTGAGAGATACAATAAAACAAGTTTCAGGGGTGGAAGTACTGCTAATAGCCTTGCTAATCCCCTTACAATTAAGGGTGAACAAACTTGGAAATATCAAAATTTAAAAAAACCCAAATTACACGTCGGCCCAAATTACACGGATCTACCTTACATTTTTGCGCGATAGTGCGTTTTGTCGTACATTTAGCAATGGCGACCATTATTGAAAGTTAAATTTCCTACGTTTCTGGGTTGCAACCTAAATAACTAAACTGTAATAAAATCAGTGCACTGTAATATTACATATTACAAACCACGTTTGGGGAGTAAAATCACTGCCCTCTATGTATACTATGTACAACGTATATACAAAAATATATCCAAAATGTAGTGTTAATATAAGTTATACGAAACAAATCACTGCATTTTAAATGAACTGAACTTTATTTGAAACAATATAAATCAAATACGTACTTGCCGCCATTTTATGACTAATTGTTCTGAAGGCCTCCTGTTGTTTCAATTAATAAACACTGACCAGTCAGTTGCTTATAATAAACGCAAATATTTGCAACAAAGATATTATTATTTTACTATTATTTATTATTTTGAAAACACCATCGCGCAAAAAATAATGTACAACGCACGTTTGTGAAGTGTTTTTACAGAATTCGGAAATTAAAAAACTCGCTATCGCTCGGTTTTTAAACATTTTCCTCGCTTCTGTAAAAACCACTTCCCAACCTTGCATTGTAATATACTATTGTGTTGATTACATTTTTTTACTTGTAAAATTATTAATTATGTTTGCTATGATTTACTCATATTTCTGAGAAAGTTGTGATTGTTTTCATGAACCTGATAGTGTACTGTTCAGTTTCACCGCCTTCTTATAAAACCGTAAGTCACTTAAATGAGACGTAGTACGAAATAATATAATTACAATATTGTTCAATATTAATTTTACATGTGACGTAAAATGTCTTTGGTTCCCATGGTCTACCTTTCTCTTCCCCTACTTGATTGAACATATACTAAATTAAAATTCCTTTTACCAATTCCAGCTCATCACGGATCCATTTACCAGATACTGATGCAATGAATGAAATCACAATGAGACTGTGAGCTACATTTTAATATATTTACAGCTAAAGGGACTTAAGTAACTTAATGTGAATATGTTAGGGCGTTTCAGAATAATCTACACCGGTAATATAAAATGCAGCTTATAATAGTTTCAGTATCGTTCAATCCTGTATGTAGGGATGGATATATTAGCAAACTCTATAGGATAGCACCATATAGGCTACTTCTTAAAGGCTCGTATTCTTCTTCTTCACTTCACGGGCTAGGCAAATTGCCTGTTCCGCCTCACAGTTGTTCTGTCCATCTTTTCACTGGCCTTCCTACATTCCTTGAGCCTCTTGGTTTGTAGTTAAATGCTGCTTTTGGTAATCTTGTTACATTCATTCTTTCTACATTTATGTAAACCATTTTTCTCCATATTCTTTGATTTTATCATTCAATGGGTATATATTTAACTCTGTTCTTATATCTTCATTCTTTATCTGGTCCATTCTTGTGCGCCCTTTTGTTCTTCTAAGGAAGTTCATTTCTACGCTTTGTATTCTACTTTGTAATTTTTTGGTCATTACCCAAGTTTCACTCCCATAAAGTAATGCTGGAAGAGGCAATGTTTTATAAAACTTCAATCCAGTATCTCTTCTTGTTTTGTTCTTTAATGTTCTACGTATAGTTCCACATATCATTTGGAATCTTGACAGTTTCATATTTACGTCTCTTTCAGTTTTTGCGTTTATGGTAAAATTACAACCGAAATAATTAAAATGTGTTGCTTGTTCCAGAGGTTTGTTGTCTATTGTGATTTTTGATCTTATATGTTCGTTTCCCCAAAATGCCATTATTTTCGTTTTTTCTTTTGATATTTTAAAATTACATTCTTGGCATAACTGATTTAATTGATGTAAAGAGTACTGCAAATTATTTTCATTTTCTTGAATAATAACCACATCGTCAGCATACATTAAAACATTTAATATTTTAAAACGGTCCATTCTTATACCTACATTAACATTACTTTTCCAATTTTGGATGATGTCATTAATATACAAATTAAAAAGGGTAGGTGATACACTACACCCTTGTCTTACACTTCTATTTACGATTTTACGTATTAAAACTGGTTCGGTCTTTGATGTGCGTATATTTATTATAATTTGAGATTTTACATATAAACTTTTTATCATATAAATTAATTTTGCGGGGTAGCCATGTATTCCCATAATTTTGCATAACTTATCTATATCAACACGATCAAATGCCTTCTCAAAATCAATAAAAGCAACATGCGTCTGTAAGTTATGTTCTCCCCTCGTATTCTTGTATTTCTATTTTACTATTTACACGACCTGTAAACAATTTTAAAGTATCTAAAAGTACATAAAACAGAAATTAGGATATTTAAATCTTAAATTAAAAAGGTTATAAGAGCATAATACAGAATATTTTGTCTTATGGAAGTGAAACTTGCTCTTTGACGAAATTACAAAAGAATACAATTAGAACAATTGAATTTGATTATCTAGAAGAAGCCTTCAAAAAACAAGACAGGATAAAATAAAAAAAATCATTCCTTTGGAGAGAAATGAATGTCACCACTACTGTTGTTAAGAGGCAATGGGCATCCCCCGGAAGAAATAAACATGGCAGACCAAGATGGAGATGGAAAACTTATGCCAGTTCTATAATGGATGATAGGAATTTGGAAGAAGGATATTGGTATGATAGAAATAAATGGAAACTGAAGACGGCAAACCTATAAGTGGGAGAAAGCTGAAGAAGAAGAAGAAATTAAAAAGGAATAATTTATTACTTTAAAATGTTTAATAGAAGTTTTTATCAAAAGTAATGTCACGAGTGATTTCCAAATCATCGATTCCTGACGAATGAATTTATGTACAGGAATTGGAAATCAAGAGTGGCATTTGTTACTATTTAACGAATAAAATTAAGCTGTTTACTTAAAAATAATTATTTAAATATAGTTAAATCACGAAAAAACTGAAAACAGTTCTCTGCCAATAATGTCTTCCCATTTTTAAATGACGTTTTCATATCTACTCTACATGGATATAATTATTTTAGTGTTCCAAGTTTTGTATTTTTCAATATCTTTAGTTGACAAAAATGTATTCTAGTAAAAAAAAACGTGACAACGCCTCTTGATATGCTAAATAATTATGCGTGCAAAGTAGAGCTACCTAACCACAAAGCAAAGCGCCTGTAAACTAAATGACTGTGCCGACTATATTACTAGAATGTTGAGATCGGTAAATTTTGCTTAGAAGCCTTTTTATTCAGGCTTGAGAATTTTTTACGAGTCTGAAAATCTTCAGGTTTGAATTCAATGGCTTGAAGTCCCTCCCGGAGGACTTGCTCCTTGGATTTTTCTATCCTAAAAAATGCATCGACCCAGACCGGGTTTCAACCCGCGACCATAGGCAATAAAAATACTGATTTCAGTTATTAAAAATATTTCTCAAATAAATAATTTAATCATTGCTTATAAATATTTTAGATATTGTTGAGAAATCTTATAAAAATATTGTTTACTAAACTGTTAATTCGATATTTATTAATATTGTTTAAAGAGGTTTTTTAACTCATGCCCCAAATGACAGTCAATGACCAATAATGTTTCAATGAATTTTGTTTTACAACTAGTTACAGTTGTGTTTCATCTCCATATTTATCGAATTATGTTTACCAAAATAAAGAAAGCTCCTGCTTTTTAATATTCTGAACAGGTCAGAACATTATTTTGCAGTGACTGACTCTCCAACAAACACGTTGAATATAGCAAATAATGAACAGATTCCTTCGACCTACACATTTTATAATTGTGTGTTCAATAATTGTGTTTTTAAATACTGATTTTACTGAGTTGTTTCCTAAAATAAATAATAACCTATAATGTTGGTTATAATAGGGCCTATACAGTTTGTGTTTCATTTTTTCTCCACTAGGTTACATTCTTACAACATTGCGATCCTATTTGGCTATTCATTAATATGATCAAGTGCCAGTGGTGAACAAATTAAACATTATCAAACATTTCTCATTTGTATTCAAACATCGCCGTTTACATTAAATATATAAATATTTAAAATAACTATATTTAAATAATGATTTGTGAGTAAACAGCTTAATTTTATTCGTAAAATAGTCCTAACAAATGCCACTCTTGATTTCCAAATCCTCCAGATAAATTTGGAAATCATTCGTGGCATTATTTATGATAAACTATTATTTATTTTAATTGAACAGATAGAAATTAAATATTTTAAAAATGACCTTCAGCTCATAAGACGAGGTACACTCGCTTAACTCTGCTGTTACATATTCTGCAATATCTTGTACATCCCTTAGCATGGTAATCTTTTGTTAACATTTATGAATAGTAGTAGAATGTGTTTTTGCCTTCACTTTTATTGTAATCTCAAGTACCGTTATCTTCTGTTCATTTTGAATGTCTGAAAATAGATAATATAGGCCCTAATTTACGGAAACTTAACCCTTAACCGGAGTTGTGCGTTTTGTATGCCGTTAGTGGAGTTGTGGGGTCGAAAAAAGATACTACAGGAAATGTGATATTAAGTGCAGTTGTATTTATATTTATTGTGAAAAATATAATTATACAATAATTTGTTTATTTAACTAACTGATTATGGAATAATATGGATCATTGTGGTGAGGAAAATTCACTAAATTACGGGATATATCACAAATGCAACGAAAAGTAGAAAAATAATTACCTCGATCATCTATACAATTAATTTGTCAGATTTGGTGTTCACAAACATTTTTTCACTGAAATTTCAAAATACACTGAATAAAAATCCCACGTAATTTACAAGAACTTTTTTTCATAATAGAATGTTCCTAATTCACCAAGTAACAGATCAGCATGTCTGGAACACTGGTCTATCACATCTAACACAATATTGGTTCGTTATCTGCTCGTTTGAACGAGGACACAATGCACAATGTTTTCTTTACATCCTTGATTGGTATTTCATTCTTTGGAAACGGTTTCTTTAAAATCCTGGAAACAATAATTCTGAGTTCTTTTGGTAGTCTTTCATTCAGATATGGCTCTGTAAATTGTCGGTCTAAAGTTTTCAGGAATTCAAAGTGAGAAATAGGCTTGTAATCCTTGATAGATGATTACAATACATAACAATTGACATCAGTTACGTTCAGAACAGCATAGCAGGCAGCCAGGGACCATCTCCGCATTCGTTTGCTTGTGCTATATGTAAAAATGTTTTGTCCAAAGGTATCTTCTATCCCTTTCGTAGTATTAATAAAATTCGAATATAATTTGTGGTTTGCATGTCTCAGGATCAGTGCATTCCGAGTAGTGCATGTTAGACAGCATAATGACAGTTTTTTTTTTTTTAGGTATATGCGAAATAATTGTTTGATCATTTCTAAACCTGTACTCTGTGATATCTATTATAGGTTTCCTGTTTGTTTGGAAGGATATGCTAAAGAATTTCAGAGTCACATTCTAGTTGTGAATCTGTTTCACGTCCAGAATAATTTATAGTCAGGATTGTTTTCATCCCCACATTCACTTACATCAATTCCTTGATAATCTCCCAAAATATTACATACAAAGACTAGGAAATTAGTATCAAGCACTGACATATATTTACGAGCATGATAGGCCATATTAACACCAACTATACCATAGTTACATAAACTAACGTTCAACACAAATACTTGGAACGCAACAGGAGTTGTGGGGTCGTAAAGGATACCATTCATTATTTTACTTATGCACAGAGAAAGTAACAGTACTTACAGGTTACAGACAATGGCTAAGGGTTAATATTAAACAAAGGGAAAGCTACACAAAAGGATTTCGAAAATAAATGGATATTAAAAGAATGTCAGGGGTATCCAGTTTCTTTGGGGAAATGCACTGAGCATTTAACCCTGAAGCGAATGGGTTAAGAAAAATAAACGTTTAGACTGCCTGCAATTTCTGTTAGCTGTTAAGTACAAATACCCAGAGTTTTCCCAAGAAGATCTGAATTGTATTTGAGGCATCCTACTAACAGCGAAGGTGCTGAATGATAGTTTAGTAAATGCAATTTAATTCCTAATGATAGAAGAACCTGAAAAGCAGAAAAAAATGTTGAGGTATGACGTATGATTTCACTCAACAATGTTACTGAACGCTCATGACTTGTGTTAATTTTGTGTATTTTTTAATTTTCGTGATCTTGGTTACTTTTCTTTTCTTTATAATTATATACCCTGGATTTCATAACATCTGTTTAAAGTTTGTCTTTTTCTGTATTACGCTTTAGTATTCATTAATTTATTATGTTTTACTTTTGTTTCTTAATCCTATACTAATTTAGAATCAATTTAGATTAATTTATTCATTTTTATTTCACTACTATCTAATAAAAGGCGTGAGATGCTACGCCTAAATAAATGAAAATTAATGTGTTTTTATGTTTAGTTGAATAAGTAAAAGGAAAAAAATTAAAAATTAATTTTTTTTTTAGAAACGCCGTGCTGATTACCCGGCGTTGCCCGGGAATCTACTCATCCCGATCTTCTTCACATAAATGAGCTGAAATACGAAAATTAATGTGTTTTATGTTTAGTTAAATAAGTATAACGAAAAATTTATATCGTAATTATTTTAAGATTCCCCGTGCTGATTACACGGTGTTGCCCGGGAATATACTTTCTCTATCTTCTTGGCATAAATGAGCTAAAAGACAAAATTCGTAATTGTGAGTTATCCGTAAAAGAATACCCGCCATTTGCTGCTATTCTTGCACAGGAATCTACGTACTTGTCTCGATCTTCTTGACATTAATGAAAGACAAAAATGGTTATTGTGAGTTATCCATAAGAGATAAACATACTCTGTCGCGAACTTTTTTGTGGAGCTTTTCGAGATATTCAATTCTGTGTACATTAATTTTGTGTATTTATTATGGTTTAGGCATCGTAATCCATTTAAGCGTCCAAAGAGCTATTTTTTCACGTTTTCCACTATAAAGGGCGATCTTTAAGGGTGTAGGAATTGAGTATCACATCTTATAGCCTACGTTCATCCCGAGAATATCCTGAACATTTTGCAAAAAGCCCCATCACAACCGGATTAACGGTATGGCCGCGCATAAAGTAGAAACAAACAAACAAACAAACATACATACAAACAAATATACAAACATTTTTATATATAAGATAAAAAATCTTTAAAATTGTTTTAATTTCGTATTAAAGTAATTTTAGGAGTCAATATCTATCATCCCAACTAAGTCTCAATATTTTGTATGTCATCTTCAAAATGCTAAAACAATGTAACATTGCAAACGTATAAACGCTACAAAATAATAAAAGCACATTTCAAAATGTTAAAAATCACCAGTCCTACCAAAATTTATATCACAATCATTCATATAATATTTACCTTAATTAGTATAAATGTGTGAGTGAAAAGTGTTTATGTCTTAAATGTTCGAGTCGTCTCGGAGATGGCACTGGAAAAGAGATGATTACTCATCCACAGAAGTTCTCCTTGTCCTTCTTTGATGAAAAAAAAAAAGAGTATTTGTGTGTCCTTTCTAGCTCGCTCTAACTAACTAACTAACTCACTGGCATTATCGAACCTGTAGATTCATGACCGCGCAGACATAAGCTCTCCATACATCCCTATCTTGAGCTTATATTTTCCAATCATCCTGTATAATTTACTCTCCTCAAATCATGCTTAATGTTATTTTCCCACCTCATTTTTGGTTACTAACTGGGCGTTTTCCTTATTATTTTCCTACAGGAAGTTTCCATGCACTTCTTACAATCCCCATTCGTGTTATATGTCCTGTCCATCGCAGTCTACGAAATTTGACATTTCTTATTTATTATATTCATTTTAATGGCGGACAGCTGCTAACAGCCTTCAACAGCGCTCCTGGCTTTTTCGATTTTTCGCAGGTGTAAACAACAGGTTGGGTCAGTGAAACAAATCTATAAGTTTTTTTTTAAGTGTTGGTTAATAGTTTAGTGAAATTTATTTCGTGTTTTCAATAGTATATGATAATGGGTGGAAGAAGTAATAAATCTACTTGCTCAATTGAAGACACGGTAAAACGCGTCTTGTCCGACTCGCTCCAAGACAAGCAGTTGCTGCAGGTGTTGGCAACAATGATTAAGAACGAAGTTGTGGCGGAACTTCAAAAAACTATAGAAAACAACACTATAGTGATTGAAAACCTTAAAAAAACAATCGAAGATAAAGATAGTGTGATAAGAAATTTACAGACAAAAGTGGATGACTTGGAGCAATATCAGAGACGACAGTGTTTACGTGTTTTCGGGGTTGAAGAAGTGGCCGGGGAGGACACTGACATTAAGTCAATGGAAATAGCCCAGAAAATCGGTGTTGATCTCAATATTACTGACATTGACAGGAGCCATCGTGTTGGTGTACGAAGAGAAGATAGGCCGCGCCCTATTATTATAAAATTTACTAGTTACCGCAAAAGAAGAGAGATGTTCATAAATAAGAAACAACTCAAGGGATCGGGTATAACAATCCGAGAAGACTTGACAAGAATGCGCCACCAACTATTGAAAGACACTATTGATAAGTTTGGTGTACGCAATGTCTGGACATTGGACGGTGTTATATTCGCTAAGGTTGGTGAATCAAAGAAGCGTATCACCAGTGCTAGTGACCTGTGTTAATTTAAGCCTTTAGCGTATTATAGGGTATGTTCTTTTTTTTTATAACATATAATTTAAAAACTATTTAATTATTCTATATCTTATTTTTAATATATATCAACTTTTTTTTTTCAATAATTCTTAAATTAATAATTAAGCTATAGCAATTTCTCTAGGCTAATTAGGTTAACATTTACTTTATTTTCTTAGAATAGTCCAATTGATTTTATTATTACTAATATTTATTTTTCTCTGCTCCTAATAGTGTGTTAATTCAGTTAAAATTTTCATTATTTGTAAAAGTTGGTACAATTGATCTTCCAAGTTTTAGTCAAATATTTGAAGTCCCTGGCCTGCTTTCAACACGACCACCCCCCAGGCAAATTCCTACCCTTTCTTCAAATGACAATGCCAATGAATCCTCACATTCTTCTCACCCCACCACTGCCTACCTGCTAAAAGAATGTTTTTCTCCTCGTTCAACTACTCTTAAAATCGCCCATATTAATGCTCAAAGCATTCTGCCTCACATTCATGAAATTCGACATTTATTTTCCGAGATTTCTCTGCATGCGATCTTAATATCTGAGTCCTGGCTTAAACCTTCCCTTCACTCCTCACTTGTTGATATTGACGGGTACACCCTCTGTCGCAATGATAGACTAGGGAAAAGAGGTGGGGGAGTTGCGATGTATATCAAATCGAACTTAGAGCCCAAAGTCATTCTTCACTCCTCCCCTGATTACAATGCACGACCAGAATTCCTCTTCATTGAAATTTCAGCTAGTTTACAGAGATGTCTCCTGTGTGTGGTGTACAAACCTCCGAAAGTAGAGTATCTTAGTGACATAGAAACACCCTTATTAAGTTTACTGCCGCATTATCAGCATGTTATAGTAATGGGCGACTTTAACTCTAACTTACTTTCTTCCTCATCTTCATCATCAGAACTACTGGCATTATTTCACGCATGCAATATGTATGTCTTGCCTTTACAACCAACTCATCACACATCGACGACTGATACATTAATAGACATCATAGCCACGACAAATTCACAGAAAATTATAAACTACGGACAAATATCTGCCCCCGGCATATCAGCCCATGACGTCATATATATCGAATACTCTCTCCAGTGTCCTAGGACTCGTCCTAAATTATTAACGTATCGAAATTTAAAAAATATTAACCAGCAAGCTCTAATTGCAGACGCTATCGACATGCCGTGGCATGATATTTGGACCCTATTCACAATTGACGAAAAATTGCTTAAATTTAACAATATGATATTAGAACTTTACGACAAACATGCCCCCTTGAAGACTAGACGAATTACTAAATCCCCAGCTCCCTGGATGTCCCACGAAATTCGACTACTGATGGCTGAGAGGGATGCTGCTTTTCGAAAATATAGACGGGACAAAAGTGACGCTAACTTAAGACAATATAAGACATTAAGAAACAAAACGAATCAAAACATTAGGAACGCTAAGTTGCGGTATGCTCATAGTCTCATTGATCCAAACACAAATGCAAGTGATATGTGGAAACGTATTAGATCAATGGGTCTACGGCAGCCGACAACCAAAGGAGAGAGCATTAACATATCACTGGACGATCTAAACCAACATTTCACATCATATGCCACACTTAACATAAACACTACGACCAAACAACAAACTATAGATGAGCTCCTATCCACACCTACTCCTTCCCGAGAAAAATTCTTCTTTTCCTATATAATGCCAATCGACGTTAAACTATCCCTGGACCGCATTAGAACTAAAACACAAGGTATAGACAATATAAGTATCGACTTTTTAAAGAAAATACTCCATGTCATACTCCCAACTGTAACCCATATATTCAATGCCTCAATTATGACCTCAACTTACCCCGAACTCTGGAAAAAAGCTATAGTCAGACCAATCCCTAAAATTAAATTACCTGTAACACCAAACGACTTTAGACCAATCAGCATCCTCCCAGTCCTATCTAAGGCCTTGGAGCGCATTGTTCATGAACAATTAACTGATTACCTTAACACTCATAACATACTCGACCCATACCAATCAGGTTTTAGGACAGGCCATAGTACGGCAACCGCACTTCTTAAAGTTACCGAAGATACGCGTGAAGCAATGGACAGTGGCCACATGACAATATTTACACTCTTGGACTTCAGCAAAGCTTTCGACACTGTTGACACTGACATATTAATAGCAAAATTACGCGCTCTGAATCTTTCGGACAATGCTGTTAACTGGCTTGGATCCTATCTTCATGGTCGCCAGCAATGTGTATCCAATGCAGAACTTTCCTCATCCTGGCTATCACTGAAGGGTGGCGTCCAACAAGGTTCAGTGTTAGGACCACTTCTGTTCTCTATCTATGTTAACGATATATCCACTAGACTTACCTATTGTCGATATCACCTATACGCTGACGATTTGCAAATTTACATTCACTCCCATCCTGACGATGTACATGACACACTAGACAAATTAAATAGTGACCTAGACTCAATTTCCCAATGGTCGAAGAAACATGGACTTAATCTAAATACTGACAAGACACAGTGCATAATTATAGGACATCGGCGAATCCAAAGCATTATAAATTACGAAAATATCCCTACCATTCTCCTAAATGACAAAAATATCCCCTACAGCTCAGTAGTAAAAAATCTGGGTATCTATATGGACCAACACCTAGACTGGAAAATCCAGGTGAATAATACCTGCAAGAAAGTGTTCTCAATTCTTCACTCCCTAAATAGTTTTAAAAACTTCCTTCCTACAAAATTAAAACAAATACTTGTACAGACTCTTATAATGCCACACTTCGACTACTGCGACATATTACTGACTAATCTTACAACTGATCTATCTGACAGACTACAGCGTGCTCATAATGCGTGCATTCGATTTATATTCAATCTCCGTCGTTATGACCACGTGTCTCCTTCATTTCAGGCCTTATCATGGCTACGCCTAAATGACAGAAGAACTTTACATTCACATACCTTACTATTCCAAATTCTGCACACATATTTACCAACTTATTTAACAACACGTTTTCAACATTTATCGGCTCATCACAATTTAGGAACAAGATCACAAGACTCTTCTTTACTTTTGATACCACAACACAGGACCTGTCTGTACTCTGAATCTTACACAATATCTATGGCTAGAGCATGGAACTCACTTCCCAGTCATGTCAGGGACTGTCAATCGCTATCATTATTTAAATCCAAATTAACTGATATCTTAAGTTCGACACAATGAAAACATTAACTACATAACAACTATATAGAGCATTCTATTAATAATCATGTAGGAAGCTACTTACTTTATTTTATATCATTTTAATTTTATTATATTCTATGTTTTTGTTAGCATTAGCTAGTATTAGATCCATCATCATTGTATTTTGTTTAGTCTGTATTTTAATATCTTAAAATTGTAATATGTACGTAATTTTTGTATAATTTTACTATTCGCTGGTTGAGTGGAAGAGAAGGCCTTATGGCCTTAACTCTGCCAGCTAAAATAAATCATTATTATTATTATTATTATTATTATTATTATTATTATTATTATTATTATTATTATTATTATTATTATTATTATTATTATTATATTACATATATCTGATTCCATGTTACAGTATAAATATCATATAGCTCATTGAAGTATTATTCTCCATGTGCCTGTCTGTTCATCTCTCTTGGTTCAAAAATGTTCCTATGAATAAGGACTTTGATTGTAATTTGTGGTCTTTATCAATAAATGCAAGTCACTTAACTTAATTCTAATTAGCATTTATTGTATTGAGAGCCGTGTTCATCGGTCCAATGAAGGAATAGAGCTGCACTCACAACACTGTGAACCAGTTCAGGAAATGATAAATTACGATTAATAATTATTGTTTGGATTTATATCTCGTTTCAAAAAATTACACGTTACTTTCTTGTCTTACACAATCCAGTTTGTTTCCGTCATTTAAATGAGTCTGATGTCCAAGTCACGACTTCCCCTAATAAGGAATCAACTTTTTTTTAACACTAGACAATATATGCTATTTTATATTTTATGTTATTGATTGTGAAAGAAAAGTCTACTTCCATTCAATTACGTAATGTTTAATAATAATAATAATAATAATAATAATAATAATAATAATAATAATAATAATAATAATAATAATGATAATAATAATATATTATTACTATTATTATTATTATTATTATTATTATTATTATTATTATTATTATTATTATTATTTTTATCATTACTTTTTTTTGCGATAGTGCGTTTTGTGGTACTTACAACAATGGCGACCATGATTGAAAGTTCAACTTCCTACATTTCGGGGTTGCCAACCTAAATAACTATACTATAATATTGCATGTTACAAACCTCGTGCAGGAAGTAAAACCACTGCCCTCTATGTATACTACGTACATGTATATACAAAAATATATCCAAAAGGTAGTGTTAATATACATTATACAAAAAATTCACTGCATTTTAAACGAACTGAACTTTATCTGAAACAATATAAAACAATAAATACGAACTTTTCATAGCCGATTAGTGTCACGGCCTGCTGTAATTTCAACTAATAAACATTGCCAACACTGTTAATATTAGTGAGTTTATATTATTATTTATTATTTTGAAAACACCAACGCGCAAAAAAATAATGTACAACGAACGTTTCTGATGTGTTATACAGAATCTCGAAAACTAAAAACCTCGTTATCGCTCGGTTTTTAAACATTTCCACGCTTCTGTTAAACTACTTCCCAACCTCACATGTAATATACAATTTATGTTCCCTATGTATAGCTTATCACTAGGGCTAGGATATTTATCTACTAAAAGTTAAGATTGAAACATAGTATACTAAGAAGTTAGACATGACGACTGTCTTTTGTTTTGGTTTCACATACAAACAGTTGAATAATATAATGAAAAGTAAGACTTTTGACTTTCTTTTATCTTGTTTTGACAGCCTGAAAATCAAGGCCCCAGCTGTTTTTGCCTTGTAGTAAACGATGGTTAAAGAATGGCATAAATATTCTGTATCAAACTTTGCAAGGCTCTTTCAGACCAAATGCCATAAGCGGTAATAATTTCCAAGCAATTTGAATGCTACAGTTGCATTCAGCACCAAACGTTGTATTAGTATAAAATAATTATTTTATGATATTCTTCTATCCCTCAAATAATACCTCTAAGCTGATTAACCCTTTTTATATTTACAGTACACTACAGTAGCAGCACAATGTTATATCAAAGTTCACAAAATTATTTGCGCCGCGCGCTTCATGACATGGCATAGGTCCACTAAGGTAGCCCTAGCTCTGGAGCCACTGTATCAATCAAGCCAAAATTTTGCATAGTAACCTAACAAATTCTGGTGCACATACGCACACATTTTGAACAAAATCTGAGGTGGTCAAATGGGGGCCCCTAGGACACTTGACATGGAATGACCCAGTTTCAAAAAGCCGTTAAACCTAAAAAAGGCTAAGAAAGACCAATAAGCCAAAAAAAAGTCGAAAAAGGACACATAAAATCCACCATTTTCTGGCCTAAAATGATCCAAAATGTATATAGGCCTATATTAAGTTGGACCTCGTCTTCAGACATAAAAAAAAAAAAGTATTTTTCCTCACGTTCCGAGCCCTAATCATCAACAATATAATCATGGATACTGATATAAAGTTCTAGCTGTTTTTTTTTTTCGAAGACACGCTATTCACAGTTTTGAGTAGCAGAAATGTAACAGTTACAAAACAATTTTTTATTCACCCTAATGTAGACACATGTAATTACCAAGTGACTTAAACTAAATTCGTGACAGAGTAGCGTGAAGGTGGACAAGGGCGTTATCTTAAATTTCTGACAGAATGTTGCTTCATTGCCCCTTCACGGAGCACGACTCCGGTTCAGATTCTTGACCAGGTCTATAGTTCCTCATATGTTTATCACAGCAGGAGACTTCAGTTAATTATCATACACGTACATAGGGTGTAAACGAATCACAAGACGTAGTGAAGCATGTCGCCACAGATCTGTATATTAATACGCGAAGGAAAAACTTTGCACCCTTTTAAGCACATTGCATGCCGGAGGACATAATTAACGTTCATATAGAAAAGGAGATCAGAAAAATAAAATTTATGTATGTGTTACAAATAAATTAAATTAAACATAATATTTTTTTCTAAAGAATTAATGTGATTACTCATTCATTTGTTTACATTCATAGCTGAAAGTGCATTGTTGTAAAAAGAAAATCGTGCTGCAGCAATGTGAATTGACTTACTCTCTCGCGTATTTATTATTAGTGGTTTATTATCAGTGATTTAAAAAAGTGAGTAGGCCTACATTTTATTGTATAAATTTAAATTAAACCCTGCCTAATTTTGGTTTCAGTAATTCCACTACTTGTTTTTATATTCGCATCTACTTCCATTATGCCTCGACATAGAACATTGACGGATCGGTTGTGAGAGACAAAGAGAAGGGATATTATATATATATATATATATATATATATATATATATATATATATTCCCGTACTTATAATAATAGGCCAAATGCAAATGTAAATAGTATACACCGTGTCCCATTCAAACCTCCCACATTTTAATTTATCATAACTCTCAAAGTATGCGGAATTATGAAATGAGGTTGGTAATAAAAGAAAGAGAAACTCAAAGAAATTTTATTTTCATTGTTGCAGTTAATTCATCTGTCGCGTGTTGAACAGTAATGACATAAAACCACGTTCGCCAGACATCACTCCACTGGACTTCTTCCTCTGGGGGTATGTAAAAGACCGTGTGTTTGTGACTCCAGTACAAGATCTTCAAGATTTACGAACCCCGTGACACAATTGCAACAGTACCAATGGACATGTTGGACAGAACGTGGCACGAAATTGAATATAGACTTGATATTGTTCATGCTACTAATGGTGCACATGTAGAGGTGTTTTAGTGTGTGGAAATGTGTGGTAATGAAAATTCTTTGAGTTTCTGTTTCGTTTAATATCGGCCTCATTTCATAATTCCGCATACTTTGTTAGTTATGACTAGTTAAAATGTGGGAGGCTTGAATGGGACACCGCGTATAAATGTCAAATGACGCGTTATTGTTTTTTAAATATGCCTGAGCCAAGCTATAACCACATATTTCCAATCGTTCGTATTTTTAAAATAAATCGAAAATTAATGCATAATGACGTATTTGTGACAAACTAAAAAACTTAATTAATTGTAGTCGAATTTCGACCGCTGGGCGACCACTAGTTTTTTTAACAACCCTTAAATTCGCGAAACAATAATTTCTCGTGTCAGGTATTTAAATGTTTCGGACCGCAATGAAAATAATATTATGTAAAATTATTATTATTATTGTACATTTTTACGTAATTTGACACATATTTAAGTAATGTATATTCATTTATTTTTCTGTTGTTTTATAAACAATATCTAATATATACAAATCAATGTTTGTTTGTTCGTATTTTGCGCTGTCATACCGCTCATCCGATTGTGATGGAGCTTTTTGCAAAATGTTCAGGATGTTCCCGGGAAGGTTCACCCTTAGAAATCACCCTTTCTAGTGAAAAACATTTTTTCGGAACTTTTTGGACACTTAAATGGCTTAAGCTACCTAAACCGTAACATATACACCAAATGAATGTACACAGAATTGAATATTTAAAAAAATCTCCACAAAAAGTCAGCGACAGCACATGTCTATCTTTTACGGATAATTCATAATAATCATTTTTATTTTTTAGCTCATTGATTCCAAGAAGATCGGGATCAACAGATATCCGGACAACGCCGGGTAATCAGCACTAATCTTAAAATATATCATTACAATTTCAATTATTTTATTCTCATGCATACGCAATGTAGAATACGTTGGAATTTCAGTTCTTTCAAAATGGCCGCTTCTGTAGAATTTCTATAAAAAGATTGGAGAGGCAAGTAGGCTATATGAAAAGAAAAGAGAAGTTTTTTGAATGTTTTCAAACAGTTTAATGAAAAAATCCTACATTAGCCATTTAGGGTGTGGTGAAAATATCAACAGAATTTACAGATGAGCCAGCGCGGAGCATATATTGTGTTCGTAATGAAATTACAAATGAAGGATATCTATCGACATCATGGAAAACGCATAAACACATGATTAGGTAGGTTCATATATACATAAATATATAAAAATGTTTGTTTGTTTATATGTATTTATGTTTGTTTGTTCGTTCGTCCGTACTTTATGCGCGGCCATACCGTTGATCCGATTGTGATGGGGCTTTTTGCAAAATGTTCAGGAGATTCACGGGATGAACATAGACTATAAGAGAGTTGTGATACTCAACTCCGACACCCTTAAAAATCGCCCTTTGTGGTGGAAAACGTAAAAAAGTAGCTCTTTGGACGCTTAAATGGCTTACGCTGCCTAAACTATAACAAATAAACAAAGGTAATGTACACAGAATTGAATACCTCAAAACGTTCTACAAAAAAGTCCGCGAGAGCATAAGTTTATCTCTTACGGATAACGCACTATAACAATTTTTGTCTTTCATTGATACCAAGAAGATCCAGACAAGTACCTAGATTCCTGTAGTGCACATGCCGGGTATTCTTTTAGGGGTAACTCACAATAACGAATTTTGTCTTTTAGCTCATTTATGCCAAGGAGATCGGGATGAGTAGATTCCCGGACAACGCCAGGTAAACAGCGCGGAGTATTTAAAAATAATAACGATATAATTTTTTCCTGTTACTTATTTAACTAAACATAAAACACTAATTTTCGTACTCAGATAATTTATGTCAAGAAGATCGGGATAGGTAGATTCCCGGCCAACGCCGGGTAATCAGCACGGGGTATCTAGAAGTATAAATTTATAATTATTTTTCATTTTACTTATTCAACAAAACATAAAAGCACATTACTTTTCATTTATTTAAGCGTAGCAGCGCACGCCGGGTATTAGCTAGTAAATAATAATAAATGGAAGTTCCTAATTATTGGTACCATCTTACCTTGTATTCAGTCTTACTTCCCGTAAAATACGATGTTGCCTAAGAACAATGTTTGTATCGATAACATTTCCGTACACAATTCAGTCATATGGCGGGTAAAATTAATACCAGGTTCCCCCAATAGACGGTGTGCGCGAAGTAATACCTTATGCAAGTTTGTTTTAGGAACTTGGTTTAGAATTGGTAGGCTTATAGGCATTTTAATTCAGCCACTTCTTTAAAATTTCCCTCATTTGGTCTATGAGTTGTAATACAATCCTAGAGATTTCGTTATTTACATCTGGTGATCACAATCATCTAATGTAAATCACTTAATTCCAGTGAAATGTAACGAGATACACAAAAGAGGTGATGACCCCGGATAATGTTGAAAGCAGACGTGCATGAAAGGGCGGACTGTCATGTCGGTGTGTCTGGGAGTGTTACTTCGTGCACCTCTCCGTGACGTCACTACTATGCACCCATCCCATCCGATTTGTCTGATCATGAACTGGTGTACTGGACTTGCCTGGATTTCATTTTAATAACGTAATGCATCAAGGGCGTGTGATCCGCCTCAGGAAAGTTGAATATTCACCTCGGTGATTCACAGCATTCTCCCAGCGTTTGTACCACAATCTGTCTAGTTTTAATCCCTAGAGAACAACATCTAAATGTTAGAATCTAACAGTTAGATAATTCCAAAGGAATTAATCTATTGATGTTGTTCTCATGATGATAATAATCTTCTTCTTCTTAATCATAATTTGTAGGATTTTCCAAAATTACTCTTCGGAGGAAGACGTATTGGATGTGTATTCACTGTCTATCCATCTCTTGGCTGGTTTCCCTCTTGTTCTTCTTCCGTCCATTGGTCTATCTTCTTTAGCTCTTTTCGCAAGTCGGTTGTCTTCCATTCTTTTTATATGACCTTTCCAATATTTTCGTCTATCTATAATAAATTTGGTTATGTCTTGAATATGACATTTGTCCCTAATTTCTGTGTTGTGTATTTTATCAAATAATGTTTTCCCTTGAATAGTTCTTAAGATCTTCATTTCACATGTGCTTATTATTTGTTTTTCAGCCCTAGTTTCTGCTCTATATGCGATTACTGGTCGAAATATCGTTTTGTATATGCGGGTTTTTGCTTTCTATTGACATATGTTTGTTGCGCCAAATTAAATCCTTCATATATCCTGATATTTGTGCTGCTTTATCAGCTTGTTTCCTTACTTCTTTTATTAAATTTTTAGTGTTTGTTATTAATACACCTAAATAATTAAATTCTGATACTTGTTCTATAATGTTTCTTTCCACTTGATGATGATGATGATGATAATAATAATACTCATCATCATCATCTGGTATCATGGCAGCTGCCGCCGTCTTTCCGGAAACCAAACGCCATTCCTCTCTATCCATCCATTGATCTTCTCCATTCCTCTGATATTTATAGCTGCTTGTACCCCTTCTATCCAAGTTTTCTTCGGTCTTCCTCCTTTCCATTGGGATTCATTCCATAACAATTTTTGGCAATCTTTGCTCTGGCATTCGTTTGACATGACCATACCACTGCAATCTTTTCTTTTCTATGATGTCTATGATGTCCGGCTCCTCTTGTACACCCATAATTTCCCTTATTTCTTTATTTCGTATTCTATCCATTCTAGATTTTCCAGCTGATCTTCTTAAAACATCCATTTCTGTACTTAAAATTATTTTCATTTCCCTGGTAGGAATTTGCAAGACTTCAGCACCATATGTTAAAATGCTCTGAATTATGGTTTGATATATTTGTAATTTTCTATTTTTTGTAATATTTTTGCTCCACCAAACAGAGTTTAAAGCATTTATTGCTTGTTTTGTTTGTGCGATTCTATTTTTAATTTCCATTGTGTTATCGCCTGAATGGTCTAATTTTGTTCCTAAATAAGTGCATTCAATACTAGGTTTTAGTTCTTCTCCATTGTTGAAATTTATATTTTCCATTTCTTCTCCTATACACAGATATTTAGTTTTCTCAATGTTTAATTAATAATAATACTAATAATATTTATGTAACTTTTAGTTTGTAAGCCATTAATAATAATAATAATAATAATAATAATAATAATAATAATAATAATAATAATAATAATAATAATAATAATAATAATAATAATACATAACAATGAACTACATGGTCTTTATAGGAAGCCAGATATAATAAGAACAGTTAAGTCTCGTAGACTGCGATGGGCAGGACATGTTGCACGTATGGGGAATGACAGACGTGCATGGAAGCTTCTTGTAGGAAAGCCAGACGGAAAACGCCCAGTTGGTAGACCAAGAATGAGGTGGGAGAACAACATTGACTATGATTTGAGGGAGGTAGATTATACAGGGAATGATTGGAAAGTATTAGCTCAGGATAGGGATGTATGGAGAGCTTATGTCCGTGCGGCCATGAACCTACGGGTTCGATAGTGCCAGTGAGTAAGTAAGTATAATAATAATAATATAATAATAATAATAATAATAATAAATAGCTAATAAAGATAAGTAATAATAATGCACTGGAAATGGACTTCTCGAGACTATCAGCCAGTTATATCCATAAAGCATAAAATAAGTAATACAGATATACGATCCCTTATGGAAGTGGAAGAAGAAATTGTAGTCGCAATTGTAAGAAAACAACTACAATTGGGTCGGAGATGTACGTAGAAAATGGGGGAACGAAGAACGCCCAGGTTTGTATAAGAATTTAAAATTAAGAGGAGAGGAGGAAGGGGACGACCTGCTACTACCAGGATACAGAATGTGCATATGTCAGGGGAAATATATGGTGTAGTGGAGGATGATGTAGAAGATAGAGACAAATGGCCTAACATCATACAGTAAACAGTTTAGAGTTCTGAAAAGTAATATCTAACTTTGTGTATTTTAGATGTCAGTATTGTAAATTATGTTATACTTTGATATTGTTCGACTGGAGACAAACCTCTGTACTGAAGAGAATTCTCATTAATAAATTAATAATAATAATAATAATAATAATAATAATAATAATAATAATAATAATAATAATAATAATAATAATAATAATAATAATAATAATAATAATAATAATAATAATAATAATAATAATAGTAATTTTTATTCAATGCCCCGGTATGTCATTTCGACATTTCTGGTGTTCTCTCCTGGCATTTGGCGTAATTGTGACCCACTTCTGAGGTTGGGGCGCCTGGAAGGCAGGGTTACGGCTGCCCCGATTATATGATGAGTGATAGTGCCAGGAGAGTTCTTAATCCTAAGCTTAATCTAAGGCGAATATGAATTATGATGAATACGGTGACCATATGATGTTCGGGGACTGTTTGGGCCTTAAAGATTCCTGACATTTGTTTTATAATTGAGGGAAAAAACCGAAACAACTCACCCAGGAAATACGTCCCGACCGGGGACCCAATCCGGCCGCGCTGCGTGACAAGGCAGAACGCTACCTCGAGACCACAACGGTGGAAACGATATAATAAATTCAGTAAAACTTGTTTAAAGCGGAAAGGCATGGGACCAATTTTTTCTTCCACATTAGACAACATTCCACATTTCCACATTATATAAAAAACAAATTAACAAATCTTAGATTATAGAGCGTCGTATATGTGTTCTTATGTACCTTGGATTAATTGTAGTTCCGCTGCCGTTGGAAAGTGAAGAATAGTATGTACGAGCGACATTCGACGGTAACGCGCGAAAAAATAGTCCCGTTTCGTGAGCGTTAAAAAATGTCTCTTAGGTGCGTATCCTGAAATTAAAGTATGCAGTTTCGGTTTCCATTCACTAACTATACTTTCGTCCACATCCTTTGATTCCCCGCAAATTTCATTCCACACTACATTGTGTTGTCTTTTAAAACGGTCACAACCAAACTAAATATGCCTTCAAATCGTTATTCTCTAGGGACATAGCAACAGCTAGAGTTTGACTTTGGAGCATCGGTCCGGAAATTTGGAGATTTAGTATATATATTTTTTCCCCTCTTCAGTTGACCAATTCCTTGCATCCATTCATTTATTTTTTTTTCCTTCCTGTTTTAAAATTTCAAACGTGGATTTATCCACATTTAAATTTAGTCATTATTTCGCGTATTGAAAGTGTTTTTCTTTATCTTCAATCACTTTCAGTTTTTCGTTTAATGACAATGATACATACGATTTAGTCATCTTTATTCGTAAATTCAGAATGCTACCTGTGAAAGATACGTATACAATCGGTCTCAAATCTAACCCAATTTAAGATTTTACAGACCACTGGTTATTTGTAAGACTGATGTCACGCGCCAAATATTTGTTAAACCAACCTGTATTTTGCAAAACGGGTGTGCAGTGAGACCGAAAAAAATTCCAGATACAGGTAGAAACTCTACTTCACTCGGCGGCAGGAATCATCATTATTGTTAATTCGCCTAACAATAATTCAATGAAGTGGAAACTAATTTTATTTCTCTCTCTATCTTTCCGCCTTATAAAACTTTTTTCATGAATTGTGTAGAAATATCATTCCGTTTCCGCGTAGGAAAGATTCCGTTTTATAGAAAATAAATACACGTACAATTACTATTATTTTGCCGGGACCAATACATTTGTTCACATTGGACAGATTTCCGCATTATTCACGTTCCGGATTAAACAAGTTTTACTGTAGGTGCGAATATCTAAATATAAAAAAATGTAATTAAATTATTGAAACAAAGATTAGACAGGGTTTAATTTAAATTATAAAATGTACTCTTCTTCTTCACTTCCTGGTTTAGGCAAGAGTTGCCTGTTCCGTCTTCACTAATAGATCTAAGACCTTATCTTCCGAGGACGTCCGACATCTCTTCTTCCTCTTGGAAAATAATGGAAGATTTTATTTGGTAATTTACTTTCTTCCACTCTTTCTACATGTTCTTTCCGTACTCATTTTTTTAAAATCACTAATAAAAAACCACTAATAATAAATATGCAAGAGTAAGTCAATTCACATTGCTGCTAAGGATAGATTTATACCAATTGTCATTGAGAGAATTTCAACAAATAAATTTATCAATTGAATTTCCAAGTTAAGAGAATTATCAGATGACTGAAAGCAAGTGGTCTTCTTTACAACAATGCAGTTTTAGTATGAACGTAAACAAATGAATGAGTAAAACAAATCAATGAGTACACAAATTAATGAGTAATACACACAAATTCCTTAGAGACAATTTTATTTTGTTGAATTTAATTTATTTGTAACACATATTATACATACGTCCACCGCTGTGGTCTCGAGGTAGCGTGCTGCCTTGTCACGCAGCGGGCCCGGGTTCGATCCCCGGTCGGGGCAGTTTTTCTGGGTGAGGTTTTTATCGGGGTTTTTCCTCACCTGTAAGACAAATGTGAGGAAAATTTTTTAAGGCCCAAACGGTGCCCGAAATCATATGGCCATCATCATCATCATCCTTCACAGGTGTGGAAAGCAACGGAAAGCTACCACACCTACACAATTCCCTAGTAAAGCTGCAAGCATAGCATGAAAATGCTATGATTGCAGTGAAGGACCTGCCTTCGGGCAGAATTACTATGGATGGATTATACATACATTTTATTTTTCTACACTTCTTCTCTATATGAACTTTAATTATGCCAAATATCACTCTCCTCCGTGCACGCAATGTGTTTAAAAAGGGGTGCAAAGTTTTTCTTCGCGTATTAATATATAGATAATGATGATAATAATAATAATAGTAAGTAATAATAATAAGTATTATTATCATTATTAACATTATCATTATTATCATCATTATCATTATTATCATCATTATCATTATTATTATCGTCATCATTATTATTATCATTATTATTATTATTATTATCATTATTATTATTATTATTATTATTATCATTATTATTATTATTATTATTATTCATAAATGTTATTGATTAAATGTATTGATCCATTCCTACACTATTATTATTATTATTATTATTATTATTATTATTATTATTATTATTATTATTATTATTATTATTATTACTCATAAATGTATTGATCCATTCCTACACTAAGTTTGAAATCTGTTTTTGCACTGCTTCTTAGGTCTTCCGCGTCTTCGTCAAGGATCGCAGACAATTCTCTCAATCTTATCTAGGGTACTTCAACCCTGAGGAAGAAGCCAGCAAAAGCTCGAAAATTAGGAATACTAGAATTCGACACTGTGTAACACCTAAGAACTTAAAGAGATAATGGACCTCCGTGAGAGAAGTAGATGAAGAGATATAGCCGTGCTTAAGCATATATCTTAATGTACAAGTTAATGAGGATTATGGTAGAATTTGATCATGAAGGATGGCGAACTCCCACCGTGTAGATTGGACCTGGTAAAAAAAATGAATGTTTAATGAAGCACAACACACCAAATCGTGAAGAGTGAGAATGAAATTGATTTAGTGCTGCGTGCTCTGGTTTCTGGCTCAATGGTAATGTAATGATTCTTGTACCCGCTAATGAGTTTCAAGCAACACAACATGTACTAGGTCCAGCCATTTCTTATCTTCATTTGACTGTAACTTTCCTTCACAAATACGCAAGGCAATGAAATTTGTTTTAATTCATACTATTTCGAAATCGATGTGTTTATGTTATTACATAATTCCATTCTATATCAATCATACATGTATTTCTATGTGTGACCATATATTTAGTTTTATTGATATTTATATCAACTAAGTAATATGTTGCTGGAACAAGAAATATCAATTTGGAATAAGAATATCAGAAAATACAAAATTAAACACCCTATTGTTTGCAGATGACCAAATAATAATTGCAAATTCAGAAAATAATCTGCAGAAAGGCCTATATGAACTTACCAAATACAGAAGAATATGGATTGAAGATATCTACAGAGAAAACAAAAATTATGGCATGTCAAGGTGTAGATCCTGTCAGAAGTAAAATTGTACTGGACAATAAAATTTTGGAGCAGGTGAATAATTTTACATATCTAGGATGTAATATCTCATTATGAAGAAGAAAAGGATGTAAATGCAAAAATATCTAAATTTTTAAGAATTTTAGGATTAATAAATTCTATATATTCAAGCCACAGTTAGTCCAAAAACATTCAAGATTAAAAGTGTATAAAACACTGGCTCTTCCACCTCTTTCGTACGGTAGCGAAGTATGGACGTTGAAACGGAAGGATATACAGAGACTTAGATCTTCTGACATGAGATGCCTTTCGGAGAACTGCAGGATACATAGGCCTACTACTAGATCACAAAAAAAATTAACATATCTTAGAAGAATTACACGTGGAACTTTAAAAAAAAACAAATTTTCTGATTATAAGTCAAGATTGATCCAACATATTCATCGAATGGAAGATCACATGATACCCAAACAATTGTTAAGATATCAACCTGCAGGAAGCAGAAGAAGACCGGACGTCCACTCAAAAGAATTCTGGACGGTGTTTCTCTTGAGGCCGAAACAGGTCAACAAATGGCCTAAATTCGTGAATGTACTATGATGTATATATATATATATATATATATATATATATATATATAGGCCTATATATTTACTTCCAGTCCGAATTTCTTAGTGCTACTCAATAGTGTGTGTTGGGGGATAGTTTTTTTTTTACAGTTGCTGCCGTCTTCCCGTACCAAACTTCCAAAGTCCACGATATTGGACAGCTTCAGTGCTTGCTTGCATTACTATCCTCATACCTGCTATGGTAATATCTCACGTATAAGCAACTGGAAGATATGAAGAAAGTAAAGTCCAGATGCCTCAAGAGACTCTTAGCAGTATCATCGAGTACGATATCGAGGCTGGTTTATGAACTCACCAGAGAGAACTTTTTAATAGATCTGAGGACAACACTACTCCTGCCATCTAGTAAGGCCTACCATGTACTCTTACAAGACTTACAAGAGAAGAAGAAGGACGTATCATCGGAATTCTATGCGACCTGTGCGATGTAAGACTGACGATGGACAAAATCGAACTGTGAAATGCGTCATTCACTACCAGATTGGCAGTCCATGGCTTCTATCACAAGATATGCTGCAACAAGACATTTCATGAATCTAATAACATGTGTAACTTATATGTGTTTTGTGTTCAGAAAAAATGCGAAAAGTACTATATTCTAAATTGTAAAATACGAATTAAATCAATCAGTGCTTCTAGCAAAGGCAATTTAAGCACTTTACATGTAATATCTGCACGATTTTGTGCGCACTTCTCCTTTATTATTATCACTATCCTCATGCTTTCCTTCCATGTTATCTTTTGTCTCCCTTGTTTTCTTCTTTCTGGTCGGTTGACATTGATATAGTTGTTTCGGCCATCGTTCATCTTCCACTCTTAAAATATGTCCTAACCATTTTAATTCCTTCTCCTCAATTAGTATTTCTATTATGCTTTCTTCTGCTTCCATTATGTTTCTAATTTCCTTATTTGTGACATGTTCTAATTTTGACTTTCTGGCACTTCTGCATAAATAATCCATTTCTAGAGCTATTAGTATATTCATCTAATAGGCCTTCTTATTGTTTACCCATACCTCACTTCCGTACATTGCAACAGATTCCACCAATGTTTTACCAATATATTTTTTGGTGTATTTCCAAATATGCTTATCCCACCATATGGAATTTAACGATGATATTTTGTTACTAAATTCAATTAAATGTTTGATGTTCTCTGTGCCTGTACCTCAATTAACTCAGTTTAACTTGTCGCTTTATAGGGACTGTCGATGTCACATGCCATTCAGGCCTTACAGTGACCTCTTCTTTTCTATAGGGATATGCCGTTTATTTACACACACTATGTCAATGATGATTACATGTCATTCCATCTCTTGAGGGGTCTGCCCACTTTTCTTTTTCCTCTAGGACGTAGGTTCTTCGCTGCTTTAATAAACCTCGTATCGTCAGCTGTCCACGTGGGCATTCCATTTCCTTTTCCTTGTTGTCATAAATGTCTCAACATCTATGATATTGCATTCCTCCCTCACATCCTGGTTCCTAACTCTGTCAAGTCTTGTTTTGTTTACTGTGGCTCTTAAAGTATGCATTTCTGCTGTTCTCATGAGTTGTTTCGCTTGGCTAGTATCTGCTGTTTGTATCCACGCCATAGTGGGACATCCGAATAATAATTTAGTTTCCTCGAGTGTATATATATATATATATATATATATAATAATAACAAAATGAATTTGTATTCATAGTATTCGTCTGAAGAAGGTACAAAGTACTGAAACAGCTGTAACGAATTTGTATTGAAATAAATATGAAAATTTAACAGTTTTATTGTTATCTAATTAATAAACATATTAGTTTATACTAGATGTCTCCACAAGGCGATGTACTAACCACCTAGGCATCTATAGGGAAATAAGAGTAACTAAAATAGTCTGGTTAAGAAACTTTCCCACTAGGAGCACCCATGTCCCGTATCGGGGCGAACAGGGATCAATCATTTATATTCCATCATCATCATTATACATAAAAAAATCAGCCTGTGTTTGTTTATGACTTACAGGCGTCTAAACCTGTCAACCGATTTTCATGAAAATTTGTACATCATGTTTTCAAATACGCCGAGTGTTTAGCCTCTACATATTATGCTCTAAAACCATTAGGTGTAAGAATTCATTTGAAACAAAAATTAAAAAGTCGCTCTAGCGGTTGCAGTTTTCTACGTTTCACAACGAAACTCAGTATATGCTATTAAAATAGACCGAGATAAGTGTTATCCAAAATGCAGCGAAATCCGAATATTAGAAGTGAGGGTTTACTTGAAATCCAAAAATAAGAATTCAGTCTAGCAAACTGCCATATTTGGATCGTCGCAAATGCATAACTTTGTGTATACACATTTTAATGTATGGGGAGTGATTAACTGCTAATATGCTCTAAAAACATTAGGTGTAAGGATTTACCTGAAATTAAAATTTAAAAATATTTCATTTATTTAAGCGTAGCAGCGCATGCAGGGCATTACCTACGTATTATATATTTCGCAACTGTCAAATTGAATACTATCAAAAATTTTATAAAATTATGGCAGTGCCTGTCTTAACATATGCAAGTGAAAATTGGACTCTGAACCGTTCAGACAGAGGAAAAATAGAAACTGCAGAAATGAAGTTCTTACGTTCAGTAGCAGGTGTGGCAATTTTGGACAAAAAAAATGAAGATATTAGAAAAGAGATTAAATATTTTTAACTTAACAAATAGAATTGACAATATGAGAAACAACTGGTATGAACATGTCAAAAGAATATCTACTGATAGAATCCCCCAGTTGTTATTAAAGTAAAAACCAATAGGACACAGAAGTGCTGGACGCCCATTTTACTAGATGGGAAGGTTCATTAAATCCCACTTGATATGAAAATAGGTCAAAAGGCCTAATTTCATGAAGTAGAAGAAGAAGACGGTTATTAATTAATTTCTTAATTATATTCTCTTGTGTACTGTCCTAGGGCTAGTCCTTCACTGCAATCGTAGCATTTTCATGCTATGCTTTGCATTTTTACTAGTTAATTATAGGTGTGGTAGCTTCCCGTTGCTTTCCATGCCGTGGATGATGATGATGGCTAGATAATGTTCGCGGACCGTTTGGCCCTCAAAGCTACCTGACGATGTTACGTGTAATGGCGGCTAGCTACTAACACGCACAAGTTACGCTCCAGGTTTTAAGTTACTTTTCAGCAGGTGCCTTCGTTATTTCATAGTTAAAGTTGTATATTCGTAGTCAGTTTAAGTTTAAATTTATATCAGTTATTGCCAAAAGTGTGTACATTTAACAACATGGGTAAAAACACACGTAATTCAAACAATGATTCGACAAGTTCTACGGAGGAAGCAGTGAAACGTGTGGTGAAAGAGGCGCTGCAGGATCCCAGCACTCTGCAGGTGTTTGTGTCCATGTTGCGGGACCAGGTAGTGGCGGAACTGCAGAAGACCATCGAGGACAACACTAAAGTAATTGAGGATCTGAAAAAGACCCTCGATGAAAAAGACAGAAAGATTGAGGTGTTGGAAAATAAATTAGACGATCTAGAACAATACCAGAGACGTCAATGCCTCAGAATTTTTGGTGTAAAAGAAGAGGCCGGAGAGGACACTGACCAGAAAGCCATCGAGGTGGCCAAAAAAATCGGTGTCGATCTATCAGTGACAGACATTGACAGAAGTCACCGTGTTGGTGTTAATAATGCAGAAAGACCGCGGGCTATAATAGTGAAATTTGTTAGTTACCGCAAGCGCAGTGAAGTTTTTCTAAGCAAGAAAAAGTTGAAAGGAAGTGGGGTCACTGTTCGCGAGGACCTAACGAAGTGTCGCTATCGCCTGCTACAAGACAGTATACAAAAATACGGTATTCAAAATGTATGGACAATGGACGGTGCCGTCATAGCCAAAGTAAATGGCGAAAAACGCAAAATTAGATCTTCTACGGATATCAACTAGATAGGACCTGAGTGTAAAATATGTTTACTTTATTTGTCTTTTCTTTGCTAACAATTATATTGTTAATTTATTTCTAATTTAGGTAAGTTTTAAGTTTATTATTTTTTATTTAGGACAACTTACTTGTTTTATTTTCATTTTTTAAGTTATTTGTTTAGCTAAATTATTTTAATTTTATTAGAGTTATTACAGTACATAGTTTATTTTTACTTTCTGCTATTGGCAACATTGAGCTGACAAATGATGAATTATTTGCAACCCTTGACTCACTCACTTTCTGCAATCACCCTCTTATTGTGCAGACAGCTTTTAACACAGGTAGCAACATTCCTCAATCCCTACCATCCCCTCCAAAAACAACTACCAGTCTACTTAGGAATGCATTTTCTATTGATAAATCATCACTTAAAATCGCTCACGTAAATTCACAAAGCATTCTGTCCCACTTTGATGAGTTTGAAACCATATTTTCATCTCTTGGACTGAGCGCCATTTTAATTTCGGAAACCTGGCTCGCCCCATCCATACCTTCGTCCCTTGTTCACCTAGACGCATATACACTGCTCAGAAATGACAGAATAGATAAAAGAGGTGGAGGAGTTTGTGCCTTTATATCAAATGAGCTTAATCCAAGAATTGTCCACAAGTCCCCTTCTGTATATTCCGCTCGCCCCGAGTTCTTATTCGTAGAAATTCAAGCCAGTCTAAAAAAATGTCTCTTATGCATTGTATACAAACCTCCAAAAATTGGGCACCTTTCGGATCTAGAAAACGCTCTGAACGATTCATTGCCTCATTATGAACACGTTATTGTCGCAGGTGATTTTAATACAAATCTTCTTCAGACTGACTCACCAGCCATACAACTTAAAAATATGTTCCAAAGCTTTAATATGACCATTGTTCCTCTCTCTGCCACACACCACACTGCTACTTCCGACACTCTACTGGACTTAATTGTGACTACACATCCACAGAAAGTACTGTCATATGGACAAATTCCTGCTCCTGGCATATCTGCTCATGACATTGTATTCGTAGAATACTCACTCCAATGTCCTAAAAGACGCTCTAAATTAATTACGTACAGAAATTTACAAAACATAGACGATACTAAACTAAAATCAGACGCTTTAGAACTACCTTGGTATTCAATATGGAATCTTAGATCAGTTGATGAAAAAGTAGACACATTTAATACACTGATACTACAACTATACGACAGACATGCACCAGTAAAAACCCGACGATTTTCCCGCTCCCCTGCTCCCTGGATGAATGATTCAATACGTGAACTTATGTCAAAACGAGACAAAGCATACCGAACATACAGACGACATAAAAATGACGAGAACTGGCAACTGTACAAAGAACTTAGAAACACAACTACACAAACTATACGTAATGCCAAACTACGACACGCCCACAGTATAATCGGACCTGAAATAAGTGCACGGGACACTTGGCGAAAGCTCCGTGCAATGGGACTTAGACAGTTGAATCCCTCAACTGACTCTATAGACATTTCTGTAGATGACTTAAATGAACATTTTACCTCAATACCCAAGACACCTCCAGACAACAAGACTAAAATAGACATTCTTAAAGACTTATCCCCATCCCCACATATAGGAAGAGATAAATTTTACTTTTACGACATTTCGCCTATAGACGTTAAAAAAGCACTCAAGCGGATTAAATCCAATGCGCAAGGAACAGATAACATCAGCATTTTAATGCTAAATAAAATCATTGACATTATTCTACCCACAGTGACTCATATTTTCAATGCTTCCCTTATAACTTCTATCTTCCCTATTGTATGGAAACAGTCTAGAGTTCGGCCTATACCAAAAATAAGTACACCTACTAACTGTAATGACTTCCGACCGATTAGCATCCTTCCGACATTATCTAAAGCCCTGGAATATATTGTACATAAGCAAATGACTGATTATCTCCAAGAAAATCACCTCCTTGATCCTTATCAATCCGGCTTTAGATCTGGTCATAGCACAACCACAGCTTTGCTAAAAATTACCGAAGATATTCGTGAAGCCGTGGACAGACGTCAATTGACTCCTTTAACCTTACTTGACTTCAGCAAAGCTTTTGACACAGTAGACCACGACTTACTTATGATAAAGCTCAAGCACCTACATTTGTCTGACAGCGCTGTATCCTGGTTCGACTCATACCTGCACGGTCGTCAACAATACGTTTCATTAAACTCTAGATCTTCGACTTGGCGTAACGTGCCGGCTGGAGTCCCCCAGGGCAGTGTTCTCGGACCTCTTCTTTTCTCAATCTACATAAATGATTTGCCAACTGTACTAAAGCACTGCCGTTATCACCTCTATGCTGATGATCTCCAAATTTACCTACATTCACCTCCTCATTCTCTCTATAACAGCTTGATGAAAATGAATGACGATCTCATATCCATCTTTAACTGGTCTTCAAGTATCGGTCTAAATCTAAATCCTAACAAGTCACAAGTAATTCTAATGGGACAACAAAGACTGCTTACAACCTTTGACATATCTACACTTCCAAACATTACTATAAATAATATAATTATCCCTTATTCTTCTTCAGTATAGATCTTGGACTACATCTAGACGCAAATTTAACCTGGCAAACACAAGTGAAACACATATGTAAAAAGACTTTCTCCATCTTACATTATCTTAGACGTTTAAAGAATTTTCTCCCAGTTTCGTTAAAACAAATCCTAGTGCAGAATCTTGTGTTACCACACTTCGATTATTGTGACATTATATATAATGATCTAAACTATGCCTTGTCGCAGAGACTGCAGCGTGTTCATAATGCTTGCATTCGATTCATTTTCAATATCCGCCGTTATGACCATATTTCCGAACACTTTAATAACCTCTCTTGGCTCCGTCTTACTGACAGAAGTAAATTGCACTCTCTTTCGCTACTTTTCAAGCTTCTGAATTCCTACATTCCTACTTACCTGGCGTCCAGATTTGAGAAGTTATCCTCCTACCACAATATTGACACTAGGTCACAAGATAGCAGTCTGCTAACAATTCCTCTTCATAGCACTTCCTCCTATTCTACTTCCTTCACAGTAGCCTCCGCCCGCTCCTGGAATCTCCTTCCTCAAGATATCAGGGGTTGCCGCACACTTGGCACCTTTAAGTCACGCTTATACAGTTACCTGTTGTCTAATAATTAATTTTTCTCTATTTATTTAATTTTATACTATGTCATTAATCTTTTCCTCGTTTTTTATATATTTTGTACATATTATATATTTAATTCGTTAAATTTAGAGTAAATCAAAATACATTATAAATATTAATTGTATTGTATTCATAACTTGTAATCGTTTATATATACATATTGTAATTTAGATTTAAGACTTTTCTTTTGTATTTTTTTTTAAACCTGGTTGAGTGGTAGACAAAGCCTTAAGGCCTTAACTCTGCCAGGTAAAATAAAGCTATTATTATTATTATTATTATTATTATTATTATTATTATGTATTACAGGTGAGGAAAAACATCTGAAAACATCTCACCCAGAACGGGGCCCGCTACGTGACAAGGAAGCACGCTACCTCGAGACCATAGCAGAGGACTAATTTCTTAATAACAATTATAATTATTAAGTTATATTTACAGGTCTGTATTGGATAATTTATTGGAAGAGTTTTTATCTCCATTGTGAAAGTACGCATTTACCTTAACCACATAGTACACAGTGATATTGAAGAGGCACTCTACCTTGCTGGTACAGAAATCATTCGATTTTTTTTAAATTAATGCATGAACCACAATTTGAGGATGTCGGTTTATTGTACTGGAGAGAGAAGGGAGAGATAATGAGAAAGATGCAGGATATCTCAATGGCACTATCGAACCCGTAGGTCCATGGCCGGGCGGACATAAGCTCTCCATACATCCCTATTCTGAGATAATGTTTTCCAATGATCCCCTGTATAATATACTTATTTCAAATCATGATTAATGTTAATCTTCCACCTCATTCTTGGGTCTACCAACTGGGTGTTTTCCCCCCTGGTTTTCCTACAAGAATCCTCCAATGCCTTTCTTTTATTCCCCAATCGTACTACAAATCCTACCCATCATAGTCCACGAGACTTAATTGTTCTTATTACATATAATTTCCCATAAAGATCATGTAGCTCATTGTTATGTAGTCTTTTCCAATCGTCTGTCTATTCATCTCTCTTTGGTTCAAAATGTTCCTATGAACCTTATTCTGAAATACTAGTAATATTTTCTTCTCCCTTAAAGTAAGAATCCATGTTTCGCATCCACATAATAAAACTCGGAGAATAACAGTGTTATACATTTTCAGTTTAACGTTTTTTGAGAGAAGCTGGGACGACAACAGTTCTGTTGTGCATAATAGTAGGCCTATACATTTTCAGAATAAGAGAGAGGATATTGGGAAATAAAATCAATTTGCAATATGTCAAATAAATAAATAAAATCAATTTGCAATATGTCAAATAAATAAATAAAATTATTAGTACTATTATTATTATTATTATTATTATTCCTATTATCATTATTCCTATTATTATTATTATTCCTATTATAATTATTATTATTATTATTATTATTATTATTATTATTATTATTATTATTATTGTATTAGTATTATTATTAACTAACTAAATAAACTAACTCACTGGCACTATCAAACCCAAAGGTTCATGGCCGCGCGGACATAAGCTCTCCATATATCCCTATCCTGAGCCAATGTTCTCCAGTCATCCCTGTATAATTTACTTCCCTCAAATCATAGTTAATGTTATTCTCCCAACTCATGCTTTGTCTACCAACTGGCCGTTTCCCCTCTGATTTTCTTACAAGAAGCTTCCATGCACGTTTTTCATTCCCCATTCGTGCCACATGTCCTGCCCATCGCAGTTTACGAGACTTAACTGTTCTCATTATATTTGCCTTCCTATAAAGACCATGTAGTTCACTGTTAAATAGTCTTCTCCATTCACCTGTCTGTTCATCTCTCTTTGGTCCAAAAATTTTCCTAAGAACTTTTTATTCTCAAATACTCGTAATCTCCTTTCCTCCCTTAAAGTATGAGTCCATGTTTCGCATCCATTTAATAGAACTGGTAGAATAATAGTTTTATATATTTTCATTTTTATGTTTTTTGAAAGGCGTTGGGAAGTCAAGAGTCTCTGTAATGCATAATAGCACGCATTATTATTATTATTATTATTATTATTATTATTATTATTATTATTATTATTATTATTATTATTATTATTATTATTATTATTATTTAAATGATGTCATTAACGTAAGTTGTCACGGTGGCCTAGTAGTTCCATCCTCTGGTCGCGAGGGTCGCGGGTTCAAATACGGCCGAGGTATATGCTTTTTTAGGATGGAAAAATCCAAGGGACTAGTCCTCCGGGAGGAAATTTAAGCTGTAGGTCCCGAGTGTGAAGATTTTCAGGCTCGAAAATAACCCCAAGTTTGAATAAAAAGGCATAAGTTATTAACATAATTTAACCGTCCTTCATCCAACCAAGCGATACCTTAATTACCTATTAGATATCTCATTGAGGCGATGTGCTAATATGTCACTCGTCGAAATCTGTAGGTAAATAAGCGTAACTAAATTAGTTTGGTTAAAAACTCCCGTTAGGTAGCACACGTGTTCCCCACGCGGGATGTATGGGGGTATACCCTATATCATACATACATATCTCACCTTTAAATAGTTTCGTTAAAAAATATACCAACTACCTGCTGCAGCTTCAATTCCACAAGGGAAGTGCCTACCATTACAAGCCGAAAATATACCTTGAAATTCCTTCCAGAGAAGCGTTGTGATGTATATAGGCCATGCCCAAAAAATCTGCAGGATATTAAAATCCAGTCCCAAATATCTCATTCAAACTATAGGGAAGTAATACAACACCTGAATTGGTAGACTGGATAATACTCACTACCTGCCGTCCGCCCCGCATCCCGCCTCACCTCACTTCACTCCGCTCTTACTCGTGCAGCGAGTCTGTGTGCTCCGTACAGTGTGATGACATTGCTTCGATTCCTGAGCCTTGCAGTTGAAAATGGAATTTTTGACATAGCCTTGGTACACAACAACGGTTTTCTGAGAGAAATTTTAAGGTAGGCTTCGATATGCAATTGTTGGCAGTTCCATTGTCAGCAAAATTCCGGCATGCGCTGCGATAAGAAAGAAATGTAGACAGCGGAAATCCTTAGAAAATTGGACGACGTTATGCATCAACCGGCTATGCGCCATTATGTAAGTTACGAGAAAAATGCGTTTGAAGTTTAAGTCAGTCTTCACTATTTATTGCAGCGCCAAACTAACAATACTGGATTTTGCAAATTATTTTCCTTGTTTGACAAACGATAAAAAACACATTCTCAACCAATCTTCAGATACGAATTCAAGAAAAACAATGGAAAAACACCATCCACACTACACCAGATGCACCTCGAAAGGAAGCTGTAGCATATTTTCGACTAAAACACAGGACATGATAGTCTTGCAGCTCATCTACATCGGATTGGAGTCTACAGAAGTCCTCACTGCCCACTGTGCTCCACGAACACCAACATGGACAGAAACCACCTGCTACAGTATCAGGCACTTCACTCTGCGACGCTGAAGGATAGATACTGGGAAGCAAGAGCCAAACTTTCTGTTTTGCTATAATTTTTTATTGTTTTAATGTAATGTATATATTTATTGTTTTCTCATAATTATGGGCAACTTCTGTCAAGTCTCCTGCATTTGTATAAATAAATTTTCCTTGTTTGACAGTTATGCATTAACAATCGAAGAGCGGGAACATTTGGCGCTTAGCTGCATGATGGAAAATTCAGATTAGGATTATTGAAGATCTAATTGCATATCCGTTTGTTGAAAAACATAGAATCTCTAACAAGACTGGTGGCGTTTACATAAAAGAATAGTATAAATTTAGTCTGCGAGATCCCATAAGAGCAAGGGCCTCCTGATTAACAGGGCTTGACCCTGTATATTTCACTCGATAGGTGAGCTGGTCCTATGCAGTGACAGCATCGCAAGTGGATGCATTACTGCGTTTCTATGCACTAATCCAATCACTATATGCACTCTTAAGTTTTTTTTTTTTCACGGACTAGACCTAATGAACCAGACGACTAGGTCGGTGAAGTCTGGCTTTTGCTAGCTTGTCGTCTTGTTAAGAGATGAAGGGAAGCAAACTGTTACAAAGCGGGAATTTCCAACGATTTCAGAGGCGGAAGAAGAATAATATGTTCTCAACGGCAAAGAAGACGGAAGAGAAAACCAGCAAAAGGGAAGAGCAGTATCTTTAACCATGTAAAGGTATTATCGCCTCACTCTGTTGGTTAACCGTTTATATAAAAGCGGGTGCCGAGCGGCAATGCTTGACATGCGGTCTTGTCACGTTTTGCATAGCGCTATAGGCGTTTATTACACAAGGACAGAATACATGGATTATTTATGTTATTATTTAATTTTTATATTATTATTTGGTATTGTTTAACATTTACAACTAAAATTAAAATTATATATGTACTTATTTATTAAATAATTTAATTCCAACATTATTTAGTTTGTAGATCTACATAAATTTAATATTCATACATCATCACGCTGAAATTAATATATTATTATTATTATTATTATTATTATTATTATTATTATTATTATTATTATTATTATTATTAAGCGTTCGGTTCTGGAACATTTTCCCTTGGCCGCCACATGTTGAAATCACTTATATATTAAACTAATATAATAGTATGTAGATATTGTATTATTATTCGAGCTACATATCACAGTAAATCACTGATAATTTTGACAATTAATTACGGTATACAATTTTATAACTGGATAGACCGCTCCACGTTCCGAGTTTTCATTGAAACTGAGGGAAGAATAGCAATGTGACAACCATAGATCAAAATATAGTCCCTGGTAACAACATCGTGGTACTCGCGGTACTCGGAATCTTTGTATTTTAATAACATATAACAGCTGCAGTGAAACAAAGCGAGCCGCTCGTTAAGCATCATAGTGAGGCGATAATACCTGCTCTAGAGGATGAAAACCTGGATCACAAATCACCTGGTCCTCCTGGAAGGGGGTTTTGGGGACGGGTTGGTAGCCCACCCAAGTACAAATATATATTACTCCTATCTCTCAGAGGAATAGCCGGACGAAAAAATACAAAACTATAAACAAAAATGGCATGAACATATTTTAAGAATGGACTCTTCTAGGCTAACAAAACAAGCACTGTTGTACCAATCTCAAGGCTATAGAGATATGGGTCGTCCTAGAAGATGATGGAAAGATGAATTCTGTGAGCGAAACAGGGCGACGACCTACCATGAAGATGAAGTTTTTTTTTTATTTTCACCACCCTAAACGAAACACTGGACACTAAGGAGGGGTATTTCCAGTCTCTCACAGCTGTCTGTCTCGCTCTACTCGTACATTGAGCTCCTGCCTTCTTCCTGAAGAAATTGGCTCATCGGGTTCTTCTGGCAGTTTAGATCTTTCCATTTTATCCAATTTACATTGATTGAAATATTTTGGTAGAGACAGCGAAAATCCTTGGAAAATTAAAGTATGCAACAGTGATGCCGTTACCTAACGCCAGGCATGTGACATGACCTCCCTATGTAGAACAGTACCGGGACAATTAGATAAGACCTTTGATCATTGCCATGTCAGCTTTATCGAAAGTTCGTGAGTAGGGATTGTCATGTAGTATCTTGGAGCAAAACAGCCCACGCCCATAAAATAAGCCTTCGGGTAAACTCCATGTTTAACAAAGATCAATTAGCAACTTGTAGTGGTTTGTTACAGAAGTGTCTGACAAATCATGTTTTACAGACATCCATCTCTTAATACAAACTACGCACGGTCTTGAGGTTAATAACCAAGGTACAGTTATTTAATCATCAGTAACCAATCTGTAGCACATTGTAATCTAACAATACTTCTAAAATTCATTGCAAATCACAATTTATGTTATGTAGTGAAATTAATGTGTTAACGAGAGAGAATGGAACCCATGTCCGCATTTCTTGACGGTTGTATTTTTACAATGAAAGATCGTCACTCTTTCTACCAAGGTACTTTTTTCGTCTGGCTTATCACCTTCGATCAGTCCGGCACGGATAACCCCATCGGCAGCAATCCTACTGCCGACATAGCTCTCGGGATCATTTAAGCACATAAGCCACTCCACCACGACAAGTAATGATACCATGGTAGCTTCTTATAGGAAAACCAGAGGGAAAACGCCAAGTTGGTAGACCAAGAATGAGGCGAGAGAATAACATGAACTATGATTTGAAGGAAACAGATTATGCAGGGAATGATTGGAAAACATTAGCTCAGGATAAGGATGTATGGAGTGCTTATGTCCGCGCGGCCTAGAACCTACGAGTTCAATAGTACCTGTGAGTTAGTTAGTTTAGTGTAAGGAGAGAGAATGGTAACATCACACAAATTGCATTTGATTGGAACCCCCAAGGATTGAGAAGGCGAAGAGGAAGATCTAGGGCAACGTGAAGTAATACCAACTGGGATGAAGTTGAACAGGCAGGGATGAGTTGGAATGAAACAACAGAGTGCGTTGGCGAGCTTTTATTAAGGCCCTATGCTTCGCAGTGGAGTGACCAGGGCTACTACTGCTGCCTCTACTCGTGTTATGTGTCCTGCCAATCGCAGTTTACGAGAGTTAACTATTTTTATTATCTTACCGATGACGAAAAACGCCGAAATAGCTCTCCCAGGAAATTCTGGCGACAGTGGATCTAACCGGGGCCCCTATATCTAAGACATTCTTTCCTGGAGAACATAGCGGTGGACTATCTAGCGATAAGCTTAATTTGCTGTCTGTAACCTAGAATAAATTTCCTGTGCCGTAATAGTTCACAGATAAGTCACTGATTCAACACTAAAGACGGTATTTGTTCAGACGTACCGGTATTTGCTGTTACAGACATAGGGGTTGCTTATGTAAGCAGTTTGTACTGACACTAGTTCAGTTTGCACAATGGTTGCGAATTCGAACATGTTACCAATCAACAATACAGTCAGCACAAGAAAGGGAAACACTGTTCTTTTACAAAAACGTTCTCCATTTATGGGAGCGCCTCTATAGTATACTGGCAGAATAAACAGTGAATCAATACACCTCTTCGGATAGACACTACTGCAACTCCTTTGAAGAGTAGACCTATAGACAAAGTGATCTAAGTAGTATTTACCGGTAGACAAACAATCTCCTATTCATTCAAGAAGCCGGTTAGGCGCCATCATTAAAGATTATTCCTAAATTCGAATTGTGTAAGATTGGCATGCTACGAGTTATTTTCTTTATTAAAGGAATTAAAAACAATGCTATTATGTATTATAGTCTCTTGACGTCTCAACTTCTTTAAAAAAACGTTAAACTGAAAATATATAAAACTATTATTCTACCAGTTATATGGGTGCAAAACGAAAGGAGATTACAAGTATTTGAGAATAAAGTTCTTAGGAAAATTTTTGGACCAAAGAGGGATGAACAGACAGTTAAATGCAGAAGACTACATAACATGATCTTTATAGGAAGCCAGATATAATAAGAACAGTTAAGTCTCGTAGACTACGATGGGCAGAACATGTGGCACGAATGAGGAATGAAACAGGTGCATGGAAGCTTCTTGTAGGAAAACCAGAAGGAAAACACCCAGTCGGTAGACCAAGAATGAGATGGGAGAATAACATTAACTATGATTTGTGGGAAGTAGATTATACAGGAGATGATTGGAAAACAGCTCAGGATAGGGATGTATGGAGAGCATATGTCCACGCGGCCATGAACCTACAGGTTCGATAGTGCCAGTGAGTTAGTGTACATGTGAAAAGTGATATGTTATTCGTCCTTTGCGTAGTAGAATATTGGCAAAGTTCTTCGTTTTCAGTCGAATATGTGGTACTGTGTGCAGAGTTCATAACAAACACATTATTTCCAGCGTTGTGGAAACCATTTCTGCTGCATATACTATAGTGGAATCCATGTATTGCTCCTCGGGTGTAAAGATGTCTCAGTTCGTAGCCGGCCACCTTACATTCTCCCTCTGTCATGGCTGGTGCTCGATAGAAGGCAGGGTCAATTTTTGCTACTTTCTGTGTTTTGTTTCTCCGGTAATTTTTTTCGCAGGCTTGTGTTGGCGTCAGGTTGTGTTTTGATTGCTACGAGTTAATGTCACCCAGAAAATTTGGATGAACGTGGATAAATTTCTGGACAAAACGCGGAAAATAAGAACAACACTCATTCGTGAATAAAGCAAAGTGTAATATCATTAATACTTGGTAATTTTAAGTAACCTAGAGTAATTGTATTGGTATCTATGTTTTTTCTTTATATTATTACTAGACATTACTCGTATTTTATTGATACGGACTTTCAACAGTACGTACGGCTTGCTGCCCGTGCGACCTATATTTGTAAATAACATTGTATGTAGGACCTATCTTACTTTTAGTCTGACTATTTAATTCAAGCCCCAAATGCACATCAATGACCAATCACACTTCAATGAATTTTCATTTACAACCAATCACAGTCGTTTTTCACCTCGATTTTATCAATTTCATTTTATTATATTAAAATCAAACTCCTCCCTTTTAGCATTCTGAATAGGTCAGAACATGACACACTAAGAAATACAGCTAGCAGATTGTATATATAGTGCACGAATGTAAACAGATATAATAGAAAAAACATTCATAGCAATTGATTATACCACAATAAAAATAAACCACTGTTTGCACTTTCTTAAACGTATTATTTCCCAGGAATTAACGTTGCAGAAAAATATAATTGACATATTTACATTATAGGACTTCAGAAATTAATTAATAACCTGTAATAATGTGTTTCATGTTTTCTCCATTAGCGTGTATTCTTACAATATTGCGATTCTATTTGGCAATAAATATGATCTGGTTGCAGTGATGAACAAGTTAAGCAAAACAAAGGTTTCTCATTTCTTTTCAAACATCGCCGTTTACATTAAATATATACATATTTTGAAATAACTATATTTAAAAAATGATTTGTAAGTAAACAGCTTAATTTTATTCGTTAAATAGTTCTAACAAATGCCACTCGTGGCATTACCTATGATAAAGTCCTACTACTACTAAAAAAATTGGATGCTTCAAACACTGAGGGAAATGTGGAAATTTAAACCGAAGGACACAAAATTATGACGGTTGAAAATTTCAAATATTCGGGTCCAACATTACAGGAAGATGAAATCGTCATAACTAAAAATAGTTACACTGATTTTGAAGGAACATAAGCTATTGGAAAGCTAAATTCATTAACTTTAAAATAGTAATATTTTGGGTAGAACAAAGATAATTTATAATACAACAATGCAGAGTTTTTATTCTTTATGGAGCGCCAACATGAACAAATAGATTACACAATAAAACTCACTGGCACTATCGAACCGATAGGTTCATGGACGCACATACGTAACTCTCCACACGTCCCTATCCTGAGCTGTTTTCCGATCATCCCCTGTATACGCTACTTCCCTCAAATCTTAATTAGTTTATTCTCCCACTTTATTCCTGCTCTACTAGCTGAGCATTTTTTCGCTAGTGTTCCTACAAGAATCTTCGATGCTCCTGTTTCATTCCCCATTCGTGCCACATGACCTGCTCATCACAGTCTTCGAAAATTAACTTTTGTTACATGTGGTTTCCTTCTTGTAGGAAAGCCAGAGGGAAAACGCCCAGTTGGTAGACCAGAATAAGGTGGGAGAACGACATTAACTATGATTTGAGGGAAGTAGATTATACAGATGATTGGAAAGCATTAGCTAAGGATAGGGATGTATGGAGAGCTTATGTCCGCGCGGCCATGAACCTACGAGTTCGATAGTGCCAGTGAGTAAGTAAGTAAGTAAGTATATCTGGTTTCCTGTAAAGAACATGTAGAGAACTTTATTCTCAAATACCCGTAATCATCTTTCATCCTTAACGTAAGAGCTCATGGTTCTGATTCACATAATATAACTGGGAGAATAACAGTTTTATATATTTTCAGATCAACGTTTTTGAGAGATGTTCGAACGACAAAAGTCCCTGTAATGCATAATAGCATGCATTTCCTGAATTGAAGTTAGCAATAAAGTTCGAAATCCACAATGTGTTGAAGCAAGGAGATGCACTATCTCCTCTACTATTAATGTTGTACTAGAGCATGCCATCAAATCTTAGGATCAAGAAGGCCTACAACTCAATGGTATTAATAAGCTGTTGGTTTATGTTGAGATATAGTACTATTGGGCGATAGCGAGGAGATACTAAAGGCCAACACGCACACACTATTGAGTAACACTAAAAAATTAGGACTGGAAGTAAATATCAATAAAACTAAATATATGGTTACACGTAGAAATACATTATATAATGGAAATGGACAGCTAATGACAAATGAGGGAAATTTTGAGGAAGTGGCTGAATTCAAATACCTAGGATCAATAATCACAAATAGGAATGAAATGCACAAAGAAATTAAACATAGGCTCAATTCTGGAAATGCGTGCTTTTATGCATTACAGAGACTCTTGACGTCCCATCTTCTTTCAAAAAAAAAGGTAAACTGAAAATATATAAAACTATTATTCTACCAGTTATATTATATGGATGCGAAACATGGACTCTTACTTTAAGGGAGGAAAGGAGATTACAAATATTTGAGAATAAAGTTCTTAGGAAAATTTTTGGACCAAAGATAGATGAACAGACAGGTGAATGGAGAAGATTACTTAACAGTGAACTACATGGTCTTTATAGGAGGCCAGATATAATGAGAACAGTTAAGTCTCGTAGACTGCGATGGCCAGGACATGTGGCCCGAATGGGGAATGAAAGACGTGCATGGAGGCTTCTAATAGGAAAACCAGAGGAAAAGCGCCCAGTTGGTAGACAAAGAATGAGGTGGGAGAATAACATTATCCATGATTTGAGGGAAGCTGATCATACAGAGGATGATTGGAAAACATTAGCACAGGATAGGGATGTATAGAGAGCTTATGTCCGCGCGGCCATGAACCTACGATTTCGATAGAGGCAGTGAGTTAATTAGGTACAGGTATTTTTAATTAGGAACAAGACGAATTAGGGTGTTTGGCTGAGGAAGTAATGCACTGTTAGAGAGGCTGGTTAGTATAGCGTATTTATACAGTTCAACGAACACAATATATTCTTTGTCTTAGCGGAAGTGGAGTGTAGAGAAACGAAACTGACTACATTAATCAGCATCTCTGTAATAATTTCGTTAGCAACACTTTCATAGCCATCATTTTAAAGATGTTCCTAATACATCAATATCACAAACTTTGTTTTTACACTATAGTGCGTTTTGTCGTACTTACACCAATGACGACCATGATTGAAAGTTCAACTTGCTACATTTCGGGGTTGCCAACCTAAATAACTATACTGTAATATTACATGTTACAAACCTCGTGCAGGAAGTAAAAACCACTGCCCTTTATGAATACTATGAATAATGTATATATACCCAAAAGGTAGTGTTAATATACATTATACGAAACAAATCACTGCATTTTAAATGAACTGAACTTTATTTGAAACAATATAAAACAATAAATCCGTACTTGACGCTATTTTATCACTGATTGGTGTCACGGCCTGCTGTAGTCTCAACTAATAACATTGCCCACACTGTTAACGTTAGTCAGTTGTTTATAATGAACGCAAATATTTCCAACAAAGATATTATTATACTATTATTTATTATTTTGAAAACACCAACATCGCGCAAAAAATAACGTACAACTCACGTTTGTGAAGTGTTTTACAGAAGCGCTATCATTCGGTTTTTTTAACATTTCCTTGCTTCTGTAAAAACCACATCCCAATCTCGCATCGTAATATACTATTAAACTTAATGGTGGGATTATGATCAATGTTCGTTGACGTTGCGTTTCGTTACGTTTGAGTTCGTTAATGTTTATCAAATACACCTTCCACGTATCATATTACGAAGAACGTTTGCAGGGTACGGCGCATGATGGCGTTCGTTGTACATATGCAAGATCAAGCTTCAACAAACGCAAACGTAACGTCATTTCGTACAAATCACGCGACATTGACGGTTCCCGCATTAAATTTATTTCTATAAGTTACCGTATTCGGCCTTAGTTTACCTATTTTACGGACTATAAGACGCACCTTAATTTTTAAGCAATTTAAAAAAATAACATTTTTATCATTTTTATTATTAGATTGCACAGCCAGACTAAAAATAAATCCTAGTTTATAAAACCGTTCCGATCTTTAAAATCCCTGAAGATCGTCATCTGAACTTTCTTGTTGTTCTTCTTCTTTTTCTTCTTCGTCATCGTTGTTCTCTTAATATATAAGATGGTCTTCACTGTCATCGAGAGCGTTACTTACGCCGCACTTCTTGAAATATTTAACAATAACGCCTTCTCTCACTCTAGACCACGACTTTTTTTTATCCACTGGCACACTTTTTGATTGTATGTAGTTTTAAAGCTCCCTTCGGTGTGAATCCATGTTGAGTATCATCCATTTGTTCAAGTTCACTGGTATCGTAGACTGCAATGACGCATCATAGGCTAGACAGTGTTCTGCGTTTGTAATGGCGGGGCGTGAGGGAGACAGTGTTAGCAAGCTTGTGAATCCCCGCAACTCATGGCCATCGCATCGGTTCACTGCCTTTGCCAGTTGAATCCAATGTTGCCAGACAGAGATAATTTCCGCGGTATCGAATATAAGGTCTTTTTAAGACTGGCGGGAATTTTTAATTAAACACTGGACATTTTTATATTAATTTCGTGTATAAGATGCACCTGAATTTTGGAGGCAATTTTTGAAGAAAAAAGTGCGTCTTATAGTCTGTAAAAAAAAACAATGTCATAAAAGGTATACTTCCGCGGGCATCTGTGATTTGTGGAGCGATGGTACTATTACATGTGCCATGTGACTTGCTGATGTTTAATGCATTCAACACGAGCGGCCATGTTAAAATAACTGAATTTCTCTCTTCGTCAACTGACATACGCAAAATGGCGTTACATTTAAATTTATATAAATTTATACTTACTGTTCACCATCGTCATTTTTTCATATGTTATATTGTGTTTTATTACTTTATTATTATATTTTTGCGATACTTTTGTTCATATATAGTAGTTATATAACATTTAGATTGATCAGGAAACTATGTTTTCATCTACGCCGCTGGACAACGATGTCATTAGGTCCATGTGGCCAATGGATCACACTTGATCACGTGCTTCTGTTTACATTACAACATAAACTAAGGCCGAAACCTGTATAGCTGATTGTTGTTGACCTTATTGGAGACAATAAATTAAAATATCGTGATATTTTAATAATTATAACAACATGAGAGACGAGTTCGTGCGTTCGCACGAATTTATATACAACAAAAATAAGGGGAAAAAAACGAAGCTATTTGGAAAGAAATAGGAAACTATGTAAGTACTGCCATAATATGTCTACCATATTTCACCTTAAGAGTAAAACTCAATCAACGTTGATCGTGATAAACCTACTCAAATTGTGCGTTGTAGCAACGTAACGCAACGTCAACGAACGTTGATCGTAATCTCGCCCGCCATAAGGCTATTCTATGCCGCCCGTGCCACCAGTGAATATTCGATTGGATAACAACTGACTTTTGTCGTCGTGTTGGTAACACGTATTCCCGTTAGAGTCAATTGCCAACATGTTTGCTCACATATAAGGGGATTCTATCCCAAGAGCCCACCAACAGTAGTGGGCAAGTTGGAGTGAGAAAATAGACAAATTAGTATTAGATGGGTATGTTAGTGTTGGTTTGGGCAAGTTATGGTGAGAAAATGGGTGAGTTAGTACACCAGGTTAATTTAGCGTTCACTTGTTTGTTAGCGTGTTTTAGTGATAAGTTCACTACAATGTCTGAGTAATGTCTGATAAAGACTGTTAAAGGCATGTGGAATAAATCAACTTTGAAAAACAAAACAACAATATAACCTTGTTCCTGGCAGCTATTCAATTAAGGACATTTTTTATAACTCGAATATTCCACATATTATAAATATTAATCTATCTATGATGACCTTGCCCAGTATTGAACCAGAGCATCTCCTTTATTAGGAGTTAATAGACCAAATTAATTTAGTTACCTTACTAGTCCACAGATCTTACGAGTGTCATGCGGTCAACACATCGATGACACATCTAGCAAGCAACTAAGGCATTAAAAGAATGTTTTGAGATCGGTAAATTTTGCTTAGAGGCCTTTTTATTCAGGCTTAAGAATCTTTTATGAGCCTAAAAATCTTCAGACTCGGACCAGGGCTTAAAGTCCCTCCCGGAGGACTTGCTCCTATATAATTTTTAATAGTATCTTGTATTATGATTAGCTGTAAACTATATCCGTAATATACCTTATTGGAATAGGGTTAATTGTTAAAATTTGGAGAATCAATAATAATAATAATAATAATAATAATAATAATAATAATAATAATAATAAAAATAATAATAATAAATGACTTGATTAATTTTTATTATTGTTTAATTTATATAAATGTTTATAGTATGGTATGATTTTAAATAAATTATTTCTGTATTTCATATTTTTCGCTGTTTCGAAGAGAAGGCCTTATGCCCTTAACTATGACAGTTTAAATGGAAAAAATAAAAGAAAACGTTTGAAATGATATGGACACGTTATAAGAATGACAGAACACAGAATACCAAAGAAAATCCTTGATTGCAAAGCTAATGGAAGAAGTGGAAGAGGCAGACCTAGAGAATGTTGGATAGATGGAGTAAGGAGAAGTATGGAAGCTAGAGATTTGAGTGAAGAAGGTGCTTTAGACAGAAACTTCTGGTGACAAATCACTTTGGGTTGAAGGACAACCATTATAGTGTGGAATATTCCTAATGAAATTATTATTATTATTATTATTATTATTATTATTATTATTATATTATTCAGTAATATGCAATGCATTATAAAGGTTTTTAACACTTAATAGCATTCAATAATTATTATCCTGTTTAAGTTTCCCTTGAGGACAATATTATTGGGTGTGTTAAATGACATACATGCGATTGTAATCATACAGCTGTGAAGTTGATATTATAAAAGTCAAGGTAGCATGAAACTAGATTTTTAACAATTGAACTAAAAGATCCGCAATCTTTTTATATTTAAGTGTAGTCGTCCACCCTCAAATGACTTTTTCTCGACCTTGAATTGTTGAGAAAATGGAACTGGTTCCAAGGAGGCCGTTAATAAATTAGTTCCCGCTCGACAAATAGTTTTTTTTTTTCCCCCTTCAATCAGATCTAATGATTTGTTACATAGATAAACAAGAGGCCATGTCCATAAAACCATATAAAGAGTCCAGTTTAAACAGTTTTTACATTCTCATTACCTTAGATGAGTGGTTCCCAACCATTTTTCGACTCGCGAACCCCTTCCACAACGATCTGAGTTGGGTGAACCACTGACTTTTAAATATACATACAGTAGACACGCATAAAATTTAATTCCAAGCAAAACGTTTAATAACCTTAAATTAACTTAATACTTAGGGTCAATTTCACCAATGGAGGTAACTGTATTACGCCAGTTTTCCCCGTGTATAATGCATAGCTTAAACTGGCGTAATCCATTTACCTCTGTTGGTGAAACCGATCCTTAATGGTTAAAACCTAAAGTTAGTCTAGTTACAGCTTAAAAGTTACGCAACGTGTAGACCTAGTTGTAGCAAATTGAAATGCATTCCTAACGTTGTTACATAACTGTAAATTAGGCTGGTCCTTCACTGCAATCATAGCGTTTTCATGCTATGCTTGCAGCTTTACTAGGGAATTGTAGATGTGGTAACTTCCCGTTGCTTTCCACACCGGTGAAGGATGATAATGATAAGGATGATGATGATGGTCGGATGATTTTCGGGGACCGTTGGACCCTAAGATTCCTGACATTTGTCTTACAGGTGAGGAAAAATCCCCAAAAAAAAAACTCACCCAGGAGCCTGTCCCGACCGGGAATCGAACCCGGGCTCGCTGCGTGATAAGGCAGCACGCTACCTCGAGACAACAGCGGTGGACCCGATATTAGGTAATAAACATAAAATTACATTTGGGCGATCACTAAAAGACAAGAACAAAGATTGAAAGCAATTGAGATGAGATTTTTTAAAAAAATATAACCAGATATATTCTGCGGGATAAAAAACTAAATGAAGATATAAGAAAGGAACTAAATATTTTCAAACTTACAGATTGCATAGTTAAATATAGCAACGCCTGGAAAGAACATGTTGATAGAATGCCAGAAGAAATACTTCCAAAAGTATTGCTGAATTTATAAACCATACGGAAGGAGAGATGTTGGACGCCCACACAGAAGATGGTCTGAAAAATTCTAACGATTGTAGCTTTCAAGAAACCGGAACGAGCCATCGGCTTAATCCTTGGATGATAAAGAGAAATAAAACAAAATTACATACAAAACTGAGCGGTTAGAACATGCCAGTAGAATGCGAAACTATAGACTACCAACAATTCTGAAGTTTTAAAAACCAATTGGGTAAAGACGACGAGGGCACCCAACGAAGATATTTCCGGACTAAGCCTAAAGTGAGACCGGAACAGGCTAACAAGTGGCCCAACTCCAAGGAAGGGAAATTATAATGGTGTTAAAAGAAAAACATAAAAGTATAATATACATATAGAAAGACTGTCTTAAGCCTAAAACTAAATACGCCATAAACGTTGACTCACAAGCAGCAGTTAAATCAATCAATAGAAGCAAATCCCATTGTAAGTCAGATCAGGGGCAGATCTTCAACACATACAGAGTAACAATCAAGTACAATTCTATTGGATCCGAGGCCACACTCGACACTATGGAAATGAAAGGGCAGATTTCCTCGAAAAAATAGACTCACAGTTTCAAAGAACTTTATTATATGACAGGCTACCTATGAAACTCGCTACACACATCGTCACACAAAGACCACCAAACAAAACTCTTTTTCCCGAACATCCATAACAGGCAAGAAACCGACCTAAATCCAACTTTCATACTTACACAATTCCTCACAAACCATGGAAAATTCCAACAGTACCTACATAGAAAAGCAGCCTCACTGAAGAGTCCATGCTCAGAAGACGACCATACAGCTATGCATATGTTACTTCACTGCAAGCTACAGACCAGCGCACATCAAGAACCCAAACTTAGTGCTACGAAAATTTATCAAAATGCAACGAACAATCAAGTACATAAACGAAATATTCCAGACACTAAAATAAACCCTATCAATTGTAAACTAAATATCTACCATATACCCACAGGGTAAAAAGCAGGTTGCAAAACTTGTTCAAATAAAGAAAAAGTCATGTAATGAAAAAATTATTATCCAACAGCAAAACATGACGAGAAAAATATATTTTATTAATTGATGAATAGACTAAACAAGAGCTTTACGGATAGAGGGAGGATTGTCTAGTATCAAATACGAGTAACAAAAACGTATGTTGAGTGTTAATTCAAAATTGTATTAAATCCATCAGCGGGCGATATTTTGTTTTAAGTGATTTCGTATATATGAGACTCTATTATTTACGACTGTAATATCATATTGGATCAAAATATTTTTTTCCGCCTTACTAATGGCTAAAAAATGGCGTGGCATATCAACTTGTAATTTGTACGTTAACTATTATTAGACCACTATTGTATTATGGTTGTAAAGAGCTGGACACAATATGTCGCAACGAAATACAATAAACATCTTAGAAATAATTTTTTAAAGATGTGTTTATGGACAGATTAAGGAAGGTGGCGTATGAAAAAGTAGATATATCTGTGAGTTATTTGAGCTATATAAAGTAGGCCTACTATGTTCTTCCATGATGTTTATTTACAGTATTCTTCCCCAGGCCAGGTCCTTGACTGCAATCATAGCATTTTCATCCTATGCTTTGCAACTTTACTAGGGAATTATAGGTGTGGTAACTCCCCGTTGCTTTCTACGCCGCACCGTGAGATGATGATGATGATTATGAAGGCCAGATCATGTTCGAGGATAGTTTGGGCCTCAAAACTTCCTGACATTTGACTTACAGATGAGGAAAAACTTAAAAAATCTCACCAGGAAGCTTCTCCCGGCCGGAAATCGAACCCGGGCCCGCTGCGTGGCAAGGCAGCACGCTACCTAAAGACCACAGCGGTGGACATTTCCATGATAGTTAAACTCAAAATCCTTGAATTGGCGGGGCATGTTCATCGCATGGAGAATAGACGTATCCCAAAGAAAATTCTCTATACAACTATAGTGAGCAGTAGAAGAGAGGGAAGGCCGAAGAACAGATGGATTGATGTGTACGAGGATGCAAAGAAGAATCCAGGAGTGAGAAAATGGAAAAGGAAGACACTGGATAGGCAGATTTTGAAAGGGTTAATACAGGAAGCCATGGCCCGACATCGGGCTGTAGCGCCATAGAAAAAGAAGAAGATATTGGGATAAGTAAAATAATTTCTTCAAGACAGTAGGAATCATGACCGCTCATTCCTCTTCCGGAAAATCGTGATCACTACAAACTATTTTGGATTAAGAAAAGGGACGAAACTCTCTGACGGTGTGTTCGTCAATTGCACCGATATCAGACGTGGCTTATTTGGATGCTATAGTGAAATTAGATGCTGGAACCTCAGATATAATCTAGGCTCATCCCCGCGTTTATACATTCTACTGTACAACCAGTTTTTATCGAGCCAATAAAATAAAGCACTTAATTAAGGCTATCTATAATGACGTAGCCCATTGTTGAGCCATAGCCTCTCCTTTTTAACGAGTTATTAGACCAAGTTAATTATTTTACTTGCCTTATTTGCTCAGAGATGTCATGGATGGCATTACGGTCAACACATCGACCCAATGAGACATCTAACAGGCAACTAAGGTATTACTAGGACGTTGATGTCGGTAAATTTTGCTCTTTATTCAGGCTTAAGGATCTTTTACGAGCCTGAAAATCTTCAGACTCGGGACCCACTGCTTAAAGTCTCTCCCGGATGACTTCCTCCTTGAATTTTTCCGTCCTAAAAAATCCATCGACCCCGGCCGGATTTAAACCAGCGATTCTCGGAACCAGAGGCAAGGAGCATAACCACTAGTCCACTGCGGACGACTAATTAAGGCTCAAAATATTAATTGCAACATATATAGAAACACATGAAAAAGTGTGTACCTTCTTCCTCTTCTTCTTCTTCACTTCACGGGCTAGGCAAATTTCCTGTTCCGCCTCACAGTTGTTCTGTCCATCTTTTCACTGACCTTCCTACATTCCTTGAACCTCTTGGCTTGTAGTTAAATGCTGCTTTTGGTAACCTTGTTAATCCATTCTTTCTACATGTCTAAACTATCTGTCTCTACATTCTTTAATTCCATCATTCAATTGATATATATTCAACTCTGTTCTTATATCTTCATTCTTTATCCGATCTTTAGCCTTTTGTTTTTCTAAGGAAGTTCATTTCTACGCTTTGTCGTGGTGGATGGGCTCAGTACCTAATGATCCAGACGACTAGATAGGAAATTTGGTTTTTAACTAGCTTGCTATCTAATAAGAGGAGAAGAGAAGCGAACTAGCTCCAACGCAGGAACCTCAACGGCTTCAGAAGTGGAAGAAGAATATTGTTATCAACGGTAAAGAAGGCGGAAGAAGAAACCTGCAAGACAAGAGATAGATGAGACTCCAAAGCTTTGGTTAGCAACCCGTGTAGGAGAAGGAAATAAATCCCCGATCCACTAGGAAATGTGGTTGTACGTCTGGGCTGGTAACCCGACCTGAAGGATATTAGTTAATTATAACATTTGAGTTACATTCAGAAAGTATTGAATAGACAATCTATCTTACTAGAATTAGAAACAATGATGTAATTAATTTCGACCTAATCACGTAAAAATGTTCAAACTCATCTTTTTCACAGTGTTCAGCCGGGAAAGTATATATATATATATAATTTACCATAAATACATTCTCGTAATTTGCAAAATATTCCAATTCAAAATAACGTGTAAATGTAATTAAACATTGTTATAGTCATTAAACATCATACATAAATTTTAATAAAGTCACGCTTTTGAACGTGGATAATGCTGCGTGAATGCGTTAATGATTGACAAATGAAAGTCGCCTAACTAGTTTTACCTTACAATTTTATGAAATAATAGCAAGTGTAATTCATCAAAAAGTAAGGGGTGAAACTGAAAACAGAATTCACGTATAAATCAGTTACGTCATATTTTACCGAATTTCACTCGTCTCGGTACAATAAATTAGTTATACCACAATTTCATTTTTATACAAGGGATTACATATATTAAACAAAATCCATAAAGAAGTAGACTGGCAAGGTACTATATTCTATGTCCTATCTTCCATTGATGCAGAAAGTGGAGACGGAACTTTGTTCTATTGTCGTGTTGGTTTTGTCATATGGTTTAATTTCCGTTTGAGCACGTGTTGAACTGGAGACATATCTTTAGGACTGTAATAAAATACTATATAGAATGCGAGGTTGGGAAGTTATTTCAGAAGTGAGGATATGATTGAAACCGAGCGATAGTTAGGTTTTTAATTTTCGAGATTCTGTAAAACACTTCACAAACGTGCGTTCTACATTACTTTTTGCACGATGGTGTTTTCAAAATAATACAATAATAACATCTTTGTTGGAAATATTTGCGTTCATTATAAACAACTGACTAACGTTAACAGTGTGGCCAATGTTTGTACAGTAAATACCGAAAATAATTTAGTCGAGACTACAGCTGGCCATGACACCAATCAGCCATAAAATGGCAGAAGTACGAATTTATTGTTTTATATTGTTTCAAATAGAGTTTAGTTCATTTAAAATGCAGTGATTTGTTTCATATAATGCATATTAACACTGTCTTTTGGATATATTTTTGTATATACATTGTAAGTAGTATACATAAAGGGCAGTAATTTTATTTCCCGCACAAGGTAGGTAATATGTAATATTACAGTATAGTTATTTAGGTTGGCAACCCCGAAATTTAGGAAATTGAACATTCAATCATGGTCGCCATTGCTGTAAGTACGACAGATCACATTTATATCATAATACTGTATTCTGCAATATAGTGAATTATTTACATGTTTCTTTTTTTTTTTTTTTTTTTTTTGCAAATGCCCAGGTTGTCTTTTCGACATTCCTGGTGTTCTCTCCTGGCATGGCGTACTTGTAAACCACTTCTGAGATTGGGACGCCTGGAAGGCGGGGTTGCCCCGATGTTATGATGGGTGATGATGATGATGATAATGGTGCGCCAGGAGAGTCCTTAATCCTAAGCTTAATGTAAGATGAATATGAATAATGATGATTATGATGATTGCGATGGCCACATGATTTCGAGGACCGTTTGGGCCTTAAAGTTTTCCTGGCATTTGTCTTGCAGGTGAGGAAAAACTCCGATAAAAACCTCACCCAGAAAAACCGTCCCGACCGGGGATCGAACCCGGGCCCGCTGCGTGACAAGGCAGCACGCTACCTCGAGACCACAGCGGTGGACTTATATAATATAAAAATAGTTTCTTTAAGTTGCTTACTTGTTATAGTAGCTACTAGGTGGCAGTGGAGACCGAGTTCCCGATACATCTGGTAATAATAGAGAATATGTGTAAGAAAAACAAATGTTTGTTCTGGATTCGCCTGGTAGCGTAGTGGTAGCGCATTGAGATATCAACTCAGAGGTCCGGGTTCAAATCCCGTCCAGGCATTTATTTTTCTTATCTTATCACATTAAGTTTGCATTGCTGAATGTCAAAAAGGTTTAATTATAACATCGAAAAAGCGTCACTGCTATAAAGTAAAAATATTATCTTTAATTTGCTTACTTGTTATAGCAGACGCAGTTCCTGAGTGATTGACTTTTTTTAATACATATGTTAATCATTATCGATATTATTATGATTATTATTATTATCATCATCATCGTAAATATTATTATTGTTGTTATCGTATAAAATATAGTTTGCATATGAAATTTACATTGCTACATTTAACATATTTTAACTCTTTATGTATATATATATTGTCAAATATTTATTTGTATTTGTGCTGGTGTGCCCGTGGTGACGTAAAATCTTATTGCCGTGACGTTCGTTATAACTTCTGTGATGGTGAATATTGTGTTCGGTGCTCTTTCCTATCCCTTTTACCCCCTCTCCTATTTCCCCTCCTTGACGTCATCGGCGCGAGTTGTGATACGCCGAGACCGATGTCTGCGACGAGAAGTCTTATCTAATTAACAGTCGTAATCTAAGTTTGGTTTCTGCAAGGTCGGCGGGGATCTAAGTGAGATCCCTTGCCAAGGACTGTTCGATTTTGAGTTTTCTAGAAGAGAAAAGCTGTTGGAAGAAAACTGTTTAGTTGGGATGACTGAGGACTTTAAGTATGAGTGTATGTAATCGTTTTCTTGTTAAGTAATGTCGACGACTGTTTATATTATTTTCTATTGTATTATGTTTAATTTTATTGTTTAATCACGACAGCTAATTTATTGATTATTTTCTTGAATATATCAATTATATTAATTTTAGCTAAAGCTTTCTTGTCTTTTTGTTACACGTGCTTAACTATGTCAGTAAGTACTTGAACCTGAGTTTTGCGTGCTATAAAACATTTTCCCATTCCTCTCACGATCAAAGTAAATTATATCAATAGTAAAGTTAAAGAGATTAGTAATAGCTTGAAATATCTATGTTGAGCAATACACAAGTGGTTATCTACCAGAAAGATGAATCTTGTCTGTATTTTGGGCCCGGTTACAGACTCTGCTTAAAAGCTTGTGTGATACAAGCTACGTTGCAATTAAAAGATAGGCTCCATATTTGAGAGACGACTATAAGAAATTTCGAAATTAAAACTCCTAAATTTCTCCTCCCCCCTCATCCACGGTGCACTGGTTGAGTGGAAAAGAAGACCTTATGGCCTTAACTCTGCCAGAATAAATAAAACATCAGTATTATTATTATTATCATTATTATTATTATTATTAATATTATTATTATTATTATTATTATTATTATTAATATTAATATTCAATGATCGTGTGATCGACATAGTTGCCGAAGCAGTGTTTCAGTTGCTTCCCCTGAATGCACGTCACTGAAATCTACGTTTCATAATCTGAAAGGAATTTTAACATAAAACCTTGATATCAATAGCGCTTCATCTTCATAACCTGATCCAAGTGTAAATTAACTACTGTAACACCTGAGGGCTCTAGTGCGCATGCAAATAATTGGTTTGAACTCTGTAACCTTCTCATTACAACCAAGTTGCTGACTGTCAATCCAAAAATTAATAAATATGTGAGGACGAGTATGTATAACTTGTTTTGTTAAAGGTCATGTGAATGTCATCGCCCTGGATAACGATCTCTATAAATAATCTGCATGATTCGGATGTTAGAAGCTATTCTTCACTTTCACTTGGTCAGTTGTATACCATCTCGTGATATTTAAAACAAATAACATATTTGATTTATGTACTTCAAGACTGCACATCGAAGCGCTTTTAAAGGGAAGAAGTACCTTGAGGGTAAAAAAGTCTTTTTTTTTTGTTAATTTACTTGTTATGTAAAATGGGCTTCTCCTTGTAATGTTGAGTGATTCCGGGCTTTGTGGCTGTGGTCCATTACTGGTGTTCCTACCAGACGTTTCTCCCTCAGCTGCGGGGGACATCTTCAGTGGCGAGTATTTCTAGGTGTTGTTTCCTGGTCGGAGGCTCGACACCTAGAAGTACTCGCCACTGAAGATGCCCTCGGCAGCTGAGGGAGAAACGTCTGGTAGGAACACCAGTAATGGACCACGGCCATATAACCCGGAATCACTCAACAGGAAAGCCTGTATTCAATTATTCTCCTTCTTCTCCTATTTATTTATTTTCTTCTCTTTGTTTTAGGTCCATGACCTGTTCCATCCAGAATTAAGAGTCCCTCCATCCCTTTTTAACGTGAATACGTATTTAAATTTGCGTCCACAGTGGTAGAAAATTCAGAAAACTGATAAAATCTGGGGATACAATTTGGTGTTGCAATTACATACTTATCATCTACATCCAACATTTAATTACGCCACTCGATAGATAAAGGATCAAGGAATTCGTTACGTTGTGTGTGAACTGTGACGCATCGTACGGGGGGGGGGGAAGCGCCGAAATTTTGAAGTCGTTTCGCTGCGTCACATAATTTTCGTTCAGTATAAATGTCGATTAGGAAACGTTACAACGTTCGTCTGAGTTTCAATCGTCAGCTCTCGTCTAGATCTATCGATTGCGTATATAAAATTAATGGGAAATAGTTATAGTGAATATATGTGATGTTAAAGAAAAAAAATAAAAATAAATAATAGAAAAAATAAAAATATAGAGATTCGCCTGGTAGTGTAATGGATATCACGCTGAGGTACAGACTCAGAGATCCGGGTTCGAATCCCGTCCAGGCATTTATTTTTCTTATCATACCATATATATATATATATATATATATATATATATATATCCAACCATAGTAATTCTGCCCGAAGGCAGGTCCTTCACTGCAATCATAGCATTTTCTAGCTATGCTTGCAGCTTTACTAGGGAATTGTGTAGGTGTGGTAGCTTCCCGTTGCTTTCCACACCGGTGAAGGATATGATGATAATGATAATGGTAAGGATGATAATGATAAGGATGATGGCCATATGATTTCGGGGACCGTTTGGGCCTTAAAGTTTTCCTGACATTTGTCTTACAGGTGAGGAAAAACCCCGATAAAAAACCTCACCCAGAAAAACTGCCCCGACCGGGGACCAAACCCTGGCCCGCTGCGTGACAAGGCAGCACGCTACCTCGAGACCACAGCGGTGGATATATGTGTGTGTGTGTGTGTGCGTGTGCGCGTGCGTGTGTGTTTGTGTGTGTGTGTTTGTGTGTGTGTGTTTGTGTGTATGTGTGTGTGTGTGCGCGCGTGCGTGTGTGTGTGTGTTATCATTCCTTCATTCCTTGAAAATGACATACGGGATCATGCCAGAGGCCAACCTTTAATCTGTGACGCGGAAAATCCAAGGAACGTTTCTTATTAATCATATATGTGGACTCTTACTTTGAGGGAAGAGAGAAAATAACGAGTATTCATTGAGAACAAAGTTCTTAAGAACATTTTTGGACCAAAGAGAAGAGGAATGGAGAAGACTGCATAATAGTGAGCTATGTTGTTATAAATAATAAGATATAAAAAGAGTAGCTAAGTGTCGTAGTTTGCAATGTGGCAAAAATGGGGAATGAAGGATGGGCATTCAAATTTCTTGTAGGAAAACCTGAGGGAAAACGCCCAATTGGTAGACCAAGAATGAGGTGGGTGGATTTAAGGAAAGTATATTATACAGTGGATGATTGGAAAATATTAGCTTAGGATAGGGGTATATGGAGGGCTTATGTCCGCGCTGTCACAAACCTACGGGTTTGATAGTCCCAGTAAATTAGTTATATATATTAGGTATTTGATTTTGAAAAAGTTTCATTAAGTTATTTATTTTGTATTATATCTAATTTTTCATAATAATATAACCACAAGATATATTCCGTGAGTCACTAGAAAAAATCGAACCATTCACTCTATTTGCCGATGAATTCGCTTACTTTTCCCTCCATGGTATCTTTACCTTGTCGTGGTGGAGTGGCTTACGTGCTTAAATGATCCTGAGAGCTATGCCGGCGGTAGCATTGCTGCCGATAGGGTTACCCATGCCGGACTGGTCGAAGGTGATAAGCCAGACGAAAAAAGTACCTTGGGCGAAAGAGTGACGATCTTTCACCGTAAAAATACAACCGTCAAGAAATGCGGACATGGGTTCATCTGGGGTAAAATTTTCCGGAAGTCAAATAGTCCCCCATTCGGTTCTCCGGGCGGGGACTACTTCAGGGAACCCATGCCAAAGGCTCAAACATAGGGACATGTTCCTAGGAACATGGAATGTTAGGACTTTATACAATAGCGGGACACTACAGATATTAACGCAGGAACTAGATAAATCGCCCTTGGATATAGTCGCTTTACAGGAAGTTAGGTGGCCAGGAGTAGGTAGTCTGGAATCAGGAAGCTTTGCATTATTCTACGGGGGTGCAGAAAGACCTGAATTTGGAACGGGTTTTTTAGTCAGGAGGAGGATCCTATCCGCTATCCGAGATATTAAGTTTGTTAGTGATAGGATATCATACATAATTCTAAAGGGTAAACGACATGATTTTATAATTGTAAATGTACATGCCCCCACAGAAGATAAAGATGACAAGATCAAGGATGAGTTCTATGAAGAATTAGAATGCTTATTTGATAGCCTTTCACGATATCATATGAAAATTGTCTTAGGAGATTTTAATGCAAAAGTGGGGCGGGAAGATATATTCAAACCAACAATAGGCAAATTCAGTCTTCATGAAGATAGTAACGACAACGGGGTTAGATTAGTCACATTTGCCACATCAAAGAATCTCATTGTTAAGAGCACAACATTTCAGCATAAGGATATTCATAAATACACCTGGACGTCTCCAGATGGAGAAACTCGGAACCAGATAGATCATGTATTAGTGGATAAACGCTGGCACAGTAGCATCATTGATGTTAGATCAGTTAGAGGGACAGACTGCAATTCGGATCATCATCTGGTCAGAGTGAAAATCAGACAACGGCTATCGCTTATGAGAGGAACAAACGCTAAAGATGATTCTGTAAAATATGAATTAAAAAACTTGAAAAATGATGAAATGCGGCAAGAATACCAAATCAAAATTGCTAATAGATTTGAAGTACTGGAATCTTCAGATGACAATGTGGCAAACGAAGAAGAAACTGATATAAATAAAGAATGGGAGGCTATAAGAGATACTATTAAATTGTCAGCATCAGAAAGCATTGGTTGTTTAAAAAAGAGGCAAAACAAGAAATGGTTTGATGAGGAATGTGCCGACATTGTAAAGAAAAGAAAGCTAGCAAAAATGAAATGGTTACACGAGCCAAATGAGGTAAATTTAGAGCAATTGGGTAGTGTTAGACGGGAAACCACCAAGTTACTAAAGAGTAAAAAGAGGGAATATTTGAGAGAGAAGATTAATGATCTTGAAATGAATGCAAAAAATAGGAACATTAGAGAATTATATCAGGGAATTAGTATAGAGAAGAAAGGGTTTCAGGCTAGAACAAACATAATTCGGAATGAAAATGGGGATATGATTGCAGATTCTAGGAGTATATTAAATAGATGGAAAAGTTACTTTAATCAGCTATTAAATGTACATACAGAACAGGACATTGAGGAGGATATCTTACAGACAGCAGAAATGCTAGTCGCAGAGCCAAGGGCATTAGAGGTTGAAATGGCAATTGAAAAATTGAAGATGTATAAAGCATCAGGTTCAGATGAGATCCCAGCAGAACTGATAAAATCAGGGGGAGAAAAATTGATGGACAAGATACGCTGGTTGCTTAGTATGATTTGGGAAAAAGAAGCTCTTCCAGATGAATGGAAGGAATCAATTATCTTACCAATTTATAAGAAAGGAGATAAAACTGATTGCAACAACTACAGGGGCATCTCATTACTTTCAACTTCGTACAAAATTCTAACAAATATATTAGTAAGTAGACTTACTCCCTATATTGATGACATTCTAGGAGATCATCAATGTGCATTTAGAAGAAACAGGTCTACAACAGATCAGATTTTTAGTATAAGACAGATTTTAGAAAAGAAATGGGAATATAATGGTACTGTACATCAACTATATGTAGACTTCAAAAAAGCATATGATTCAATTAAGAGGGAGAAGTTATAGAGTATCCTGCTGGAGTTCGGAATTCCTAAAAAGTTAGTTAGACTTATACGAATGTGTCTAAATGGCTCAAAGAGTAGGGTGCGTGTAGGCAAACAGTTTTCAGACACTTTTGAAATCCAGAATGGGTTGAAGCAAGGAGATGCACTATCTCCTCTACTATTTAATTTTGTACTAGAGCATGCCATTAAATCTTTAGAGAATGAGGAAGGCTTACAACTCAATGGTATTAATAAGCTGTTAGTTTATGCTGATGATGTAGTACTACTGGCCGATAGCGAGGAGATACTAAAGGCCAACACGCACACACTATTGAGTAACACTAAGAAATTAGGACTGGAAGTAAATATCAGTAAAACTAAATATATGGTCCCACGTAGAAATTCAGTATATAATGGAAATGGACAGCTAATGACAAATGAGGGAAATTTTGAGGAAGTGGCTGAATTCAAATACCTAGGAACAATAATCACAAATAGGAATGAGATGCACAAAGAAATTAAACATAGGCTCAATTCTGGAAATGCATGCTATTATGCATTGCAGAGACTTTTGATGTCCCAACTCCTTTCAAAAAACGTTAAGCTGAAAATATATAAAACTATTATTCTACCAGTTATATTATATGGGTGCGAAACATGGACTCTTACTTTAAGGGAGGAAAGGAGATTACGAGTATTTGAGAATAAAGTTCTTAGGAAAATTTTTGGACCAAAGAGAGATGAACAGACAGGTGAATGGAGAAGACTACATAACAATGAACTACATGGTCTTTATAGGAAGCCAGATATAATAAGAACAGTTAAGTCTCGTAGACTGCGATGGGCAGGACATGTTGCACGTATGGGGAATGAAAGACGTGCATGGAAACTTCTTGTAGGAAAGCCAGAAGGAAAACGCCCAGTTGGTAGACCAAGAATGAGGTGGGAGAACAACATTAACTATGATTTGAGGGAAGTAGATAATACAGGGAATGATTGGAAAGCATTGGCTCAGGATAGGGATGTATGGAGAGCTTATGTCCGCGCGGCCATGAACCTAGGGTTCGATAGTGCCAGTGAGTAAGTAAGTAAGTATTCGCTTACTTTTACGCAGTTTCTGCGTGACGCACTTTAAGAAGGCTATTTAACTCATGGGCCAAATGGGAGTCAATGACCAATCACATTTACATTAATTTTGCTTTACAACCAATGACAGTCGTATTTCACCTCACTCTTTATCGATTTCTCTGTATCAGCTTCTGCTTTCGTGATAAAGAAAGCTCCTTTTTAATATTCTGAACAGCTCAGAGCATTATTTTTCTCCAACAAATACATTGAACACAGCAAATAATGAACAGATTCCTTGTTTTACTGAGTAGTTTACTAGAAAAATAAATTAATCTATAATGTTGATTATACGAAACATGGACTCTTACTTTAAGGGAGGAAAGGAGATTATGAACTTTTGAGAATAAAGTTCTTGGAAAATTTTTGGACCAAAGAGAGATGAGCAGACAGGTGAATGGAGGAGACTAAAAAACAGTGAACTATAATTATGGTCTTTATAGGAAGCCAGATATAATAAGAACAGTTAAGTCTCGTACACTGCGATGGGCAGGACATGTGGCACGAATGGGGAGTGAAAGACGTGTTTGGAAGCTTCTTGTAGGAAAACCGGAGGGAAATCGCCCAGTCGGTAGACCAAGAATGAGGTGGGAGAATGACATTAACTATGATTTGAGGGAAGCAGATTATACAGTGAATGATTGGAAAACATTAGCTGAGGATAGGGATGTATGGAGAGCTTATTTCCGCGCGGCCATGAACCTACGGGTTCGATAGTGCCAGTGAGTTAGTTATAATGTTGAATATAATATAAAGTTTGATGTGTTCATTATATCTCCTCTAGGGTGCATTCTTACAATATTGCGATCCTATTTGGCAATAAATAAAAGATCAATTTGCAGTGAATATACATAACCTCACATTTCTAATTTGTTTTCAAACATCGCCTTTTACATTAAATACATAAATATTTTAAAATACCGGTAAATATATTTAAATAGTCCACCGCTGTGGTCTCAAGGTAGCGTGCTGTCTTGCCACGCAGCGGGCCCGTGTTCGATTCCCGGTCGGGACAGGCTCCTGGGTGAGATTTTTTCGGGGTTTTTTCCTCAACTCTAAGACAAATATCAGGAAACTTACGGCCTAATGATCCCCGAAAATCATCCGGCCATTAGCATTATCATCATCATCCTTCACCGGTGTGGAAAGCAACGGGAAGTTACCACGCCTATAATTCCCTAGTAAAGCTTAAAAATGCTATGATTGCAGTGAAAGACTTGCCCTCTGGGAGATTTACTATAGATGGATGGATATTTAAATAACAACTTTTGGTAAATAGCTTAATTTTATTCGTTAAATGGTCCTAACAAATGTCAGTCTTGATCTCCAAAGCCTCTAGATAAATGGGAAATCACTCGTTGCATTACTTATAAAAATAACGTAAAACAATACTGATAGTTGTGATATGTGTTTAACAAACTCTTGAAATCTGAAAGTTCTGATCATGTGGGAAATGATCCAGATGGCTGTTCAGTCAAGAAGTCCATGTTAACCACGTGACAGCGGTAGAGAGCGGCGAATGTGTGTGAATGAAACAAATATCGCGAGCCACAATGCTTCCGTTTTGTTTATCGATGCCCTTATGCATGAGAAACTAATCTAACGACTAAATCAACTAACTTAGATCACGAATTTTCACACATTGTTATCAACTTCAAAAGAAGTGAAATGTTGTCTTGACTCCGATTGAAAGACAGGCTGAAGATGTATTATCTCTTCTTCTCATACAACACTTCGTTCGCCTCATCACCCCTTTATGTTTCTACTCGCTTCCATTCACTATCTTCCCACCATAACTTAAACACACGATCGAGACAAAATTTAACTCTAGCTGTTCCTCTACATCGAACATCTTACTATTCCTCATCCTTCCTTGTTTAAGCCACCCGACTCCGAAATTCCCTCCCCTCGTATATCTAGGACTGCCAGACTCAAAAAGAATTTACAATAAAATACACTAAATATTTTCTTAGGTAATGTAAGTTATAACCGTGATTCATGTATACTTTTATTATTCTTTAATGTTTTACACGTTCTTTACTCAGCCAATTACGTAATAATAATAGGTTATTATTATCATCATAATTTTTGTCAACTATTTTGTAGCCTATGCATATTATGTATTATTAATCAACATGTAGATAATTCATAATTTATTACTATATATATAATATAAAAATCAATGTTTGTTTGATTGATTGTTTGTTTTTTTGTATTCTATGCGCGGCCATACCGTTGATCCGATTTTGATGTTTTTTTTTATGTTCAGGAGATTCCTAGGATGAACATAGGCTATAAGGGAGTTGTAGTACTCAACCCCTTCACCGCTAAAAATCGCCTTTTGTAGCGAAAAACGTGAAAGAAAGTCCCTATTTTGACGCTTGAATGGCTTACGCTGCCTAAACCATAACAAATACAAAAAATTAATGTACACAGAATTGAATATCTCCAAAAACTCTACAAAAAAGTTCCTGACAGCATATGTTTATCTTTTACGGATAACTCACAATAACCATTTTGGTCTTTCATTGATGCCAAGAAGATCGGGATAAGCTGATCCCCGGGCAAACATAGCTGCTCAAGGCTGGTGGTAAAAACACAATAACATTTATTTCGGAGTAGCAGCGCACGCTGGGTATTAGCTAGTATATATATATATATATATATATATATATATATATATATATATATATTATATACTCTTTAATTTACTTCTTTGTTATAGTAGCTACTAGAGGGCAGCGAGACCGAGTTACCGCTACCTCTCGTTATATATATATATATATATATTTGTGAGATGATTGCTTGGATAGTGTACGTGGCAGCGCACTGAAGTGTCAATTCAGAGGTCCGGGTTTAAATCCCCGTCCAGCATTTATTTTTCTTTTCATGTAATATTAGATATGCATTGCTTAATGTCAAAATGTAATTATGACATCGAAATAGAAAAGCGTCATTGGTATAAAGTAAAAATTCTCTTTAATTTGTTTACTTGTTATAGTAGCTTGTTACAGTAGACTGCGAGATAGTAGCGCTACCTCTCGTATAGAGAATATTTAATATAAATAAAAATAAATGTTTATGAGAGGATTGGTTGATCTGGGTGGTGAGAGGTCCGGACTCAAATCCCCGTCCAAGCATTTATTTTTCTTTTCGTGTAATATTAGGCTTGCATTGATTAATGTCAAAATTTTCATTATAACATCGAAATGAAGAAGCTTCACTGCTATAAAGTAAAAATTCTTTTTAATTTGCTTACTTGTTATAATAGCTACTAGAGGGCAGTGAGACCGAGTTCCCGCTACCTTTCATAGTAGAGAATATATATAAAGGAAAATAAATGTATGTGAGAGGATTGCTTGGATAGCGTAAGTGACAGCGCACTGGGTATCAATTCAGATGTCCTGGTTCAAATCCCCGTCCAAGCATTTATTTTTCCCTGTTGAAGTGGAAGAGAAGATCTTACGGTCTTAGCACCATTAGACAAAATAAATAAAGGCTAAATAAATAAATAAATAAATAAATAAAATAAAAATAAAAAACGGGACAAGACATTTTTAGTAAAACTAGCAGTCTACCAAGGTCTATTAAACTTTAAACCTGTTTCAAAAAATAGCAGTGTAAAATAGTAGTTAATAGTGCAGGACCCATATCTGTGAGTATTTTACAGGATGTAATTAAATTCCCATTACATACTTGGAGGACGTGTAGTGGGGACCACGGCGGTTACGTTTACCATAGGAACTCGTGTCCGGAAACGTGCTGTTATCCCGCTACACGCATGTAAAATACCACAACACACGATCAATTCTCCCGCATTTTCGGCGTCAATGACCCTGCACGTTCTACAGACTTAACCCCGCTACTTTACTACGTGAAGGGTTGCATGAAATCCGGATTTACGAGAGTCCAATGGCATCGGAGAAAGACCTACTGGCGCGGATTATGGCTGAAGCGGATGTTGCAGGACCAAGGATGGTGATTGCGTGCACGAGAACATGGTACGGAGGTGGTTTAGTCTGTTCAAGGTTGGTTGGTCGTTCATTTTAGGAGTAGTTCGGTCGGATTAGAGGTGGTTTTGTCGGATTAGTGGTGGTTTCTTCAGGTTAATAGTTTAGGTTACATAGGTTAGGTTTTGTTAGGTAAGATTTCTTAGGTTAGGTTAGGTGACTTATGTAAGGTCTCTTGTATTAGGTTAATAAGGTTAGGTTAGTGAGATTAATAAGGTTAGGTTAGATTACCTAGGTTTGGTAGGTTGCTTAGTTTAGGTAGGTTGGTTAGGTTAGTAGTTTAGTTAGGTAAGTTGGTTAGGATAGGTTAATTAAGATATGTTTTCTTAGTTATGTTAAATTAGGTAAGTTTAGTTAGGTTAGTTCAGTTTAGGGGTGGTTTTGGTCTCTTTAGGCTGGTTCGGTCGGTTTAGTTTGTTTCGATCGTTTTAAGCTGGTTCGGTCCTTTATAGGCTGGTTCGGTCGTTTTAAGTGTGTTTATGACTTTTTAGCTGTGGTTATTTTATGGGCGATTCGACTGTTTAACGGGTGGTTCGACCGTTTTATGGGTGATTCTTATCTTTCAGAGGTTGTTCAGTAGTTTTAAAGGTGGGTCGGTCTTTTCAGACAGGTTTGGTCGGTGTAGGTGTGGTTCGGACATTTTAAACATTTGGTTTAGTGGTAGTATGGTTGGATTAGTAGTGGTTTTGTCGGCAGGGATGGATTGGTCGGGTTGAATTGGATTCGGATGTTTTTTTCACGTTAATTGTTTAGCTTACTTAGGTTAGGTTATTTAAGTTAGGTTATGTCACTTAGGTTAGTTACTTTGGTCGCATTAATAAGGTTACTGTGATTAGATTAGCTTAGGTTATTTCTGTAAGGTTAGGTTAGTTTACTCAGGTAGGTTAGTTAAGTTAGGTTAGGTTGGGTTATGGGTGGTTCTGTCTCATAGGCATGAACCGTCGGCTTCGATGTCGTTCGGTCGTTTTAAGCTAGTTAGGTCGTTTAAGTGGTGTTCGGTCATTATAGGGTTGTTCGGATGTTTTAGGGTTGTTCGGATGTTTTAGGATGTTCGGTTGTTTTAGGATTGTTCGGTTGTTTTAGGCTGGTTACTTAGGATTTGCCGGTTAATGATCGGTTTAGTATGGCTGGATTGTGGGTGGTTTCATCGATTTTGTTAAGGGTAGGTACTTTACTTAGGTTAGGTAACAGATTGGTTTGGGCCACTATGGCCACTTGGGAACTATTGGTCCAATAGGAGCCTACTGTGCCACGTATGGCCAATTGGAGCGTATTGGCGCTGGTTCGCCTCTCCACTGGAGAAAAAATTTTCTCATGGAATTTTTGGCCAGTATGGGACCGATGCCCATCCAGCATTGTGAGAAATTTCATCATTTTAGTACTCTAACCTGTGAAAGAATGCGCGCAGATTTTATTTAGTGCATGTTAATTACTACAGAATATATGTTGGTTGCACTGTAACACACAATATTCGTTAAAATAACCAGCCTCATGGGCAAGTGGTCAGCGTTTCTGACTACTGTTCATGAGGTCCCGGGTTCGATTAGCTGTCAAACCATAGGCATTTTCCTTAAAGGGAATTATTCCTGTGGTTGCCCATGGTCTGGAATTTAGAGTAAGTTTAGGTTAAGAATTCTCCTGGCGCTTCATTATCATTATCATAAGTAATGCCACGAGTGATTTCCAAATTATCGATAAATTCACGACTCACGAAGTGAGGAGTGAATTTATCTAGAGAATTTGGAAATCAAGAGTGGCATTTGTTAGGACTATTTAACGAATAAAATTAAGCTGTTTACTCACAAATCATTATTTAACTGTAGTTATTTCAAAATATTTATATATTTAATGCAAACGGCGATGTTTGAAAACAAATGAGAAACGATAGGTACGCTTCTACTGCTTCTTTTGTTTATCACTGCAACCAGATCATACTATTTATTGCCAAAGGAACGCAATATTGTAAGAATGCTCTCTAGTGGAGAAAAAATGAAACATCAATCTGTATATTAATTCATTTCTGATGTCGTATGATGTAAATATTACAATTATATTTTTCTGGATTATTACCTGGGAAAAAATACATTTAAGAAAGTCAAACAGTGGTTTCTTTTTTTGGTGGTATAATAAATTGCTAAAAATGTTGACATGTATGCACTATATATACAATCTGGTAGCCGTATTTCTTATAGGCTCAGTCACTGCAAAATAACGGTCAGACCTGTTCAGAATATTAAAAAGGAGGAGCTTTGTTTAATATATGGTAATTATAACACTGATAAATATTTCGTGAAACACGACTCTGATTGGTTGTAAAACAGAAATCATTGAAACGTGATTGGTCATTGACTCCCATTTGGGGCATGAGTTAAATAGTCATAAGTAATGCCACGAGTGATTTCCAAATTATCGATAAATTCACGACTCATGAAGTGAGGAGTGAATTTATCTAGATAATTTGGAAATCAAGAGTGGCATTTGTTAGGACTATTTAACGAATAAAAATAAGCTGTTTACTCACAAATACTTATTTAACTACAATTATTTTAAAATATTTATATATTATAACGGTAAAGAATGAGGCTCACCGGGACAAGGCATGGACTCTATATGTATCTCAGGGTTGCGGATTTTCGCCGCGGGACAAGGCGAGGTTCGAACTAAGGACAGCTGACATTAAGGAGGCTTACCGAGACAAACACTGGCGTCAATTTAATGATAATATTTATTATAACATAAGTAGCACAAGACAGTTCCAATTCCAAAACACTGGATTGAATTGAATATATTCCGGAATTTATCTCCTTCGGAATGGTCGCGGGAATGCGAGTAGCGGTCGATACTGGACCTATTTTTGGAACACTGATAATTACTGGTCTTCACACGACCTAAGTTGATATAACACCAGCACACTGATGCTTTTAATATAAATCAGTTTGTAACTTGCCGTTCTCGGCCTAACACTTTTCGTGTACCTAATGAGTCGCTTCCTTGCGACCACCAAAATATACAATCCGTACTGCGCGGACTCTCAACAATTAATCCTGCGCGGAGTCTTATGTTAGTTTTTTTTTTGTTCCACCCGGGGATAAATCCCGGAGCAGACTACTTTCCCGATATTCGGAATATATCCAACTCCATCTTACAAATGCACTTTACAAGACCAATATTTTCATTGGCTGGACATACATAAAAAACGCCTTACTAGCTGAATACTATTTACTTATGGACTCTGATTGGTCGTGTATTTACAGGGTGTGATTTTCACACGCTGGTGAGAAGTTTATTAATTTACTAAAAACAGATGGACATAGTTTTTTTTGCTACTGTCGCCATCTCAACAGGCGGTCTAGTGATTTTTGACACACTAAAAGTTGACCGTCATTTATCAGTCTGGAAGGATGACTCCCAGAGCCGGACAGGGGACATTACATCTCCAGCTGTGAGGCCGTATTATTAGGGAAACATTGTCCCGGGGTCATAAACCGATTTACTTACATGTGTCCATCTTCAAAGAACTTGAGTTACAATGGACAGAAATGTCTTTATGTATACTGAAGCGTAACAGATTGGAAAAAGTTTCTCACGAAACGTTTTCTGGAAAGTGCAACTATATATATAATAATAATGTTTAATAATAATAAAATTAATTAGAGCAGTTATTACTGCTACAATATTTAATGTAAACGGCGATGTTTGAAAACAAATGAGAAACGATTGGTACGCTTCATTTGTTTCTTTTTTCATCACTGCAACCAGATCATAATATTATTTATTGCCAAAGGATCGCAATGTTGTAAGAATGCACCCTAGTGGAGAAATTTATAGCCAACGTTATACGTAATAATTAATTTGATGTCCTATGATGTATATATTAAATTCTAGGCGAAACACGACTGTGGTTGGTTGTAAATAAAAAATCATTGAAATGCAATTGGCCATTGACTCCCATTTGGGACATGAGTTAAATAGTCGGGGTAACATAACTCCGCCTTCTAGGCACCCTAACTTCAGAAGTGGATAATAATTAAGCCAGTGTCAGGAGATAACACCAGAAATATCTAAATGACAACCTGGTGCATTGAATAAAAAAAAATTATTAAAATCAATATGGCTGCCATATAGCCTACTCATGTAGTTCAATATCGTGAAATATATATATATATATATATATATATATATATATATATATTATATATATATTCAAATAATCGTTAGAAAACATGTAAAGAAACATTGTGAATGGCGGGAAATAATTTGAAAAAATGAGACGCAAAGAATAAAATTTGATAGTAGTTCATGAAGTAATTTAAAAAGTCATGTCACATGTTGTAAAGTTTAGCCAAACTAAATTATTTAAATGGAATGTATAAGAACTTACGTTTCTCAAAAAATAAGTAGGTGATCATGAACTTCGAACTTTATTCTTAATAGAGTTGATAGTTTTACAAAGATGGATTAAAAAATACAATATCCTAGAGTAATTTAGAAACACCGACAAGTAAGCGCCAGTGTTCAACATTGTAATGTCAAAAGCAATTTCATGCAAATTATGTAACGTGTTGAGCAGGTTTTACGTGCGGGAGTAGTTGGGGCAACTGTTGCCAGGTCGAAAGATAAATAAAAAAAATCTAGAGCAGCTGCCGTAGATTAGAAATGCTAACTCCCAAATAATCACGATTATAACCTTAGCATTAACGAAGCTCATAATCAATCAAGGAAGTTTCAAGCCATCAGATTATGATGATGTCCATGGAATTCAGTTGTATTCTCTGCAGGTGATGAATTATTGCACTTACGAAAGTACAAGACATTGTGCTTTTAGAAAGTTTATCGAAGATCCGTTATAAAATTGTAAGATTTTTCACATTCCATAGATTACATTCGTGGTCACTTGAGTAATAACTTGGGCTCGGAGGTTCAGGACCTACAAAATGTCTTTAAAAAACGTAAAGACATAAGAATAAAAAAGTCTATCATATATTTTAACCCTCTTTGGTGAAGCCTAGAATAATATTTTTAATGTTTCATTGAATAGGTATGGATTACATTATTAAAGATAGATAATGTTATATTTGGTAAGACCTAGAACTGGAAAAAGGACGTAAAAAGTGTTGCAGCTGCTGACGAGTAGATAAAGACAATCTCGCTGCCTTCAGGCTCTGCTCGAGGTAATTTTCAGAAAGTGGTAACTTTTTAGAAATTTTGAGGTCGAAATACAATAGCTAGTTCAAGCTGTCAGTAGGCTGGTGTTAAAAATAACGGGGTACTTTCAAAGAGTTAAATAATTCCTCGCGGGGAAAAAAGGAAGTGTTTGGAGTATGAAACGTCTTTGGAAAGTAAAGCTAGATAGTGTTTTTAAGAAAAGTTGGAATTGAGACTAGACTCTGCGGATTCTTGAATTTTGCAAATGGTATAAAATATATTCAAAAGAAGGCAAAGTTGCAATAAAAAACCGTTAAGACCTAAAAAGGCTGAAAAGGGTCAATAAGCCAAAAAACTTCGAAAACGACAAATAAAACCCACCATTTCTGCCTATAATTACCGAAAATGTAAATATATATATATATATATATATATATATATATATATATATATATATATACTGTATTATGTTGGGAACTGTCTACAGATATAAAATTTAAAAAAATAATAAAAAAAGGACTTTTACTCACCTCCGAGCTCTAGTAATAACTAAAGCTAATTTTCTTCTTTTTCTTCTTCATCTTTTCTTTGTTTTAGGTCCATGACCTGTTCCATCCAGAATTACGAGTCCCTTCATCTCTTTTCATGGTCTTCCAGGTGTCCTTCTCCCATCCTCTGGTAACTCATCTCTTACTATGCGTAGAATTCTATCTGGTGTCATGTTGATTACATTCAAATCTTTTTTTTTTCCATCCATTCACCTATTATCTGAATATTCAGTTGCCTTCTTATTTCTTCATTTCTAATTCGATCTTTCCTTGATTTACATACAATCTTCCTCAGAATATTACTTTCATTTGTTTCTAAAGTTTGTTTTGTTTTAACAGTATCTGGTATTGTTTCGGAGGCATAGATCAACATTGGACGTATCACTGCTTTATATATTCTTGTTTTGGTATATTTAAGTACTTGTTTTTCCATATGATATTATTCATACACCCAGCCACTCTCGCTGCTTTATTAGTCTGTTGTGTGACTCCATTATGTAACTATCTCCAGCTGGTTATTTTTTTATTTAGTTCATTTTATGAAATGTAATAAGGATGCTATATTTTGCTCTCTTATTAGTTTCATGGATTCAAGATCGCCCATTTCCATTGCTGAGTTCAATTACGATGCGACGCTGGATTGAACTACTACAACTGAGAATTTTGGATAAGTTGTCGTTGCTAAACCCATAGTAAAAAAAGTCAAGTCCATGAGATTTATTTTTTAAGTTTTTTAATAACATACCATGACCACATGTATATTCCATTAATATAATGTTTTTAAATACATTTTTATTCAGAATACTAACTAATGTCCGGCGTGCGCTGTTATGCCTAAAAAATTTAATATTCCTATAATTCAGAATACAATTTTATTGATAGGATAGATTTAAATTCCCGAAGTTAGCATTAAAAAAGATGGAATGGCAATAGATAGCTTAATGGCTAAACACTCGCCGTACCTGAAAATCTGTATACACAATGTTATACATTCTGACGAATCAAACATGGCTGTTTGCTAGTCAATACTTATTTTCGGATTTCAAATAAACCCCCACTTCTAATGTTCGTATTTCGACGAGTTTTGGATAATACCTACCTCTCTTTATATTAGTAGGATGTATTGAGCGGTTAAACATTTGGCGCACTTGAAAACCTGCATGTACCAATTTTCATGAAGATCAGTTGTAAGTCACAAACATACGCAGGCAAACTTTTTATACAGACCTCTAGGTCTAAAGCTTTTTTTTTAAACAGTATTGACACTTGAATGAGCAAGTGATCGTGCTTGGGTACAGTCAGTTACAGAACATGTCCTCCGCTATTGTCTCAGGGAAGCGACGCTACCTCGTACTTAGCGGACCCAGGTTCTGTCCCAGTTCGGAACAAGTTTCCTGGGTGATGTGTTTTTGTAAGTTCCTTGGCGTACCAGCTGGTTGCTGGCCTCACATCCACTTATGTTAATCTCAGATGTATAAGATCACCCAGCCAGTATAGAGGTGACATATGGTCAGCATGTCGAGTCTCCCTGACGTTATTGCTAGTTTTCTCAACTGAAGCCGCTGTTTAATGTAGCTGTCCAAATCCCTCACGTAGCTCTGCGCCTTAATCACTCCACTAGGGCTCGATATAAAAAAGGTATTTATATTGGTAAAAATAAAATCAAAGGAAGAACTCTATTATCAACAGTAACTTAACCAAGACGTTGTGTTTTGTCTAATGAAAAACTATTTAGCGAATAATACATAGGTAGATCATCGGTTGATTAATGTCTTTGACATCGTCCGATTCCTAATAGCCAGTTTTGTCGGTCCATCCAATCTCCTGGTTGTAGATGTTTCTCCTTCATATCTAAACATATTCCCTGACTCCAGGAGGTTTTAGGTCGTCCTCTGCTTCGTCTTCCCTCAGGTTTCCATTCCAAAACAGATTTTGATAGTCGATCCTCTTCCATTCGCTGGACATGTCCGTACCATCTTAATTGCTGAGTTTTAATATAATCTAAAATAGTGTCTTCAATCTTCATTTTCTCCCTTATAACTGAGTTCCTATTTTTTTCTCTTCTTGAAATTCTTGCGGCCCTTCGTATAAAATCCATTTCCATTGCCAAAAGGTACTTATTTGTTTTTGTTGTTAATGGCCAAAGTTCTGCTCCATAAGTAATGATGCTTTTAACAATTGTATTATATATATATTCATTTTATTTTTATTACTTATATTTTTATCCCACAATATTCCATTCAGGCAAGCAATTGCAAATTTTCCTTTATTATTTCTATTTCTTATTTCCTCTTCATAACTCCCATTTTTATTTATTTTAATTCCTAAATATGTGATCTCACTACAAGATTCCATTGATTCTCCAGTCTCCAAAATTAAATTTTGTTCTGGTTCACTAATTGATAAATATTTTGTTTTTTTCGTGTTCAAATTTAATCCCCATTCTTCATATTCTTCTATTAATTTTCTATTCATATATTCTAAATCTTCATAATTTTGTGCAATTAACAAAATTGATCATCTGCAAAATGTAAGTTGTATAAAGTTTTGTTGTTTGAAATAGCAGTTCCCATGCTTGAACATTTTCTCCTCCAATTCTTTAATATTTCATGTACATATATTTTAAACAGTGTCGGCGATAGACAACAACCTTGACGAAGACCTTTATTTAACGAAAAACCATGAAACAATTTACTGCCAATTTTAATATTAGACATGCAATTGTCATATACATTTTGTATAGCTTCAATTATTATGGCCTTAATTCGATAAAAAATAATAACGTTTAATATTTACCAAATGTGAGATTATGTATTCCGATATTACATCCGGGCGATTAGTAAGCCGGCTGGAGAGTTATCAATAGCATATATTTACTGTTAAATCTCTTTGGGCTTGGGAAAAATCAATAACAGACGGTTGTATGAAAAATAACTATTAACAATAATGCAAATTTATTATACAGTGTGTCCCATTCAAACCTCCCACATTGTAATTAAACATATCTCTCAAAGTATGCGGAGTTATAAAATGAGGCCGGTATTAAACGAAACAGAAACTCAAAGAACTTTCATTCCCACATACTAAAACACCTCTATATGTGCACCATTAGTAGCACGAACAATATCAAGTCTGTATTCGATTTCGTGCCACATTCTGTCCAACATGTCCATTGGTGCTGTTGCAATTGTGTCAAGAATACGGGTTCGTAAATCATGAAAATCTTGTACTGGAGTCGCAATCACACGGTCTTTACGTACCCCTAGAGGAAGAAGTCCAGTGGAATTATGTCTGGCGAACGTGGTTTTATGTTTTATGTCAATATTGTCCAACGTGTGACAGATGAATTAATTGCAACAATGAAAACAAAAAAATTCTTTGGGTTTCTCTTTATTTTAATACGAAACTCATTTCATAATTCCGCATACTTTAAGAGTTATTATTAATTAAAATGTGGGAGGTTAGAATGGGACTTTTTTTAGAACAACAGAACTATTTTTTTTAGTAATTTTTGAAGTTGTTTTCTTTTGGCATTTCTTGTTGTACCATATCGATCGTATATTGTTCAATCGATATCCTTGTCAAAGAAGTTAATTTGCGAAGATATCTCTCATTACGAACAGGAAGAGGCACGATTTTCAACAGGAAAAGGCACGTTGAAGAGGTCTATGAGTTAATTAGAGAAAAACCTGGAGTACCAAGTTTAGATGAAGATATAGGATGATGCCAATAAGAAAGGGAAAATCATCTGACAAGAATGGAAAGAAATATACTTCCAAAATTGCCGTTCCAATATATCCAACTGAACATAAGGACCAAGAAGACCAAAACATCGGCAGAAAGATCAAGACCATCTTCGTTAGGTTTACCGTCACAGGTCACATAGCCAAAATGGATTTGTTCATAATGGATGATGATGAAATCAAAATCAAGTGATGGTCAAAAATTGTTAATCTTAAGACATGTTGGAACCGAATTCCAATTATAAAATTCCTCCAAGTTTGTTTTGGTTATTACGAGATATTAATTATAAATTCTCAAACGTTTCTTATTAAAATAATGACAGTTAATAATTTAGTAGTCTAATAAAACAATTAATAATGACATTTACCCTTGTAAAAATCCGGATTTTCATTGACATTACCTTATACGATTCCGTTTCAATCATGTGAAAGTGCGCTTTGGTACTCTGAACGAATGAACTTTAAATATTTCTCTCAGTTTTATATAACATTATCTTCTGTCCCTTTGTATCCTATGTGATACAACAAAAGTTGATTTTTTTTTCCAATCACTTTATAATGGTCTCAAGATCGAATGTAATATTTATATTAATATACTCAGGTTACATGGTCTTTATAGGAAGCCAGATATAATAAGAACAGTTAAGTCTCGTAGACTGCGATGGGCAGGACATGTTGCACGTATGGGGAATGAAAGACTTGCATGGAAGCTTCTTGTAGGAAAGCCAGAGGGAAAACGGCCAGTTTGCAAGACCAAGACCAAGAATGAGGTGGGAGAATAACATTAACTATGATTTGAGGGAAGTAGATTATACAGGGATTGATTGGAAAGCATTATCTCAGGATAGGGATGTATGGATATCTTATGTCCGCGCGGCCATGAACCTACGGGTTCGATAGTGCCAGTGAGTAAGTAAGTAATATACTCAGGTTTTCTGTTTGCGTGCAATGGTTGATACAACTAAAGACAATACCGGGATTTGAACTCAAAATCTCCAGCTTTACGCACTTGAGCACTATACCTTATCCTAACTTTAACGCCGATTGCACCCTTCCGTCAAAGTGGGACCATAAAAGAAATTAGAAAATTATGGAAGAGTTGGGTGTAGAACCCATTCTCCATCTTATACAAAAGTACCGGCACAACTGGAAACTCCATCTTCAACGAATGCCATTTCACAGAATTCCAAAAGCTACGATTCGTTACTGTCCCCCTCCCAAGGCAAAAGATCGCTGGGACGTCCAAAAAAGCGCTTGAAGGAAAATTCCTATTTGAGACCGTAACAGGCCACATGACCTAATACTTGCATAGATGATGATGAAAATGATGATTGTCTAAGATATTGGCGAAGTGGAATGTGTCACAAATAGAGGGTTGTAGAGGAGCGTCCTAAAGAAAGCTAAGGACTATGGGGGGGGGATGTAAGTGCTAAGCTGCTGCTGCTTCTGATGATGATACTCATGGTGTTCTGATGTTTCATTTTCCAAATTCTTGAAGTGCTGATGTGATACATTGTATAAACTAAACAGCTCCGTGGGATCGAGAGAAAATGTCATTATGTATCTTATATAATGTTGCCTGTGTGACGTATAAATTCTGTTAACCTATTACACTCCCCCCACGTACTTTCACCGCAATATCAGCCGCTAGATATTATTGTCTCACACCGGAAGAGTAGACATTGTGTCAAGAACTTAATCTCAGACATACACTTTAACATTTAAATCACAAAATGTGTTTTTACAAGCATAAGACTACTAGTCTATAAATCCGGTAACGCCTTCTACATATAGCCACCTACAAAAACACACACACACACACACACACATATATATATATATATATATATATATATATATATATATATATATAGGCCTACTCGTAATTCTTCTGATGTGTGTTTGTAACACCTCAACCTCAGAAGTGGGTTACGCCAATGCCAGAAGAGAATACCAGAAATGTCGAAATAACAAACTGATAGCACTGAATAAAATAAATATGAACGAAAAGTTTTTTTTTATAGGCCCTACTTAAAAACTCTCTATATTTACATATATAATTCTTCTGTACGTGTGTATGTCACTGACCTCCACATAAACAACTGGACCAATACTGATGAACATTTTTGTGTGTGTAAAATTTTAGACTTTCACGGCAGGTATTTTGATTCATGTATTTTATGTCTTTCGGGCTAAATGGCCGTGGTCTGGTTTTATTAAACTCGACGTTTCGTCTACTACTGCGGTAGACATCCTCAGGAGATTCTGCGTGTTCTTTGACTTGTTAACTCTCCTGAGGATGTCTACCGTAGTAGTAGACGAAACGTCGAGTTTTAATAAAACCAGACCACAGCCATTTAGCCCGAAAGACATAAAATACATGAATTTTTGTGTGTGTTTAATTGGGTCCCTGGATGGTTTAGATTCGCAATTGGACTCGGTAGGTGGCACTGCGATCGGGTTATAAGATTTTCTATTTTTTATGTCAGACTAGCTAATACCCGATGTGCACTGCTACGTCTAAATAAATGAAAATTAATGTCCTTTTATGTTTAGTTGAATAAGAAAAAGGAAATATATATATATATATATATATATATATATATATATATATATATATGTACATTTTTTGGATACCCCCTGCTTATTACCCGGCGTTGCCCGGGAATCTACTTATCCCGATCCTCTTGACATAAATGACCTGAAATACGAAAATTAATGTTTTATGTTTAGTTAAATAAGTAGATGAAACAAATTATATCGTAATTATTTTAGATACCCCGTGCTGTTTACCCGGCGTTGTCCGGGAATCTACTGATCCCGATCTTCTTGGCACAAATGAGCTGAAAGATGAAAATTAATGTAATTCTTATGATTAGTTGAATAAGTAGAATGAAAAATAATTATACATATATATGGTAATTATTTTAAGATTCCCCGTGCTGATTACCCGGTATTGCCCCGGAATCTACTTATCTCGATCTTCTTGGCATAAATGAGCTAAAAGATAAAATTCCTTATTCTGAGATATTCGTAAAAGAATACCCGCCATATGCAGCTATGCTTGCACAGGAATCTATGTATTTGTCTCGATCTTCTTGGCATCTATGAACAAAAATGGTTATTGTGGGTTATCAGTAAGAGATAAACATATGCTTTCGCAGACTTTTTTTGTAGAGCTTTTTGAGATATTCAATTCTGTGTATATTAATTTTGTGTATTTGTTATGGTTTAGGCAGCGTAAGCCATTTAAGCATCCAAAGAGCTACTTTTTTTAAAAATATTTTCCACTACAAAGGGCGATTTTTAAGGGTGTAGGAGTTGAATATCACAACTCTCTTATAGCCTATGTTCATCCCGGGAATCTCCTGAACATTTTGCAGAAAGCCCCATCACAATCGGACTAACGGTATGGCCGCGCATAAAGTAGAAACAAACAAACAAATCAACATTCATTTTTATATAAATCAGATGTGTAGTCATCTGCATTATAGACATATTCCGCAGTACAAAAAAGTGACGTCATCATGGCAGTGAAGAGTTTTCTTATGAACTTATTTAATACGTCTTAATTAGTGAATTTTATGGTAAAAAAGTAACTTACATTTTTATCGTCCGGCTGTGACACGAGAATTGAACGTTTGGGCAGGACAACGTCTGCTGGGTCCGCTAGTATAGTATTTATAAAACGAATGCATATCTGTCTGTTTCTTCTTTATAGACTTCCAAATCGTTCAACCGATCTTCGTGAAAATTTGTATATACAGATTTTCAGATGCGGCGAGTAATTATCCGTTAGGCCTATATATTATTTTATAGGAGTTCACCTGAAACGAAAATTTAAAGATCGCTCTAGCGATCGCAATTTTCAATGTTTCACAACAAGACTCAGAATACCCTATTAAATATACGGAGGTATTATCCAAAAAATCAGCGAAATCCGACCATTAGAAGTAGTGGTTTACCTGAAATTTGAAATTAAAAATTTACTCTAGCAACCGCCATGTTTGGCGCAGTGCATACCACATAATTAACCTTCAATATTTAATTTATTTAGGCGTAGCAGCGCACGCCAGGTATTAACTCGTTCTAAAAAAGATAAGTCGTCAGCCTTAAAGATTGGATCTTTCGGCTGAACTTTACAATATGTGACATGACTTTTGTATTGTACCTCATAAACTCCTGTCAAATTTTATTCTTTGGGTTTCATTTTTCAAATTATTTCCCATCATTTATAATGATTTTTACATGTTTTCTAACGATTATTTGAATATTTTTTTTCGCGTTAATGAACTATATGAAGACGTGACAGTCATATCGATTTTAACGAATATTCTGTGTTCCAGTGAAGCCCACATAGAGTCTGCACTAATTAACTTACACTAAATAAAATTAGCGTGTATCCTTTCATAGGTTATAGTAATTAAATTGCATTAGGTTAGCTTTTAGGTTGGTCTTTCACAGGTATCTATTGTAATTCTATTGTTATTCTGCCCGAGGGCAGGTCTTTCACAGCAATCATAGCATTTTCATGCTATGCTTAGCAGCTTAGGCCTAATTATAGGCGTGGTAGCTTCCCGTTGCTTTCCACACCGGTGAAAGATGATACTGATAAGGATGATGATGATGATGATGATGGCCGGATGATTTTCGGGGACCATTGGGCCTTAAGCTTTCTGACATTTGTTTTACTGATGAGGAAAAATCCCGAAAAACCCCCAGGAACCTGCCCCTACCGAGAATCGAACCCAGGCCGCTGTGTGACAAGGCAGCACGCTACCTCGAGACCACAGCAGTTGACATGTTAGAGTATTTAAATTGCGTTAGCTTAGCTTTTAGGTTGATCTTTCACAGGTTAGGGAACTTAAATTGCGTTAGGTTAGCATTTAGGTTCGTTGGCAACGCAAGTTAAAATCGTGTATATGTTGGCTGCATCCCGTGATTCCATAGTGTAAACCGCTTCGCGTCTGTTGGCGCATGCGTATGGTGTATGGTTCGAATTAGAAACTTTTTTTGTCACATGTAAAATATTGCCGATTTTTCGAACACTTTCGCCTTTTCAGAGAAATTTGTCTCGTTTCATATTTCATCTCTCGCTCTCTCTCTCTCTCTCTCTCTCTCTCTCTCTCTCTCTCTCCTCTCTCTCTCTCTCTCTCTCTCTCTCTCTCTCCCTCTCTCTCCCCTCCCTCTCCCTTTATCTTTACCTCTCATCTTCTCTCCCACCGCTCATCTTCTCTTCAATCTCTCCTCTCTCTTTCTCTATCCTTTCCTGTCTCGCCCTTCCCCTGACTTTCCCTCACTCCATCTGCTTTCGTTCCTCTCCCCCTCGACTAAGGTTTATACTGCTCTCTGAATTCTTGTGTGGAACTCACCCTGCGCTAATCTACTGGGAACATAGAGCTTGTGCAACTCTCCATGAGGCATCGATGTGAAGTTTGTCATGATCATGCCAGTGGACATTTTGAACAATTACTTTTAATAGTGAAACAGTGTAATTGGGAAAAAATAGTATTCTGAAAACAGAAACTGCCAACCATTGCATGCCGAGAACTACCTTGAAATCTCGTCCAGAAATCCGTTGTGATGAATCAAGGCCGATTAAAAAAAATCTGCCTTTCATAACTGCAAGGCACTAAACTCCATTTTAAATATAAGAAAGTAATAAAACTCCTGAACCCGCCTCACTCCACTCCCCTCTTACACATGCTGGGAGTCCATTTGTTCCGTAAAGTGGATTGCCGTTGCTGCATTCTAGCTTCGATTTCTGTGCTTTGTAGTTAAAAACGGCAGATTTTTTTTGGGCACGGACTTGGTACATCACGACACTTCTCTAGGAGAAATTTTATGGTAAGTTTCAGCTTGCAATGATTGACAGTCCCCTTGTGGATAAATAGATATAAAGGTGGTTGAGTTATACAAAGCGAAAACATTGAAATTACTCGGTAATTGACCACCAGAGACCATTGGTTCCATAAATGTACACACTCAGAAAATATCCCTGATCAATTTGTGAAAATTTGTCGGTAGAGTTTGGATTCTACTTCGTTTTCTAAATGTCACTATTAGGCGGAACGCTGATCCGGAGCAACTCAATGACATAACTAAACAAGTAACTAGATTATAGGGGTTTTCATGTCTAGAAAATAGTATTGCTCTTATGGGAACGCTGTTGCCACTTGACGCCGCAGACTGAGTGGCAGATGGAAATATTTTCCCCCCTTCTTCTCCTAGCATAACAATTGTATGGCACAATTATCTTCACTGCTGCTGCTACTACTACTACTACCAAATCTAATTCGTGATCATTCTAATGTGGTTACTACAGAACAAGTAAAATTTGGAATGTTATAGATTGTGATTACAGAAACGCCAGCAGCTTTAGAACATTCTAAACCACCCGAGATATATTATTGGGTCTCTTTTTTTGACTACGCCTGTACGTGTCAAAACAGGTTTGCTTTGAAAGGGGATGGTTCAGTGGCATCTCCTGTGACCGCTGTTCCAATAATTGATTTCAATCCCTTAAATTTATTAAACAATATTGTGTGATAATTATACTTTACATAATGACATTTTATCATAAATCGGGCACTAATTTTCTTGGCAAAGTTATAAGTGAAACTACTTAACTTAATTATTTATATAAACTGAAATAACTAATATGTCAAATTAAGATGGAAAACAGATTTTCAGAAAAATTCGAAACATCAAAAGGTCTAGTAGAATGATGATGCTTATCACCAATGTTATTCAAAATATATATTGATAATTGTACAAAGATTGGTCAAGACACTGCAAATATATGAGAAATCAAATAGAAGATAATTATTACCTCCACCATTTACTATTCGCAGATGATCAGGTGGTGATTGCTCGAGATCCAGATGATGCATCTTTCATGTTAGGGAAATTGGATATAGAATACAAAAAAAAGGGGTGGTTTACAGATAAATTATAATAAAACAGAATAGCTTTCATTGGATACAACAGATGAGCTAAAATGCAATTAGAAAAGAATACGTAATGTTAAAAATTTTAAATATTTAAAATCTATTTTAGATAAAAAATAATTGAACTTCAGAAAGTGAAAGATGAATAACTGATGGAAGAAAAATCATTGGTATGTTGAACTCAGTGCTTTGGAATAGAAATATAATTTACAGAACGGAGAAAATTATATATCAAGTTCTGTTACAAAGCATTTTATTATATGGGTCCCAAACCTGGACAGTAAGTAGAAAAGAAGCCAACAATCTGTTAGCAGTAGAAATGGATTTTTGGAGGTGATCGACAAGAACTTCAAGGAGGGATAAAGTCAGAAACAGCACAATAAGGGAATTTATGCAAGTTCAAAAAAATATATATATATATTAGAAGAAATAGAAGAAAAACGATTGAAATGGTATGGACACCTCATAAGAATGGAAGAAGATAGAATACCAAAGAAGATCTTTGATTGGAAAGCTAATGGAAGAAGTGGAAGAAGCAGACCTAGAGAACGTTAGATAGACGGAGTGAGGAGAAGTATGGAAGCTAGAGATTTGAGGGAAGAACCTCTGGCGACAAAATATAAAAGGACTCGTTTACTAGAAAGAATTGCTCCATAAGAACAACGATCTTTTCTAGACGTGAAAACCCTTACAGCATGGTTGAAACTCTCCCCTTTAGGGACCCAATGTGAAAGTCTCACTGAGGGACACTAGTAATTTGAATTCTACCTGTGTATCGTAAAACTTGTATTATACAGATTTTATATGGAAGTCAGTAAAAATATTGGTGTTGCAATTAACACGGCATGAGCTGTGGTGACAAGTTTATCCTTGGCCAGCCCTGATCTTGATCCAGTATTTGCTGAATAATAAATGAGATAGCCCGAGGCAGAGGAGTGGTCATTATGTCCACTCTTACATACACACGATGTGATAGAAAGTTGCGGACTCTATGGACTTATAAATCAACATAAACCACCTTCACCCGCTGTTCTGTGGGAGAATAGAACAATAAGTGGCTCCGTGATCCTTCTTATATAAAGGATATGTTGTAACCCAGACTGAAATTCTAGCTAAAAGGTTAAGGCTGATTGTATCTGCTCTCTCTATGTTAAAAGTGTCATACAATAGTTTTATGAAAATGTCTGTATTTACAAAATAAACCTCTTATCCCTATCATGTTCAAGAACTCTGCATAAAATACATTTTCTTTAAATATGTGTTATCAGTTACATTTGTACAAAGAACTTCCTTATTTGACCTATGTAGATAGAGCGCTCTAGAAATAATACTGATCTTGCTTGATTTGATAAAATCATTATAAAATTCATTTTAAAGCACCGTTGAGATTATATAATACAGTAAAACTTGCACAAAGCGGAATCGCATAGGACCATTTTTTTTCCACATTAGACAAAATTCCGCATTATAAAAAAGCTAAAACTTATTAATAATCTTAGATTATAGAGTACCGTGTATGTATTTTTATGTACGTTGGATTAATTGTAGTTCCGCTGCCGTTGAAAAGTGGAGTATAGTATGTATGACTTCGACGGTAACGGGCCAAAAAACAGTCCATTTCGTCAGCGTTAAAAAGTCTCTTAGGCGATTATCCTGAAATTAAAGTATGCAGTTTCGGTTTTCGCTCACTAACAACACTTTTGTCCACATCCTTTGATTCCTGATATAATTCCTTATTTTGTCTTCGGATTTTTTATCTATTAACATTGAAACAGCGTGATATAGACGAAAACGACTCGCCAACGCTTATAAACGGTCAAGCATTTTTATTTTTACTTTAAGCGGCAAAGCTAATTTTTTTCTCTTCGGTACTAATTATTTTTCTTTCCATTTACTCGACATTATAAACTGGGAACAAAGCACAAGAGACACGTGTTATTCAATCAAAATTATTGCAACGAACAAGTTGAAACAATAATATATCGATCGTGGCGATGGAGGCATTTATCAAAGTACATATCAGCATGTGAAATACGCTAACAGCTTTTAACAATTTACTTTAGGGTTAGTGACAATTAGGTTTGTTTTGCTTTGATATTTATTTGTCCATTTCGTTTAAATAGCTATTTGTAAAAGCCGTCTTGGCACCTGCCTTCAGAAAAAAAAACTCTGCTGATGATTAATAAAAATACCTTCCCGCTTTATACACTTTTTCATGAATTGTGCAGAAATATCTTTCCGTTTTCGCGTTGGACAGATACCGTTTTATGCTAAATAAATTGTATTGTATTGTATTGTAAGCCTATGTTTTCCCTTTACAGAGATTTAGGCGCTCTCCCCCCTACAGGGAAGAATTTGAACCATACTAATTTAGTTACTCTTGTTTTCGCATAGATGTCATTTCTGAGTGGTCCGTGGTTAGCGTTCCGCCTCATACTGACATCTAGGAAACCAAGGTAGTACTAGGACGGGAAAATTCGGTAAATTTTGCTTAGAGGCCTTTTAATTCAGGCTTAAGGATTTCTTACGAGTCTGAAAATCTTCAGACTCGGGACCCACGGCTTAAAGTCCCTCCCGGAGGACTTGCTCCTTGTATTTTTCCGTCCTAAAAAATCCATCAACCCCGGCCGGGTTTGAACCCGCGACCCTCGGGACCAGAGGCAAGGAGCATAACCACTAGTCCACCGCGGCCGACTGCAAAATAAATACAAGTCAAATTACTATTATTTCGCCGGGACCAATAAATTTGTTCGCATTGGACACATTTCCGTATTATTCACGTTCCGGATTAAACAAGTTTTACTGTATTAAAAATATAAAATTAGTATCTGACAGTTCAGTCTTCCTCAACTAAAATAAAGTTCTGTTATAAAACTTCGTCAAGTAGTTAAAGTATGGATGCCTTTCAAAACAATGTTCCATCTTCTGCATTTCAACTGGTAGGCCTACTAATGTTGTTGTATAAGTTGTACAACGGATTCCCGCAGATCTGAATCCTTTGTACAACTTATAAAACAACCTCAGTACCAGTTGTTTTGAAAGGCCTCCATATTTTATCTACTTGAAGTTTTCTAATATAACCTTATTTCAGTTGAGGACGACTGATTTATCAGGTACTAATTTTATATTTTTAATATTTTATTTGATAAAGTCTGTCATACAAGAACTGCGAAAACTAACAAGGGAACTGTCAACCATTACATGCCGAAACCTACCTTGAAATTTCTTTCAGAGAAGCGTTGTAATGTACCAAGACGGTGTGAAAAAAAAACTGCCGTTTTTAACTACTCTAAACTCCTTGGCGCAACAGACCTAGAAGGCCCTTGGCCTCACATCCACATATGTTAATCACAGAGGTAGATGATTATCCAGTCAGTGAAGGAGTGACATGTGATCAGCATGTCGGGTCCCTCAGCCGTTATAGCTGGTTTTCTCAACCTGGGGCCGCTATTTAATCCTGCTACCCAAATACCTTACGATAATAGATGGTCACCAGTCCCATACTGACCGAAATTCCATGAGAAAAATGTTTCCCCTATGTAGACCCGAACTAGCGCATGTCCCGTAGCTCTGCGCCAATGCATATTGTCTTAATCATTCGGTTACGGTGCGGGACGCCGTTTATAACTGCAAGGCATTAAACTCCAGCGCCAAATCTCTCATTTAAATTATAGGGAAGTAAAACAATTCCTATCATGGTATATTGGATAACTCTCACTGCCTGCCGTCCGCGCTGCGTCCCGCCTTACTCCACTCATCTCTAAATTCATGCAGGGAGTCCATTTGCTCCGTACAGTGTATTGCCATTGGTGGATTTCAGTGCATTCCAGTTAAAAACGGCAGATAATTTTTGGACACGAATTTGATACATCGAAAGACTCATCTGAGAGAAATTTCAAGGTAGGTTTCGGCATGCAATGGTTGACAGTTCCCTTGTAAGATACCGGCGATTCCTCAGCAAGTCAAATTTACGGTCCCACTTTGCTGGTTTCCCGAATATATATTTATTTTCTTAAATTGGAGAAACTCTAGTTCTGATGCCAAGTTTTTAAAAAGTTACAGACAGCCGTGAAAACAAGGGCTAGGGTTTTTATGACCTAAAAACAACAGAAATATACAAAAATACGCTATATATACAGTTACTACCTAAAATTTACAAATATATGCATTGTGACATAAAACATTACCTAATAATATTATAATTTTGTAATAATTTCAGTTTTAAAATCAATTAGTAACTCAGTTTATGACAATAAATTATTTGTTTAAGAATAAAATGCAAATAAGAAGCAAACTAAAGTACGCAATTTAATATTGTACGAGAAACATGTTTTCATTTTATTAAAATCATTATTATATATAACTTTCCTCATTAGAGGATTGCCTCAAGGACAAAGTGATACAGACAATTAATTTTTGAAATTGATGAAATACGTTTTGTAAATACATTTAAAAATTTCAAATTGTAATTGAAGTATACATACTATAAAGTAGAAATTTTGTAAATATGGTTTCTTAAAATTGAAATTGATCCTCTAATGGCAGCGATGGCAATTTTAGAAAGATACACCCTGTCCAAATCTAAGGTATATACGTAAGGGGGAAAAAGCCCATAATGTGAATTGAAATGAAATAGGAGAGGAAGATAAATGTTACAACAAACAAAATTCTGATAAATTTAACAACTGAATGAACATAGAAGAAAGAAATTGTACGATAAAAGCTCTTTAATTTTTAAAAGAGTGAAAATATGATGAATATGACCAATAAAATACTATAATATGCTCTGTCACACACAAATTGCCAAATATGCATAAATATGACTTAACAAAGTACTTTAATTAAATTAATTTTTGTACAAAAAGCATTCATATATGTTTAAGAAACACACAACTCTTACCAAAATTGGATATATTAAATCATAAAAACTCTAGCCCTAGTGACAACAAAGCTATTTTTTATTTCGGTTTTCAGGTAAACCCTCGCTTATGATGATGTAATTTCGCTGATTTTTTAATAAAATCTTGCCCGTTATATTTGAATAGCATATACTGAGTTTCGTTCTTCATGGGTTATTAAATTAATTAAGTCTACAACTGTTGTTTAGTCGTAAAGTCATTGCCTGGTATGGAGCTAGTCCAAGTTCGATCCCCGATCGGAACAAGTTTATTGGGTGAGGTTTTTTCGGGATTTCTCTCATCTGTGAGATAAATGTCGGAAAATATTAAGACCAAAATGTCCCCGAACATCATATTGCTACCATAGGTCTAATGTTTAGTATGAATAATTTATATGCCTTGTCTTAAATGTTCGTGTAGTCTCAGATGTGGTCCTGGAATTGAACTGATCACTCAAAATATAGAGGCCTCTATAACTATATGTATTCAAAAAAGTATCTGTGTGAGCCAAAGTTAAAAATAATTTCTTGATATGTCGTATACCTGTAAAGCCCGTGTGGACTGGGGCATATAACATTACTTACAAATAGAAAAGGGTGAAGATAAGAGTCAACTAGCTCACTGGTACTATCGAACGCGTAGGTTCACATTTGCGCGGACATAAGCTTTCCAAACATCCCTAACCTGTGCTAATGTTTTCCAATCATTCCGTGTATAATCTACTTCCTTCAAATCATGGCTAATGTCATTATCCCACCTAATACATGGTCTACCAACTAGGCGTTTTCCCTCTGGTTTTCCTATAAGAAGCTTCTATCACACCTTTCATTCCCTATTCGTGCTACGTGTCCTGCCCATTGCAGTCTACGAGACTTAACTCTTCTTATTATACCTGGCTTCCTGTAAAGACCACGTAGTTCACTGTTATACAGTCTTCTCCATTCACCTGTCAGCTAATCTCTCTTAGGTCCAAAAATGTTCTTAAGAATGTTATTCTCAATTACTCGTAATCTCCTTTCTTCCCTTAAAGTAAGAGTCCATGTTTCGCATCCATATACTATAACTGGTAGAATAACAGTTTTATATATTTTCAGTTTAACGTTTTTTGAAAGGAGTTTGGACGACAAGAGTCCCTGCAATGCATAAAGGCATACAGTCCTAGAATTGAGCCTATGTTAAATTTCTTTATGCATCTCATTCCCATTTGCAAGTATTGTTCCTAGGCATTTGATTTCAGCCACCTTTTCAAAATTTCCCTCAATTGTCACCAGAGGGTAAAGATGGAGATAGATAAAATAATTAATACTGAAGAATCTGCAAAAGTATCGAAATTAAAATGTCTGATCAGAGGAAAGGAAGTCTTTAAAAAAATGGATCTTGTATATACATCGCACGCCATCTATTGCAACATTCAAGTACTACAAAACAATATGGACTACAGTTCATTCACAGTAGCCTGGCAATTATCCATAATTACCTTCGGTGCAAAATAGATAATTAAAATGTGAAATTTTGGTACTTACATTCTTTCGCTCTTACACTATTCAATAGAAGATGTTTTCATGAAAAGATTTAAAAAAATAAATAAATAAAACTGATTTTTCAGCGATCCTATTTACTAAACATCGAATGGTAATGACCAAAACTTGAGGCCTATATTATATATATATATATATATATATATATATATATATATACAGAGTGTAACAGAACATCACCGATAAAATGATATGGATGATAGACCATGCAGAGAGGATAATTTTTTGTGAAGGAGTATAGAGTCGCAAAAACGTCGTTTATGAGTTATGTGCAGATGAAGGTGTTCACCCGTAAGGGTCGAATTGGATACAAGCAATTGTACACGTATAATTTTATTGAAAAAGACACGTTTTTACAATAAGTGTTCAAACAGTCAACCCTGTGCCTCATTGCATGTTTGATATCGTCGTAGCAACGATCGGCCAGTACGGCTGATCATGGCAAGGTTCTTTTCGACGTCGTCAAAATACTTATTGTTTGAACACTTACTGTATCTTTTAATAAAATGATACGTGTACAATTGTTTGTTTGCCTTAAATAAAGCATGAGTTAATAAATGAAAAAAAAAGCTAACCCAGCAAACCCCAGAGATAAAATACTTATTTCTGACCCTTACGGGTGAACACCTTCACCTGTGCATAACTCATAAACTACGTGTTTGCGACTATATGTTCCTTCACAAAAAAAATGGTCCTCACTGCATGGCCTCTCATCCCTATAATTTTGTCGGTGAGGTCCTGTTACACCCTGTGTATGTATATATATATATATATATATGTGTGTGTGTGTGTGTGTGTGTGTGTGTTATAATTAAATGTTTAACATTGAGCAATGCAAGCTTAATATGGTATGATAAGAAAAATAAATGCCTGGACGGGATTCGAACCCGGATCTCTGAGTCTGTACCACAGCGTGATATCCATTACACTACCAGGCGAATCCAATTCAAACACTTATTTTTCTTATATATGTATTATATTCTCCATTATTACTAGATGTCGCGAGAACTCGGTCTTCACTGCCATCTAGTAGCTGACTATAACAAGTAAGCAAATTAAAGAGAATATTTTTACCTTATAGCAGTGACGCTTTATAGATGTTATAATTAAATGTTTAATATTGAGCAATGCAAGCTTAATATGGTATGATAAGAAAAATAAATGCCTGGACGGGATTCGAACCCGGATCTCTGAGTCTGTATCTCAGCGTGATATCCATTACACTACTAGGCGAATCAAATTCAAACACTTATTTTCCCGTCCAGGCATTTATTTTTCGTATCATACCATATTAAGCTTGCATTGCTCAATGTTAAACATTTAATTATAACATCTATAAAGCGTCACTGCTATAAGGTAAAAATATTCTCTTTAATTTGCTTACTTGTTATAGTCAGCTACTAGATGGCAGTGAAGACCGAGTTCTCGCGACATCTAGTAATAATGGAGAATATAATACATATATAAGAAAAATAAGTGTTTGAATTGGATTCGCCTGGTAGTGTAATGGATATCACGCTGAGGTACAGACTCAGAGATCCGGGTTCGAATCCCGTCCAGGCATTTATTTTTCTTACCATACCATATATATATATATATATATATATATATATATGTGTGTGTGGGGGGGGTTGTTTTAACACACTAGCTGTCGCACTTTTTGTTTTATCAGAACCAAACTTGGCATAAAGCAATCAATTAAAAAAGTAAGGCCAAGTTCGTTAATCCGCAAAATCGGACCATTAGGCCTAAGTGAAGGACTTCACCTGAAATTAAAATTTCAAAATCGTTCTAGCGATCGTAATTGTCGATGCTTCACAACGAAACTTAGTATATGTTATTAAAATAAAACGGGGAAGGCATTCTCTAAAAATGAGCGAAATCTGATCACTAGAAATGGAAGTTTATTTGAAACCAGAAATAAAAAATTCGCTCTAGGGACCGCCATATTTGCTTCGTCGCAAATGTATACCGGTACCGCATAATTAACCCTTAAATTGGCAATGTATCCTATAAGATACATTGGTTATTTTTATCCAATATTTTTAATAAAATAATCGATAAATTAATCAGTAAATGGACGAAAAGTTAATTGAAAATACATTTAATATTCCTGAAAAACAATATCAGTATATTGTGGAAAATGTACACAATTAAAACTTTGGGCACAGAAAGATGTGTAAACATTAAGAATCTGTATATAAATAAATAAATCAAATTATACAACAATATGCAATAGGTAATAACTTACATTTATACATGGATTGTTTTCACTGGCATAAAACACTGAGCTTCTCCAATTTAACAAAAGAAATATATATTACGTAAACCAGGAAAATCGGACCGTTAATTCGACTTGCTGAGCAATTCCCTTAGTTTACGCAGTTCCTGAGTAATGGGCTTTTTATACTAATATGGTAGTACAACCAAAATATCTTAGTCGCTTTATGATCAAAGTGTTTCCCAATAAAAACAACTCGCACATAAACAAATATAACTTCAATTTTCGGTCTTTGTAAACATATATATATATACACACACACACACACCGTGTCCCATTCAAACCTCCCACATTTTAATTAATCATAACTCTCAAAGTATGCGGAATTATGAAATGAGGTTGGTATTAAAATAAAGAGAAACTCAAATAATTTTTGTTTTCATTGTTGCAGTTAATTCATCTATCGCATATTGGACAATAATGACATAAAACAAAATGGCGACTCTTCAGCAACGAGCACAAACTGTTTTCTGGTATGTAAAAGACCGTGTGTTTGTGACTCCAGTACAAGATCTTCATGATTTACGAACCCGTATCCTTGACACAATTGCAACAGTACCAATGGACATGTTGGACAGAACATAGCACGAAATCGAATACAGACTTGATATTGTTCGTGCTACTAATGATGCACATATAGAGGTGTTTTAGTGTGTGGCAATGCAAATTCTTTGAATTTCTGTTTCGTTTAATACCGGCCTCATTTCATAATTCCCCATACTTTGTTAGTTATGATCAATTAAAATGTGGGAGGTTTGAATGGGACACCCTGTATATCATCTTCATAGTACATTCACGAATTTACGTCATTTGTTGACCTGTTTCGACCTCAAGAGAAACACCATCCAAAAGTATTTTGAGTGGACGTCCTGTCTTCTTCTTCTTCCTGCAAGTCGATAGCTTAACAACACGAATAAATTTTGAAGGAATTGAAATATATATATATATATATATATATATATATATATATATATATATATATATATATCCACCGCTGTGGTCTCGAGGTAGCGTGCTGCCTTGTCACGCAGCGGACCTGGGTTCAATCCCCGGTCGGGGCAGTTTTTCTGGGTGAGGTTTTTATTGGGATATTTTCCTCACCTGTAAGACAAATGTCAGGAAAACTTTAAGGCCCAAACGGTCCCCGAAATCATATGGCCATCATCCTTATCATTATCATCCTTACCATTATCATTATCATCATCATTCTTCACCGGTGTGGAAAGCAACGGGAAGCTACCACACCTACACAATTCCCTAGTAAAGCTGCTATGAAAATGCTATGATTGCAGTGAAGGACCTGCCTTCGGGCAGAATTACTATGGATGGATGGATGGATGGATATATGTGTGTGTGTGTGTGTGTGTGTGTGTATGTGTGTGTGTGTGCGCGCGCGCGTGTGCGTGTGTGTGGAATATCTTTCTAGCAATAAGGAATCAGGACGGATCATGGAGAATTCGAACAAATGACGAAATAAATATATTTTTTTTTTGTCAAATGCCCCAGGTTGTCTTTCGATATTACTGGTGTTCTCTCCTGGCATGGCGTTCTTGTAACCCACTTCACAGGTTGGGGCGCCTGGAAGGCCGAGTTACGTTGCCCCGATGATATGATGGGTGATGATGATAGTGATGCGCCAGGAGAGTCCCTAATCCTAATCTTAATCTAAGATGAATATGAATGATGATGATTGCGATGGCCATATGATTTTGGGGACCGTTTGGGCCTCAAAGTTTTTCTGACATTTGTCTTATAGGTGAGGAAAAAACCCGATAAAAACCTCACTCAAAAAAACTGTCCCGACCGGGGATCGAACCCGGGCCGTTGCATGACTACTTAGAGACCACAGAGGTGGACATAAATATAATTATCAAAAACAGAAATATAATTTAATTTAAGAACAAAAATTAAGCTGGATTGGACACGTATATAGAATGGATGGCAAAAATATCTACAAATGGAAGTCATCAATCCGTAAATATATCGGACGACACAAAAAAAGATGGGAAGATGATGTAAATTATATAAAATTTATGAAGATAAAAAATTGGAACAAATGTATCCAGAATAGGAAAGTATGGTAAAAAGCTCGTTGAGAAAGTCAAAACATTCTTCAATTGATGCTGTAGTGCCTTAATAAGAACAATAATACAGTATATATATATATATATATATATATATATATATATATATATATATATTTTATATAAAGCCTAAATGTTTCATATTGATATGAAATATTGGCAGATTGAAGTCTCAAGTTCTATTAACTCTTAAATTGGCAAATATTAATTTCTCGTGCCTGGCAAACAGTTTTCGGACACTTTTGAAATCCACAATGGGTTGAAGCAAGGAGATGCACTATCTCCTCTACTATTTAATTTTGTACTAGAGCATGCCATCAAATCTCTAGAGGATGAAGAAGGCCTACAACTCAATGGTATTAATAAGCTGTTAGTTTATGCTGATGATGTAGTACTATTGGGCGATAGCGATGAGATACTAAAGGACAACAAGCACACACTATCGAGTAACACTAAGAAATTGGGACTGGAAGTAAATATCAATAAAACTAAACATATGGTCACACGTAGAAATACATTATATAATGGAAATGGACAGCTAATGACAAATGAGGAAAATTTGAGGAAAATTTGAGGAAGTGGCTGAATTCAAATACCTAGGAACAATTATCACAAACAGGAACGAGATGCACAACGAAATTAAACATAGGCTCAATTCTGGAAATGCGTGCTATTATGCATTACGGAGACTTTTGACTTCCCAACTCCTTTCAAAAAACGTTAAACTGAAAATATATAAAACTGTTATTCTACCAGTTATATGAATGTGAAACAGACTATTACTTTAAGGGAGGAAAGGAGATTACTAGTGTTTGAGAATGAAGTTCTTAGGACATTTTTTGGACCAAAGAGAGATGAACAGACAGGTGAATGGAGAAGACTGCATAACAGTGAATTACATGGTCTTTATAGGAAGCCAGTTATAATGAGAACAGTTAATTCTCGTAAACTGCGATGGGCAGGACATGTGGCACGAATGGGGAATGAAAGACGTGCATGGAAGCTTCTTGTAGGAAAACCAGAGGGAAAACGCCCAGTTAGTAGACCAAGAATGAGGTGGGAGAATAACATTAACTATGATTTGAGGGGATGATTGGAAAACATTGGCTCAGGATAGGGATGTATGGAGAGCTTATGTCAGCGCGGCCATGAACCTATGGGTTCGATAGTGCCAGTGAGTTAGTTATTTAATAATGTCGGACCGCATTGAAAAGAAAATAAAAGTGCAACATGCTTTTACTGTGCATGGTGCAATTCACATGCATATAAGTAATTTCTACTCGTCTTTCTATTGTTTTATTATATGAATCAAACACATTTATGAGCATAAGTCAATACAAAAGCCACATTTTGTTAAAATCACGTTATTTCTCAAATAGTTGTTCACCTATTTTCCGTGAAGAATATGATATGGCACTTTCAATATGGCGGAATGTAAGAAGAATCTATTTATTTTCAGAAGGAATTTACTTCAATCAGAATTATTTAGTGATAGTGAAGGTGAACATTTAAGTTTTACAGTTTCAGGCAAAAATTCTAGATCATAAAATGGATCTAGTTTAAAAGTATTCCCTGTTCGTGTTCTATGTCCTGCCCATCGCAATCTACAGGACTTAACTGTTCTTATTATATCTAAGTTTTCGTAAAAACCATGTAGCTCACTTATGCAGTATTCTCCATTCACCCGTCTGTTGTCTCTATTTGGTCCAAAAATTTTCCTAAGAACTTCATTCTCAAATACTCGTAATCCTTTCTCCTCCCTTTTATATGACTATTATTGTATTTTTTTTTTTGTATTCATATGTAACATATGCTTGTTCTGGTGAGTGGAAGAGAAGGCCACATGGCCTTAACTCCACCAGGCTAAATAAATAAATAAAATAAATAAATAAATAAAAATAAGAGTCCATTTTTCGCATCCATATAATGTAACTGGGAGAATAATAGTTATATATTTTTTTCAGTTTAACGTTTTTTGATATTATAGATGTCCACCGCTGTGGTCTCGATGTAGCGTGTTGCCTTGTCACGCAGCCGGGCCCGGGTTTGATCCCCGGTCGGGACAGTTTCTTGGGTGAGGTTTTTTATCGAGGTTTTTCCTCATCTGTAAGACAAATGTAAAGAAACATTAAGGCCCAAACGGTCCCCGAACATCATATAGCCTTCGCAATCATCAGTATATTTATCTTATTTTAAGCTTAGGATTAGACACTCTCCTGGCGCACCACTATCATCATCATCACCCATCATATCATCGGGGTAATCTAACCCCGCCTTCCAGGCGCCCCAATCTCAGAACTGGATTACAATTATGCCAACGCCAGGAGAGAACACCAGAAATGACCAAAAAAGGACAATCTGGGGCATTAAAAAATATATAGGTCTATATATCCATCCATCCACAGTAATTCTGCCCGAAGGCAGGTTCTTCACTGCAATCATAGTTTTTTCATGCTATGCTTGCAGTTTTACTAAGGAATAGTAGGTGTGGTAGCTTCCCGTTGCTTTCCACGCCGGTGAAGGATTATGATGATGGCCATATGATTTCGGGGACCTTTTGGGCCTTAAAGTTTTCCTGACATTCGTCTTACAGGTGAGAAAAAACCCCGATAAAAACATCACCCAGAAAAACTGCCCCGACCGGGGATCGAACCCAGGCCCGCTGCGTGACAAAGCAGCACGCTACCTCGAGGCCATAGCGGTGGACTGCCTATATATATATATATATATATATATATATATATATATATATATAGGCCTATATATATGGCAGTGAAGACCGAGTTCTCGCGACATCTAGTAATAATCATCATCATCATCTTCATTCATGGATTAGGTCTGTTGACCCGTTCCGACTTCAGCCCATCTCTTTCTAGGTCTGCCCACATCTCGGGTGCCTTTAGGTTTGTATTTTGTTATTTGTTTTGGATATCTATCTTCATTGATTCTGTCTATGTGTTGCTTCCATTTTTGTCTATATGTATCCATTTTATCAGTTATTGCAAATATTTCAAGTTCCTGTCTTATTTCTGTGTTCTTGATTCTGTCTTCCTTAGTGCACCCTTTAACAGATCTCAAAAATTTCATTTCTGCCGCCGTTATCCTACTTAGGTCTTGTTTTTTATGTATCCAGGCTTCTGAACCATAGAGCAGTACCGGTACTGCCAACATTTTATAAAATTTCAGTTGGGTCTCTCTTGTCGTTTTGTTATTTAGTGTTCGTTTTATCGTACCACATATTCCCTGGAATTTTGCTATTTTATTATTTATATCATTATCATAATTAAATGAAATGTCACATCCTAGATAATTGAGATGGTTCACCTGTTCTATGATTTTGTTTCCTATTACTATTTTCGATCTGATTTGATTTTTCCCTTGGAATGCCATTACCTTAGTTTTTTCTATGGATATTTTGAGATTATATTGTTCACATATATTATGTAGTTTAAAAATATTCCTCTGAAGTTCGTCTTCTGTATTTGCTATTATTACCTGGTCATCAGCGTATAATAATGTTTTCAAGTAGTGTGTTTTATCTAATTTTATTCCTTTATTTGTTTCTTCGTTCCATTTTTTATTATATCATTGATGTATAGGTTAAATAAAACTGGAGAGATACTGCATCCTTGTTTAACTCCTTGATTAGTATGAATTTTATTTTTACTTACTTCATTTCTAGTTTTTATAACAAAATTTGTGTTCCAGTACAAACTCTTTATAGCTGCTATTAAGTGTTTCGGAATTCCTTTTTCTTTTAAAATTGTCCAGAGTTTTCCTCTGTCTACTTTATCAAATGCCTTGACAAAATCAATAAAAGCTATGTGTGTTTCCATGTTATATTCTCTTCTTTTGTTTATAAATTCTTTTATCGTAAATATATTATCCATACATGAACGATCTAGTAATAATGGAGAATATAATACATAGGCCTATATAAGAAAGATAAGTGTTTGAATTGGATTCGCCTGGTGGTGTAATGGATAACACGCTGAGGTACAGACTCAGAGTTCCGGGTTCAAATCCCGTCCAGGCATTTATTTTTCTTATCATGCCATATATATATATATATATATATATATATATATATATATTTATGTGTTAGATCTCTAAAAAAAATGCGAGTTATCCCTACAAACTATTTCTTAACAAAAATGTTAATTTGACGATGCTGTGTATCAACCGACTAAATTTAAAAAAAATCATATTTTGATGCTATCTGTCGCACTGGCTCATGAAGCAAGCGTTCACACTTTTTAACACCAAATCTTTAAATATAGCCTTATTATTAAAGAAAAATGTAAACGCATCAATCCTATCATAGATTCTATGTTTTGCAACAAACGCCTATCAAACAAAATCTTCATAAATGCTAATATTAATTTTGCAACAAGCAGCTAAGCGTCGAATGTTCCCACTCTTAGATTGTTGAAACAACTGCGAAACGAGGAAAATAACTTGCAATATCCCTGTATTGATAGTTCGGCGCTACGATATAGGCCTATAGTGAAGATTGACTTAAACTTTAAACGTATTATTCTCGAAACTTACATAATGGCGCATATCCGGTTGATACACTACGTGAAATTCGAATTTCACTGAGAGGTCCAGTGATCGATCTCCGAAACAACCTTTATAAATGTGTTAAGGTCAGCAACCTTTCAAATCCTGTATGTAAGTACTGCACAACCCGGACATCCCACGATTGCGAAATCCAACGTAACATTTGCATACACACCTGGACAATACTCCTACAATGACATCGGTCGTGACATTCTCTGAGTCGACTAAAAAGATCATAAGCGTGTGGCACTGTACGAATGTAACCTACTATTCTGCTCATATTTTGCAGCTATATCCATCCATCCATAGTAATTCTGCCCAAAGGCAGGTCCTTCACTGCAATCATAGCATGTTTCATGCTATGCTTGCAGCTTTACTAGGGAATTGTGTAGGTGTGGTAGCTTCCCGTTGCTTTCCACACCGGTGAAGGATGACGATGATAATGATAATGGTAAGGATGATAATGATAACGATAAGGATGATGGCCATATGATTTCGGGGACCGTTTGGGCCTTAAAGTTTTCTTGACATTTGTCTTACAGGTGAGGAAAAACCCCGATAAAAACCTCACCCAGAAAAACTGCCCCGACCGTGGATCGAACCCGGACCTGCTGCGTGACAAGGCAGCACGCTACCTCGAGACCACAGCGGTGGACTTGCAGCTCTATATAGAGTATAAATATCGCCTCCTCTTTGATGATTATTCAGGCACAGGCACTGCCGCATATTGTAGGTCTAAGTACAAGGGTAGACAAAGTAATGAAAATGCTTTCCGAATCTTCATTAATAGGTGAAATACGTGGTAACTGGCGTAACAAATGCAAGAAAATAACTCAGTGGCTCTATCGAACCCGTAAGTTCATGGCTGCACGGACATAAGCTCTTAATACATCCCTATCCAGGGATGTTTTCCAATCATCCCCTGCATAATTTACTTCCTTCAAATCATGGATGTTATTCTCCCACCTCATTCTTGGTCTATGAACTGGGCGTTTTCCCTCTGGTTTTCCTACAAGGAGCTTCCATGCACCTCTTTCATCCCCCATACGTGTCATATGTCCTGCCCATTGCAGCCTACGAGACTTAACTGTTATTATATCTGGCTTCCTATATAGACCATGTAAAGGTAAAGTGATCCCACTACAGGCCTCAGGAGGCCCTTGGGGTAGTAGGAGGTTAGGGCTCCCACTTTTTCTTGACAATCGGCACTTGATGTCAGCCGGGGTGTCAGCCCTGCGTGACGGCCGCCTTTACCCCAGAACAAGCGTCTGGTACTCATTTCAGTTAGAGGCTGAGTCGACTCCAGGGCCATAGTGCCGCCAGAAGGTTTGGGTCAGTTTAAAAATCCTGACCCAACCGGGACTCGAACCCTCGACCCTCCGGCTTGTAGCTCAGTGCCTTAACCACTACGCTACGGCGTGCCCCATATAGACCATGTAGTTCACTATTATGAAGTTTTCTCCGTTCACCTGTCTGTTCATCTCTTTTTAACCCAAACATTTTCCTAAGAACTATATTCTGAAATACTCGTAATCATCTTTCCTCCCTTAAAGCAAGAGTCCATGTTTCCCATCAATATAAAGTAACTGGGAGATTAACTGTTTTATATATTTTCGGTTTAACGTTTTTTTGAAAGGAGATGGGAAGACAAGAGACCCTGTAATGCATAATAGCAAGTATTTCCAGAATTGAGCCTATGTTTAATTTATTTGTGCATCTCATTCATATTTGTAATTATTGTTCCTAGATACTTGAAATCAGCCACTTCTTCAAAATTTCCTTTATTTGTCATTGGTTGTCCATTTCCATTATATAATGCATTTATATGTGTGAACATATATTTAGTTTTATTGATGTTTTCTTCCAGTCCCAATTGCTTATTGTTAATAGAGTATGTGTCTTGGCCCTTCGTATCTCCTCGTTATCGCTCAATAATACTAAATCATCAGCATAGACTAACAGCCTATTAACACCATTGAGTTACAGGCCTTTTTCATTCTCCAAAGATTTTATGGCATGATCTAATACAAAATTGAATAATAGGGGGGATAGCGCATCTGCTTGCTTTGACCCATTGTGAATTTCAAAAGTATCTGAAAACTGTTTGCCTACACGCACCCTACTCTTTGTGCCATTTAGACACATTCGTATAAGTCTAACTTTTTAGCAATTCCAAACTCCTGAAGGATATTATATAACTTCTCCATCTTAATTGAATCATATGTATTTTTGAAGTCTACATATAGTTGATGTACAGAGTCATTATATTCTCATTTATTTTCTAAAATCTGTCTTATGCTAAAAATCTGATCTCTTGTAGACTTGTTTCTTCTACATCCACATTGATGATATCAATATAGGGAGTAAGTCTGCTTACAATGTAAAAAAAAAATAAACAATTGAATTTTTTTAGCTTTCAGGTGGTAAACACTACTTTTTCTCTTCAAAACATTTATATAGGTTTCTATCTCTTTAAAGAAAACATGGAGTTTATATATTTAACAATTGTACTAAAAGTATATCGTTTTATACTGGTAAGTGACGAAACGTACAGAGTGTTCATTTTAAGATGAAGCGCCTGGCAACCGCTCGTCTCACATCTCGTATGGTAATATCATCAAATAAATCTAAGTAGCTGTGAAAATATTTTCAAAATTATCTCCATCTTCAATACAACGTCCAAACCGGCAAAGATGATTTTGAAGCACGCTATCCAATTCCTGCCTTGAAATGTGGAGTTCATAGTCGAATATTTTAAGTTCCTCTCACGTTCGAGCATTTGAAATCGTGGCTTTATTTGGGACAGTTGCGTTAGAGAATTGACGGCAAAATTTACAACTTTTGTAAGATTTCATCTTTGCATTTGTCAAAAGTAAAAATACTTTCCATTCAGTGATATACATCAAGTTAAACTGAAATCACCACAGTCACAACTTCACAACTGAAGAGAAATTCACAAGTTGGTTCGGAAAACGCGTCTGTATCTTACAGTTACACAAATAATACTAAATAGGGATAGAGAGAATGTGAATGGAACATGCCCGCCAGTTCACTGACCGGGAAACAGGGATGCTTTGATCGCTTGGCTTGCCGGCTGGTTGCCGGGCGCCTAGGGTTGCGACTTATACTGAAGGCACTGTAAAATGACATTTTACAGACTGACACTAATAATAAACTCTGTAAAGTTTTCAAATTTACTTCAAGCAATTGTGAATGTAATTCATAAAGATTATAAAAAAAATATATCCTCAACTCGTGTCCAACTCGAGGTCAGATTGACGGATGAGATGAAACCCTACAAATATAGAGGTCTGTGAATGACCAGGGATCGGCCGACCACGCCTGACGCATTGATGAGATGAGTATGGAGAAATGGTGGAATGAAATTATGACAGGGGAAAACGGAAGAAAATCCCGAGAAAAACCTGCCCAAGCTCCGTTTCGTCCAACACGAAACCCACATGGAGTTACCGAGACTCGATCTCGGGACTCCAGCGGTGAGAGGCGAGCATCTAACCGCTTGCACCACGAAGCCATAGGACTTTATTATGAGTAACGCCACGAGTGATTTCCAAATTATCGATAAATTCACGATGTCACGAAGTGACGAGTGAATTTATCTAGAGAATTTGGAAATCAAGAGTGTCATTTGTTACGATTATTTAATTAATAAAATTAAGCTGTTTACTCACAACTCATTATTTAAATATAGTTATTTTAAAATAATTATATATTTAATGTAAACGGCGATGTTTGAAAACAAATGAGAAACGTTTGTCGTTTCATTTGTTCATCACTGCAACGTGATCATATTTATTGCCAAATCTGATCGCAATATTGTAAGAATGCACCCTAGTGGAGAAAAAATGAAACACATTAAACTGTATATAACCAACATTATAGGTTATTAATTAATTACTGATGTAAATATGTCAATTATATTTTTTCTGGAATGTTAATACCAGGAAAATAATACGTTTAAGAAAGTGCAAACATTGTTTTTTTTATTGTGGTATGATCAATTGCTACAATATTTTTTCTATCATATCTCGCAAGCAGTATCTGGTTTCATTCGTGCACTATATTTACAATCTGGTAGCCACATGGATTCTAGGATTCTTACACCTTAATATATAAATTGCTATATTCAACGTATTTCTTAGAGAGTCAGTCACTGCAAAATAATGCTATGACCTGTTTAGGATATTAAAAAGGACGAGCTTTCTTTAATATGATAAACTTAATTGATAGATGTCGGATGAAACACGACTGTGATTGATTGTAAAACAAGATACATTGAAACGTGATTGATCACTGAATCCCATTTGGGGCATGAGTTAAATAGTCATAAGTAATGCCACGAGTGATTTCCAAATCAAGAGTGGCGTTTGTTAGGACTATTTAACGAATAAAATTAAGCTGTTTACTAAAAAAATCGCTATTTAAATATAGTTACCGGTATTTTAAAATGTTTATATATATATATATATATATATATATATATATATAATGTAAACGGCGATCTTTGAAAACAAATCAGAAATGTGTAGTTATGTTTCATTTGTTTATTCACTGCAACTTGATATTTTTTATTGCCAAATAGGATCGAAATATTGTAAGAATGCACCTTAGTGGAGAAAAAATGAAACATCATGCTGTATATTATAACCAACATTATAGGTTATTAATTTATTTTTTTAGTAAACAACTCAGTAAAATCATTGTTTTTAAATAACAGAACACTCAATTATCAAATATGTAGTTCAAAGGAATCTGTTCATTATTTGCTATATCCAATGCATTTGTTGGAGAATCAGTCATTGCAAAATAATGCTCTGACCTGTTCAAAATATAAAGGAGGAGCTTTCTTTATCACAAAAGCAGGAAATGGTTAAGAGAATTCGATAAAGAGCGAGGTGAAACACGACTGTCATTGGTTGTAAAACATTTTTTGAAACTTTATTGATCATTGACTCCAATTTGGGGCATGAGTTTAATATTCAGAGTAAAAATATATTAGAAAATATACGTATTTACAAATAGATAGCACGGCAGCAAGTAGTAGGGGCCTATGTACTTTTGACAGTTCCTACCAATACATCAATGTCTAGCAATAGTATAAAACAAACCAAAACAATAACGTTATAATTTCACTGCAAATTAAACAAGTAAGCTAAGTTCCAGTTTACTGTAAACAAACTTGCATAAATTATTACTCCGCCAACTCCATCTATTAGAGGAACCGTAGTAGAGTAAAAGCTCCTTATTCGCGGGGGATATGTTCCGCAAATATACCGCGAATACAGACACCGCGAATATGGAATGATAATTTGTATGGGTATATAGGGGATATGTTCCAAGGTTACAGCATAAAATAAAAATTATCATAAGTAATGCCATGAGTGATTTCCAAATAATCGATAAATTCACGACTCACGAAGTGAGGAGTAAATTTATCTAGAGAATTTGGAAATCAAGAGTGGCATTTGTTAGGACTATTTAACGAATAAAATTAAGCTGTTTTTTTTGTGGTATAACCAATTGTTACAAATGTTTTCATATTATCTCCCGCATGCGCTATCTGCCGACATTCATTCACTATATATACAATCTGGTAGCCGTATTTCTGAGAGAGTCAGTCACTGCAAAATAATGCTATGACCTATCCAGAATGTTATAAAATGAGGAGCTTTCTTTAATATGATAAACTTGCGTTGATAAATTTGAGGCGAAACACGACTGTGATTGGTTGTAAATAAAAAATCATTGAAATGTCATTGACTCCCATTTGGGGCATGAGTCAAAATAAAATCAATTAATGAGAGATTTTGAACAATTCCTATTAATTATTACTGTCAGGTTTAGGCAAGGGCTTAAAGAACTTTAATTGTTTCCTGTTTTGCCGCATTTAAAAGGTCTCTCAATTAAGATTGATATTCAGCCGTGAATTCTGCGATAGAATTCTTTGTCTTCGGATTTATTGATTCATTAACATTGAAACAGCCGTGATATGGACGCAAACGACTCGCCAACGGGTATAAATGATCAAGCATTTATATTTTTACTTTAAGCGGCAACACTAACTTTTTTTTTTCTCTTCGGTACTAATATTTATTTCATTTTACTCGACATTATAAATTAGGAATAAAGCACAAGAGACACGTGCTATTCAATCAAAATAATTGCAACGAATGACAAGTTGAAACAACAATATACCGATCGTGGCGATGCAAGCATTTATCAAAGTACATATGAGCATGTGAAATACAATGAACTTTAGGATTAGTGACAATAAGGTTTGTTTTGTTTTGATATTTGTCCATTTGGTTTGAATCACTAGGCCTATTTGTAAAAGCCGCCATGGCACCTGCCTGCAGAAAAAAAAAGCTGCTGATGGTTAATAAATGATACTAATCCTTCTAATATACCGACTGGATCCGCGAATAAAGACATTTTTAGCCGCGAATACAGGAAGTGTGTGGCAATTTTTTAACCCGCGAATAAGAAATCTAAATTTATATTTGCTCTAACCTCGACTTCATTATTACCCAGTGTAAGATATATATATTAATTGGTGTTTCTCGTATAATTTATCATATTTATATTATTATCGTATTATTATTGTTATTATCCTATAAAATGTTGTTTGTACATGAAATTTACATTGCTACATTTAATGTATATTTAACTGTTTATAATTAGTATAGTGTATATCTACATTTGTCAAATATTTATTTGTATTTGTGCTGGTTGAGTGGAAGAGAAGGCCTTATGGCCTTAACTCTGCCAGAATAAATAAAGCATTATTATTATTATTATTATTATTAAGGAGCTTTAACCGCCTTGTATCACTGAATTGCCAATGGCAGAAACATTGTTCTTAGAAATGTTCATATTTTACAAGACATAAGACCGAATACAAGATGGTACCAATAATAGGAACTTCCTCCATTTCTTATTTATTTATGACAAAAATATATATAATTATACATAATCAGACATTTACGCTTTTTCCATAATGTCGATAGATAGGGCCTATCCTTTATTTACAGAGGACAATTTCATTACGCTCATAATTTACGCTCCATGCTGACTCACATATAAATTCTACAGTTATTATACCAGATCATGAATAGCTAATGTTTACGTTAATAGTGTTTACGTCAGGACGCTACGAAAATTATAGTTCAAAACATAATTCAAATAGAACATGGCAACTTCAATTTACAAAATAATATTTACATTTTACACAATGCATAAGTTACAAATAAATTCACTTACGTATTAATTTCTTTTCTGTTATAACGAACGTCTGTATTTGCAAGATTACTCATTCGTTCGTGCGTACCACATTCGCAGTTGAAAACTGCTTATACATTCACGTTTAGTCAAAGACATCGGTAGAAAAAAATACTATGTTCTCTACGTTCGGGAACCAAAATGCGCTGCCTCATCATAACATAGGCTACAGCTATCCGTACCTAATATAATCTGTATCTTACCTTAGTAATCTGGTGGATAAACAAACCTCCAATAATGCACACATTTCTTCCTTCCGTGTGGATACTTGCACTAATATATGTAAGTTTTCAGATATAGTATCTCACGAAATGTACTTTCCTCCTTCACTATTTTTTTCACATTTCCCCGCACTTCACAACACTGTCGTCCAATATTTCGCGCATGTGCAACAGTTTTCGGATTCTCAACGTTTAAAGCCACTATGAGAAAAACTTGAACTATTAAATTCGCCCGGTCATGGATGCAACTGAGCGTTGAAGACTTGCGGAATACGTCACTTCCATTTTCTTCTTCCTATAGTATTACTGATAATACGAATGGCAACAAATTTCTAAATCCTCGTGCTTTAAACTCAAAGTATGTCCGGTGGTTGAAGCTTTCAACATATGATTTAAATGTTTTGTTTTGCAACGCTTCTGATATCTCGTAGGAACTAAAATGTACTCGGCCTACACAAACACTGCGCGCTAATCGACTTCAACTGTCATATCGATGAACGTTGGATCCTCCATTCCACCCAAACAAATAACCAATCACACACACTGTTCTATATCCACAGAAGAATTAGCATAAAATATCGTTCACTCTCGATAAAACTACTTAAAATTTCAAAAGTCGATATTGCTGAAACCTATAGCTCTCGAAAGACGATTTGCGAATGGGAATTTAACATGGAATAATAAAAAATCGTCAGAATTTAATAAATACGTGGATTCGACTGTGTAGATAATTTTCTTATCTATTACTGTTCACCTCTCACTGTTTGTATTCACTGGTTGTGAGTGAAGACAGCAAATCAGGAAAGGAAGTGAGAGATGTAAAGTGAAGGGAGGAAATACTAAGTACAGCATGTGCCTTTAAGGTTATTTAATCAATCTAGCTATAGTCTAATATTAACACTTATCTAGCATCAAATAAAGTAAGAAAAGCTTCCTATATTTACCTGGGACCAAAGTAACTCAAAGTGTACTCAAGAAAATTGCAAAATATAGAATTCAAAAAAAGGCAGTTCAGTAATAACAATGTTAAACAGAATTTTGAGGGATAAAAATATAAGAATAGATACTAAATTACAAATTTATAAATCCATAATTAGAATCACGCTAAAAAATGGTATACAGAAACTTGGCAGTTGAATAAAAATTTGAGTTTAAAACTTATGTCTACTAAAATGGATTGTTTTAGACCCTCAACTAGACATTCTAAATTGCAAAAAATAAAAATATGATAATCAACAATAGACAACAAATGAAAGTCCAAAAGTAATATTAGATTTTGTGAGATACAGACAACTGAATGGTATGGTCATATACGTAGAATGCCTGATTACCCAGAAAAGCTTTGGAATGGATTCAACCTGGGAAAGGAAAGAGAGGTCGACCTAGATTTAAATGGATGGAAGATAAATGAAGAGGTATGAGGGAGCTAGGTCTGGAAAAATTGGAAGTAGAGAAGAATGGAGAAAGATACAAATTTAAAATGCTTCAGTCACAAGAAGATGTTTTTTTTTTTCTTTTAAAAACATGGGAAATATTTTATTTTGAAATAAATCACTTTTTATCATAAATAAAAATTCAGAAACTATGAAGCTCACAAGAGCAAAACTTCACAACAGTATTTCCTGTGTAATACTGTATGTACAACCAATTGTGGATTTGGTCTAAAATAGAAATTTTGTCCTTTGCCCACTTGAGTAAAGTGATATTTGGATGATGGCATGCTCTAGTACAAAATTGAATACTAGAGAATATAGTGCATTTTCTTGCTTCAATCCACTATTAATTTCGTAAGTATCCGAGAGCTCATTCCTGTTACTATTGGTTTTTATTTTGGGTTTCACGCCTTCTTGTGATTTTCATGTATTTAGATTTATGGACACTGATCTTAAATCCCAGGACCTTTGTTTCCACAGATCATGACGTTAGTGTCTCCTCAATATCTTTGAAACTTCTCCCAGTGATGACATTACACTGGTCAATTTGATTTTTGTCTCATGAGTACCAATAGTTGTACTTAATGCAGTTTTTTATCATGTTTTCAAATATGTATTCGGAATTTCTCCATCACCCACAGTTTTTTTTATTTCAATTTCAATTAATGGATTTAAATAATTATATTTTTAATAAACATTTTTTCGTCCATTGTAAAATAAAACCAATGAGCTAACTCAAATGGTTTCAGCTATGGAAAAGAGATATCAAGGCAAATGGAATCCTAATATGCTGGCTGATTATTGTTGGACCATCAAGAGAGATGCCACACAGGCAAAATATAGAGAAAATCATCATTTCTTACTTTCTAGGTGAGTCTGAATGTTCGAATATTGTGTAGTTACAAATGTAGAGATATTAAAGTGTTTGAAATTATAAATTCCTGTCTCTCAGAAACCTTGCGTGATGGAGAAAACCGATATATTTGAATTCAGGAGAAAAAATACTATCAGAATCACATATTTTTCTTTCCAAGACAAAAAAAAGTTTATTTTTTGTTGCTCAGTGTTATCAACATAAGCTAGAATTTTACCACACTTACTGATCCAATGGTTTGTATCTTACTCTTTTGAATTGCCATATAAAATAATGATTGTGCTAGGTAATCATCTTGTCTTATCCCTTTCCCTACATTACAAAATGTAATGATAGAGCTCCATCTTCCAGTTATATGGAAGTGAAACAAGTAAATTTAAGGGAGAAGAAAATATGAGTTTCTGAGAATAAAGTACTTACAAGAGAACTGTCAACACTGCATGCTAAAATCTACCTTGAAATTTCTTCCAGAGAAGCATTGTGATGTACCAAGGCCATGTAAAAAAAATTATCTGCCATATTAAAGTGCAAGTTACAGAAATCAAAGCCAGAATTCGGCAATGGCAGCCCACTATATGGAGCAGAAGTACATCCCTGCATGAGTTATTCACAGATTAGAAAGGGGCATGATGTGGCACAGACAGCGGGTAGTGAGGGTTTTCTAGTCAGCTGATACAGGAGTTGTATTACTGCCCTATAGTTTAAATGAGAGATTTGGCACTTGATTTTAATGTCTTGCAGTTAAAAAGGTAGATTTTTTGGACATGGCCTTTGTACATCACAACTGTTCTCTGGAAAAAAAATTCTAGGTAGGTTTCAGTATGGTATGGTTGACAGTTACCTTGTTTGGAAAATTTTTGGACCAAAGACAGATGAACAGACAGGCAAATGGAGAAGACTTCATAACGGTGAGCTACATGATCTATACAGGAAATCAGATATAATAAAAACAGTTAAGTCTTGTACACTGTGATGGACAGGACAAGTGGCATGAATGGGGAATGAAGAACGGACATGGAAGCTTTTTGTAGGAAAATGCCCAGTTGGTAGACCAAGAATGAGGTTGGAGAATAACATTAACCATAATTTGATGGAAGTAGATTATACAGAGAATGATTGTAAAACATTAGCTCAGGGTAGGGATGTATGGAGAGCTTATGTCCACATGGCCATGAACCTATGGGTTCGATACTGCCAGTGAGTCAGTTAGTTGGAGTTCCATCTTGTTCTCACTTCTCAGTAAGACTAGGAATGAGGGTGTCTTCTGAACTTTCCTTCACACAAATGTGAATGATCTTTTAAGATTGCATTAAATCTACTTTTCATGTAATTGACTGTTCACTGTGTATAAGACAGAACTACCGTAGTCTGTACTTATTGCAATAATTTTTAAGGCTAAAGTTTACAACATGTAATGCAACTTTTTTTACTTCCTTCATAAACCCCTGTCAAATTTTATTCTTAAGGTTTCATATTTTCAAATTATTTCTAACAATTATTCCAATATTTTTTCTATTATATTTAACTATATATGTAACATGAAGACATGTTCCAGTACAACCAACAAAGAGTATATACTAATTAACTGTACACATATACTTCAGAACTTTAATCCCATGATTCTATAGTATAAACCGCTTCGCGTCTGTTGGCATGCGCATGGTGTATGTTGGAATTTAAAACATTTTTTTGCATCATATGTTGTAAAGTATTTCCAAATTTAAATGTCATTTTACCACAAGAATCCTGTAAAGGAATAGTTAACAGGACAGGTTGGAATATAGAAGGAACATTTACCGACATAGTACCAGATTTTATGGAAGTAGATTGAGGCATTTTTAAAACAGTTTAGAATACCTAAAAAATATGAAATAATCCATATAATATTTGAAGAGAAAAATTTTCGCCTAGACCGGGACTCGAACCCGGGTTCGAGTCCCGGTCTAGGCGAAAAAAAAAAATTTTTCTCTTCAAATATAATTTATCCTTCAATGAGAAGTGTTAAATTAATAATAAAATCGTTAATCCATATAAATTTATATTTAAAATATTTTAATATCTAAAAAAACTAATATTTTTAACATTTCATTAAATTAAATCTAAAGAATCTTTTTAGGATTAAAGCACTATCATTATACTAATAAGATAATTTGAATATCAAAATTTATCTAGGTAGACAATGAGATACACAGGGAGTTCTGAAAAAAAACACATGTAATTAAAAGAAATGTTCCTATGAAAATGATCCTGATCTTAATATTTGCTTAGAGTTGGGACCATCTTGGAAGGCGGCCTTGTCTAGGATGTGCAGAAAATATAATTTAAATTAAATTCTTTATACCTCACCTCATATCCAGTCTTCTAATCAAACCAGTTTCAAAACCTAGGTGGTTTCATCTTCAGTAATATCTCAACTGATATGCTGTTCACTGCTTTTTACTCCATTTGTTGGTGGAGTGATGAAAATCCTAATCAAATTAAATTCCCCGGGAATTTCAAAATTCATAAGTTTTTCTTTCTTTTTTTTTTTCACATTCAAATTTGGTTTGATTAGGAGGTTCATCAGTCCACCAACAGATGGAGTAAGAAGCAGTTCTCCTGAACGACATAACATAATTTGAGACATTACAGAAGATGAAACCACCTAGGTTTAATATTAGAAGACTGGATATGAGGTGAGGTATAAAGAATTTTAATTTAAATCTTAAATTAAACCTCATAGTGATTTTTCCTATAAAAGTTCAATACAGGAAATGGGTTACAACACCCCCTCTGGCTTCAACCAATAGTGTCATTGTAGATCTGGTCTTGGTGTGTGTGAGTTGGGAGCAAAGCATATTAAAAAAAAAAAGTGGTATTGTTGGAATCAATAGTGTGTGTTATGGCAACATCTAAACCTAAACAAGTCCTGTATAGGCAGGAAAATAAATTGTTTTGATATTATATTTAGTTTAACATATTCCAGTTCCAGTCCTGGACAAATTAATTCTTTTGAGAAGAAAAATTAATGCTTGAACCAGAAATTGAACCGTTCTAACTCTACGTGTCAGTATGTAGCCCATTACACCATTAAAAATAAAATTAATTTGTCCAGGACTGGAATATATTAAACTAAATATAACAAAGTCCACCACTGTGGTCTCAAGGTAGCATGCTGCCTTGTCATGCAGCGGGCATGGGTTCGAATTCCGGTCGGGACAGGCTCCTGGGTGAGGATTTTTCCTCATCTGTAAGACAAATGTCAGGAAGCTTAAGGTCCTTGAAAATCATCCAGCCATTATCATCATCCTTATCTTTATCATAATCATCCTTCACCGGTGTGGAAAGCAAAGGGAAGCTATCACACCTATAATTCCCTAGCAAAGCTGCAAAGCACAGCATGAAAATGCTATGATTTCAGTGAAAGACCTGTCCTCGGGCAGAATTACTATGGCTGGATATAACAAACTATAAACTTTATCACTTAAAGTAATATAAAATTGTCATTAAAAAATATGTCTGAATAGAAGTCCTCTGATGGCGTTGTTAATAGCTCTAGCTATCTGTCTTTGGACATAAGAGAATTGTATAAGATGAATGAAAAATTTGACGGTTTTATCAGATCTTGAATGGTGTAACGAACTGCACTGATGAGTAGAGTTAGAGGTCCAGGGTTTGATTCCCGATTCAAGCATTAATTTATCTTTTCAAAAAGAAATATATGTTTAAAGTATACAAATTCTATAAAAAAATTATGGAAAAAAGACAGAAAGCTGTGATTAGAGCAGGAGTAACAACACTGCCAGACCTCATGAGAAGGCAGCTGCAGCTTGTGATGTGAGTTTATGCCCTGCACAGAGAATCACGAATGAAAGCAAAAGTAATAATTTAATTTAATCAAAATTAAAGTGAGAAGGAACACTATGAGGTATTTTCAATTTATAAATGAGTTGGAGAAAATGTTTATATATCTCATCTCATAAAGTTCTGTGTTTTCACGATACCGGTTTCAAAAGTTACTTTGTCTTCATCTTTAGTCAAACTCCAACTCCAACTGTTGGAGAAAACACAGAACTTCATGGACCACAAGGTGCCCAAGTTGAGCAAAACATTGCTTCCACTTACTTTTATCTTTAACCAATCTGGTGTTTCTTCTTTTTCTAGTACCAGATCCCTCTATTTACTTTCCTATCCAGTCTCCATTGACTGACCCTCTTTTTTTTTTTTTAACCCCTGATGGTATTAGAGTATTTGAAGCTGAAGGGTTCATTTCTGTCTTTCCTATATCTCTTTCTTTTAACCTTGTGGACACTCACTTTGAATGCCCACATAAGCTGTATGTTCAAATGCAGCCCCATTGCAACTTATAACATAAGTATACAATGGTCTCATGTCATCAGCTACGGCTGGATACGCGTAATGAAGAATGAAGATATAAAAACATTTTGTCCAACTCATTTATAATTTAATATCTTAATTAAATGAATGAATAATTTATTATCTTACCTCATAGTTTATGTTTTCTATAATAATAGTTTCATAAACTAATGAGGTAATATAATAAATTACTTATTGATTCATTGAATTAAGAACCTCAATGTTATTTCCCATATTTAACTATACATGATTATTTAATGTTGGAACCCCTGAGAAGTTTTAATTACATAAAAATCAATTTTCTCATATTTTAATGTATATTGATAATTAACTATTTTTAATCCTTACTATACATTGTGTAATTGAAAGGCTTAGGCAAGAACATGATAAGCCACATATTGTTCTTTCTGAGATATAAGGATTTTAATGTTTCAAAAAATTATAAAACTAATTGGGCAGCATTGTTGTTAATACATTGTGTGTCTGTATGTTTTAACTAGTCCCTGGTGCACTTACAAATGACTTTACGGATATTTCAATACATTTATCTCATTTCTTAACAGAATGACTGCCCTAAGCCCTTCAATTATATACGACATGTAAAATTAAAATGTTGAGGTCATGGTAAAGTCAAATATGATACTGAGTGTGTCTTCAAGGATATGTAGCAACAGTGTAACAATTGCTCTATTCTCTCTGCTCCAAGCTAACACACGAACCCGCTTTCTGAGATGGTTCCAAATCTAATTATGATTACTTTTTTACCACCCCTATCAATTTGTATTTTTTTTTATTCAATGTCCCCAGATTGTCATTTTGACATATCTGGTGTTCTCTCCTGCCATTGGCTTAACTGTAACCCACTTCTAAATTTGGATTTCCTGGAAGGCATAGTTACATTATCCTTATGATATGATAGGTGATAAATGATAATGAAGTGTGAGGAAAGTTCTTAACCTTAATTCCAGACCATGGGCAACCACAGGAATGATTCCCTTTATGGAAAAATTCTTATGGTTTGACCAGGTATTGAACCCAGGATCTCATGAACAGTAGTCAGAAATGCTGACCATAGCTCATGAGGCTGGGCTCAATTTGTATTATATGAGCAGCAATTTTCTCCTATGAATTAGATCTATTCTTCACAGCAGGTGCTTCCTATAACCTTTTTTGTCTAATTCAATTTCTGTCCCGTGTCTTAGGAAATATCCCTGTTGTTGTCAAACTGTATCACTAAATGTGTGTACATCATTTATCAAGACTCAGTTTGTCCCCAAAGTCAAAATCTAAAAGATTAAGTTCAGTAGGTGAGCTGGCCACATTACTGGATCTTGCAGAAAACTTTATTTTTTGTTTTGTTGTTTTTGTTCTGTAAAAAATATTGGACTTTTTTTCAGGACACCCTGCATAATTGTCATCACAGTTTAATACTTGTATAGAATCTCAATAATAATGCCCAAGTGCATCAATTTTGAATAAAACTGTATAGTTGGTTATTCGTTAACTATATTTACATTCTTTCTCTATCAAGTTAGTTGCAACTGCAAAAAAAAAATTTGTAGAATGGAAATTATTAACCATATTATAATATTATAATGATATTGTGAAAAGAAAAATTAATGTCTGAACCAGGAATCAAACTGTGGACCTCTACTTCTCCAGACTAGCGTGTAGTGGGCTGCACACTAGTCTGGAGAACTACAAGTCCACAGTTCGATTCCTGGTTCAGACATTAATTTTTCTTTTCACAATATCATTATAATATTTTAAGGGAAAAATTTTCGCCTAGACCGAGACTCGAACCCGGGACCCTTGGCTTTCCGGGCCAAGTGCTCTACCAACTGAGCTACTGAGGCGAGTTGCGATCTAGATGCAAATTTTTCTCCTATACACGTAATTCCCTCGCGCCAAATGCTTGAAACATTTGCTTCTATCTTTGCAAATGGCGGCTTCTTAGTTAAGAAGACATTTATTGGGAATTTAACACTATTTTATAAAGCCAGTAGGGATTCTATTGACGTTTTTATATTATAATATGATCCATTATTGGAACTGTGTTAAAATAACAGTATTGGAAAATGTTAAATTATGAACCAGCTATGTCTCAAAATCATACAATTAAGTTATTGTAGAAAAACGGGTGTATGTAGGATATTTTATATGCAGTGCAATCTATGGACAGGAATATCAACTGCATACTGTAGTACAATTCTTATTCAGAAAAGAAAAATTAATGCCTAAATCAGGATTTGAACCCAAGACCCTCTAGCTTTATATGCTAGTGTGCTACTGCTGCAGCATTCAGGCATCTAAATGCAAATGCTAATTTGGCTAAACTTTACAACCTGTGACGCGACTTTTTAAATTCCTTCATGAACTCCTGTCACTTAGCTTTATTTAATATTTGTAGGAAATAACACCATGACGTTTCTTAGTGTTTCATTTCGCAAATTATTTCCCACTATTAACAACGATTTTTACATTTTTTCTAATGATTATTTCAATATATTTTTCTATGATATTTAATTATATATGTAGCATGAAGATGTGACAGCCATATTGATTTTAACGAATATTCTATGCAACAACAAAGACGTGTTCCAGTACAGTCAACAGAGTATGAACTAATTAACTGCACCCATAATCTTCAGAACTTCCTATATACTTCCGTCTTTGATCCAAGGTATGATCCTTGGGGCTGCGAGTAATATATAAGATACACCTTGAAGTGGGTTGCTAGCCCGTTTCATGGCAGGTTTTCCTCCCTAGACCAATTGCCTTCACCCAGCTCCATTTTATTTTGGAGTTCTCTCTCCTAGATGTGTTGTCTTACAGGACTAACGAACCCTATCCGCCTGTTCATCAATCTACAAGGCAGTAGATGTATAGTTGCTTTTCTGCCAGGTACACCGTACCAAAGCACTCCTTCTCTGCTGTATCTGCCATTGAGGTCTTCTCTGTAACCCTGGCAAGACACCCTCACAGGGCAAGCTGAACCAAGGTTTTTTTATGAGGTACTCCTCCCGCTCACCTTTTTCAACCTGGCTTCGGACAGGCTAGACAGATCAATGGACAGGAGAAGAACAAGAGGAAGACCAGCCAATAATGTTTTCCTCCGAGGAGTGATTTTGGAAATAAACAGGATGAAAATCCTACAAATTATTATTTACTTCTGGGCGTTGCATTCTTTCACAGGATGAGAGCTTCAATTGCATAAGGTTAGATTTTAGATTGGTCTTTTGCAGGTTAAGTACTTAAATTGTATTAGGTTAGTTAAATATCATGTGTATGTTGGCTGCATCCCATGATTCCATAATGTAAACCACTTGGCATTTGTTGGCACATGTTCATGGTGTATGATTGGAACTTAAAAAATTTTTCACATCATATGTTGTAAAGTATTTCCGCTAATTTTTATTCTTCATATACTACTCTCTTTTTTTTTGTCCGGGACAGATAATGATCACACCCTATGTCGTCTGACAGCTTGTAAATTCAAGAAGACCTGGTTCTCAGCTTGTAGTGGGATACATTCTCCTTGGTACATACATAACTTACCAGTATAAAAATTAAAATGTCATAAAAATTATATTAAGTTGGTTTAGCACTTTCATGCTACAACCAGTCATGAGCAAATAGTTTCAAAATGGACATTTATAATTGTGTTATACTAATTTTGCATTATGTGGCATGCCTTTTTCGGCAGGGTTTTATTCTAAAGATTTAATTTTGGAAATGGTTTCATTAAGATATTTAAATATATTTGGGTTTTTTCTTTTTTATTTTTCTAACATGTTCTATTGAATGTCCCAACTATAATCAAGAACATTTTTAATTAATCAATTGATTTGATGTTTACTTAATGAATATCCAAGATATATTTAATAAATGAAACTAGAAGGCATACTGGCTTTATAATGTAATGTAAAATTCCAAAACAAATGTGTTCTTAATAAAGAAGCCACCATTTGCAAGATAGAAGCAAAGGTTTCATAGCATTTGGTGAGTGGGAATTAACAGCGTATATAAGAGAGAGATTTGCATTTAGGTTGGAACTTTCTCAGGTAGCTCAGTTGGTAGAGTATTGACCTAGAAAGCCAAAGGTCCTGGGTTCAGGCTCCGGTCTGAGTGGATAGTTTTTCTCTTCAAATAACATTTTATCCAACTCATTTATAAATGGAAAAGTCTGAAGATTTATATTTGAAGAGAAAATTTTTTGCCTAGAACTCGCCTCGGTAGCTCAGATGGTAGAGCATTGGCCTAGAAAGCCAAATGTCCCAGGTTTGAGTCTCGGTGAAAATTTTTCTCTTCAAATATAATTTATCCTTCAGTGAGAAGTGTTAAGTTAACATTGTCCGAAGATTTGTTAATTCCACTGTAGTCATTTTATTTATATTATTTGTCTGGACATCTTACCTCAATATTAATGTTGATTTGTTCTTGGCATGTTTCAAAACAATTCTGTTTTATCATCTGCTTTCCCAGACTCTGGGATAAAACAGAATTGTTTTGAAACATGTCCAAGAACAAATCAACATTAATATTGAGGTAAGATGTCCAGACAAAAAATAATATAATTAAAATAACCTCAAAATATAACTTCCTAAAATTAAATATTAGTCATTTTATTTTCTGTATGTATTTACCAATTTAATGTATGATGTTATGAAATGACAATTAATGATGAATAACTCGTTAACAGAGATTTGAAATCATTGGTACAGAATAAATCCCTATTGATTTATAAAAGCTAATGGAGAACCAAATCTGTGCTATGGAATTGAAGCATGACTCTTCGAAAGAAACATGAAACCAGATTAACAGCCTGCAAATTGAGGTTCATGCACTGAACAGTGCATTGCAATGAACAGTGAATCGCATTCACTAAGTCGCCCAAAGAAACTATGGCATGAAAATCCCTTTCTCAGACTATAATAATTCTTCCAAAACTAATACTCACTACCCCAAATGCCTCACAATCCCTACAATGGAATTAACTTACCTTTACTTTTGTAGGAATTCAAGAATATGATGTGAGTGATAAAAGTTTATCTGAATAATTTACCTTTACCTTAATAAATCTAACAAAACATAACTCATCCTAACCTTATTTCTGTTCTTTTTGTCTAGTATAAATTCTTAGATTCCATTTCTAGCACTAGGAGGGCTGAGATAATAGAACAGCTCTTTCAACATTGAAACATTCTACGCTTCAATGTTTATAACAGAAAACTCATTACAACAGAGATCTGTTTGCCGTACTGTCTGCAGAAGTCAATTCTTTATAAAGAATGATTATTTTTATAATGTTTACTTTGCAACATGAATTTAAATATAATTATTATTATTATTATTATTTGATTCTGCAGACAATTTCTATAAAGAATGCAGTATTCTATTATTGTCTTCAGTAGCCTGTACTGCAAGAAGGTGTAGTCAAATCTTCCCTGTTATGTGCTCTATTATAAATACTGAAATGTAATTTGAACTATTATAAGATCACTATGAGGTTTAATTAAATTTTTAAAATAGAAATTCTTTTCACCTCACCTCAAATATCTTGTTTTCTAATTAGACCGGTTTCATTACCTTAATGATTATATCTTCAGTAATTACATACTGATATTGTCATCCAGGAGCACTGCTTTTTACTCCATCTGTTGGTGGACTGATGAACCACTCAATCAAATCAACTTCCACAAGAATTTCAAAATTCGTTAAATTTTCTTTCTTAATTTGTGAATGTGAATTTTTTCCAAAACAGTGAGCTCTTTAGATTTTTCTGTTTGTTTGGTTAAACTACCCTTTCTTTCAATTTGATGTTTTTATGACTAGGCATGAGTGGCTACTGCTGATTATGTCAAAAATGGGGAACTGGAAAAATCAGCAGCAGCTGCTCATACTTGGCAGAAAAACATCAAATTGAAAGAAAGGCTCTCCATCGGGCACATCTGATCTGAGAGGCACAGGTTGTCAATTTTGTCCCATTTCATTGTCATCAGACGGCGTTGACGACTTTCTTTTTACCTGCTGTAAACAACCACCCCACTCAGTTTGCTCTCGACCGTTACCACGGCGGGTTGTAAATATTTTGTTCAGAGAAGCTCATTGCGCCCGAAGTCGTTACACTATTGAAGATTTGTATTTTGAAAATATTTGCAAAAAGAAAATTATTTATTTAACTTATTTAGACTAAATAATGTTATATTCTTAATAATTTTGCTAAAAACATAGGCTAAATTTTGATAATGTGAACTATTTTCAAGTATATTTGAACCGAACCTAACTTGTTCTTACTTTCAACCATGTTGTTTGAAGGCTTCTCACAAATTTGTTTAATCAATATTATGTCAAATAAAAAGTTTTCTAGCAGCAAATTTTGAATATTTTATTCTTTGGGCATTCCTAACAATAACACTTCGACTTCCCGCTGTTCAGATTGGCAAACAGGGTGTAAAATATTTTTTTTAAGCATGTGCTGATCAGGCACATTGTGCCCGAACTCGAAGGTCAGAGTATTTCACCCGACGGAAGGTTAATAAAACAAATAGAAAACCTAAGGAGCTCACAGTTTGGGAAAAAAATCTACATTAAAAAAATTAACAAAGAAAAATTAATGAATTTTGAAGTTCCTGGGGAAGTTGATTTGATTGGAAGGATCATCAATCCACCAACATATGGATTAAGAAGCAGTACTCCTGAACAACAGAACATCACTCATGTAACTACTGAAAATGTAACACTAAGGTTATGAAATCGGTCTAATTAGAAGACATAATATGAGGTGAGGTAAAAATAATTTTATTTTAAATTCTTATTTAGGATGTCTGATGGTGATACCAACTGCTCCAAAGTTTCAGATCTAGTTATTGGACTGGAAGTGAAGGTAGCTGAATTCAGAATATTCATATAAACTTTCACCTCATTCTTAGATGGTCTGTTGCTGGTCCATCTCTTCATGTCTATGGGAGAATGTTAGATTTGCAGTAAACAACATACTCTCAGCAGGTAATGAACCATTATACACTTTAACCAACATTGATGCACTGAGCCATGACTCTTGTTTACTAATCATCGTGTTTCATGGTAAGTACAACTTTACCAGCTGAATTTCCATCAGTAACATACTGCATGGCTTCATTGACTTCGTCCAATGGAAACTTCTTTGCAATAACAGGATGCACAAGTCCTTGATCAGCCATATCAATAGCATCTTGAACAACTTGTCTGCAAAAACATACAAAGTATTTTTACATTTCAAGAGCACATCTATACAAATGCAATGGGAGGTCACTGAGTACATACTACACCATATTGGAAAATTAAAGAAAAATCTCATTTCAAACTGTGTGGTTTTTTTTTAAGTTTTCTTGTCATTAATGTACTTTGGACTCTTGTCATCCCAACTACTCCTTAAAAAAGGTTAACTGTAACTATAAAAACTCTTATTCTCCTAGTTATACACCGTATCCACAAATACAGTATCATACATTAAACTGCTACTACATCTGTTTAACTTTTATAGGAATTAATCACTATGAGGTTTAATTTATGGTGAAATTAAATGTTTCTTACCTCTCCTCTCATAAATTTTCTAAGTGATCGCGATTTTGAGACTATAACTGTCTCATCCTCAGAACTTTGTTGGCGACTGGTGTTTGTTGACCTGATCCAGAGGTTCATCGGTCCACCAACAGAGGGAAAGAAGAGTTTCTTCCGATCGACAAACACCAGTCGCCAACAAAGTTCTAAGGATGAGACAGTTATAGTCTCGAAATCGCGATCACTTAGAAAATTTATGAGGAGAGGTAACAAACATTTAATTTCACCATATGCTACTAGATCGCTTTGGATAATCTTATCTAAATGAAATTGGTGACAATCAAAAGGAAAGAAACATAAATATATGAGGTAAGAAGAATTCACGATTCATTTGATTCTTATCAAAAGAGAAACTCAAAAAGTTTTTGCTATACCTCATAGACATTGAATGTGGCCCCCACGAGTGACGCTGCAGACATTCACATTTAACCTGTCTGCTAAATATCCAACAATGAACCCATATCGACCACAAAAAACATGATTAAATTTAGTTCAGTTTGTGTATTGTCCATTATTCTCCATTGTTAACAAGCACAAAACTTTTCGAGTTTCTCTTTTGATTGTCACTAATTTAATTTAGAAACGATTATCCAAAGCAACTTAGTAGTAATAAATGAGTTGGAGAAAATGTTTTAACATCTCACCTCACAAAGTTGCGTGTCTTCGCGAAACCGGTTTCAAAAGTATAGTATTACTTCCATCTACCACTTAGTAGTAGTTTAAAATATGATACTATATTTGTGGACACAGTGTATTATATGGATGCAAAACATGGACTCTTACTTTAAGGAGGAAAGGAGATTATGGGCATTTGAGAATAAAGTTCTTAGGAAAATGTTTGGACCAAAGAGAGATGAAGAGACTGTTGAATGGAAAAGACTAGGCCCTACATAACAGTGAGCATGGTCTTTATAGGTAGCCAGATATAATAAGAACAGTTAAGTCTTGTAGACTGTGATGGGTAGGACATGTGGCACAAATGGGAAATGAAAGAGGTGAACGGAGGCTCCTTTTAGGAAAATCACAGAGAAAATACCCAGTTGATTGACCAAGAATGGGGTGGAGGAAAAACATTAACCATGATTTGAGGTAAGTACATTATACATAGGATGATTGGAAAGCATTGGCTCAGGATAGGGATGTATGGAGAGCTTATGTCCATGTGGCTATTAACCTGTGGGTTCAATAGTGAGTTGGTTAGAGTTAGTTAATGTACTTGTTACAATAAATAAGGTGTATTCGAGTCATCTTACCTCATAACTTGTTGTGTTCTATTTGAACATTTTTCGTCAGGTTTCATCAGGTTTTCCAGACTGTTGAATTTTATGTTGTCAGCCCTGGATGTCAGCTACCACTCCAACTTTTGGGTGACCGAAGACCTTGTAAATTAAATCTTTCTATTTGTAGAGAAAAATATATGCCTGAATCGGCTGATTCAAATCCCAATTCTAGTGTATATTATTCTATTTTTGAAGAGAAAAATTATATGCTCAAACTGGGGCTTGAACCCAGGACATTTAGCTTTCTAGGTCAATGTTCTACCACTGATCTACCTTAGAAACTCCAATCTAAACGCAAACTTTTCTCTTATACATTGTTAATTCCCCATCGCCAAACGCTATGAGCATTTGCTCAACATGCAAATGGTGGCTTCTTGTTTAAGAAGACATTTATTGGGAATTCAAACACTACTTTCATAAAGCCAGTAGGGTTTCTTTTGAAGTTTTTATTATTAATTTAACACTTCTCACTGAAGGATAAATTATATTTGAAGAAAAAAATTATACACTCATACTGGGGTTTGAACCCAGATCCTTTGGCTTGCTAGGTCAATGCTCTACCACTGAGCTACGTGAGAAACTCCAATCTAAATACAAATTTTTCTCTTATACATTGTATTCTCTTCAAATAAAATTTGTCATTCGGTGAGAAGTGATAAATTAAATATCTAAGATCAATTAATATAGAGTTAGAATTTTCATGACTTGCCTTATATTTGTAGATATCTTTAAGACTGGTTTTGATACATTACTTATCAGTATCAATTCTTTCTAAATTGATAATGATACGTAATGTATAGAAACCGGTCTTCAAGAAAACTATAAAATATGAGGCGTGTCATGAAAATTCTAAATCTATATTAATTAAAATTAACCTCATAGTGTCACTTCTTTTAAACATTAAGGGTCGAATCTTTGTACGCATTAGACCGTAAAGGGCGTTCTCAGCTGAGAAAGTTTTATCCTAATACGATTTTGCTTACTCAGAAATCTATTCATGCGATAATAATTGTTGAAATTCATAAGCTACCTGACGAGGTAACTTAAGATCATAGCTTAAGTTAGAAACTTATCGTGAGAATCCTGAAGGGAACTGATGGTAACCGATGTAGTTTGAAACCTTGCCACTTTATCCAAGATGTCGGACCTTGAAGACTTCGATCATGTTTTCAGTATACGCGGAGAAGAGGAATTTGATAGAGTCTACCAAAGAATTCAACTGGAAGAACAGGAGAATCGGCGTAATATTGTGTAACACAGACGTCGTTGCATATGGTATTATTTGAGGGACGCAAGCATAAATGCATTCCTCTATAGCAGACGAAAATAATGAAAGTGGTTTTATCGCTGAGAATTCTGGGTAATTTCTTGCCAATATTACGAAAATGACGACTTTCATGCATGACCAGTTTATGGGTAGCTAATTCGATCTTTGCACTTGCTCACAGTAAGTCAGCTCACCAGTGATTGGAAGTAATTTGAGTAGAGACTAATGTATTTGCATGCGACCCTAAATCTAAGATTAAGGGTCGCATGTTTGGACGCATTAGACAGTAAAATGCCTTCTCTGCTGAGCAAGTTGTATGCTAATACGATTTTGCTTACTCAGAAATCTGTTCATGCGATAATAATTGGTTAAATTTGTAAGCTACCTGCGGAGGTAAGCTTAAATGAGCAACTCAAATTAAAATCCCCGAAGGGAACCGATAGTAATCGATGTACTTTTGCTGCTTTACCAACATTTATCCAAGATGTCGGACCTTGAAGACTTCGATCATGTTTTCGGTATACACGGAGAAGAGGAATTTGATAGAGTCTACCAAAGAATTCAACTGGAAGAACAGGAGAATCGGCGTAATATTGCGTGTCGCAGACGTGTTTGTATACAGTATTATTTGCGGGATGCAAGCATAAATGCATTCCTCTATAGCAGACGAAAATAACGGAAGTGGTTTTATCGCTGAGAATTCTGGGTAATTCGTTGCCAATATTACGAAAACATCGACTCTCATGCATGACCGATAAGTCGGCCGTTAATTCGTTCTCAGCAATTGCTCATGGTGAATCAGCTCACTAGTGATTGGAAGTAATTTGAGTAGAGAGTAATGTTCTAACATACGACCCTAAATCTTTTTCCTGAGAAAAAACAAGATTCTGAATTTTTTTAATTAAAATGTTTTATACCTCACCTCATACTAATTTCGAAGCTTAGGTAGCTTCATCTTCAGTAATTTCTTGTCGACTGATGTTATGTTGATCAGGAGAACTGTTTCTTCCTCCCTCTATTAGTGGACCGATGAACCTCCCGATCAAATCAGAATCCCCAGGAATTTCGAAGTTCATAAATTTGTCTTTATTGTTTTTTTGAACGTGGATTTTTTCCCAAACCGTGAGTTCAAATCCACATTAAAAAAAAAAAATAAGAACATAAGAACTTCGAAATTCCTGGGGATTCTGATTTGATCCAGAGATTCATCAGTCCACCAACAGAGGGAGGAGGAAGCATTTCTCCTGATCGACATAACATCAAATTACTGAAGATGAAGCTGCCTAAAGCTTTGAAACCAGTATAATTAGAAGACTTTATGAGACGAGTTATAAAACATTTTAATTTAAATCTTAAATTAAACCTCAAAGTGATTTTTTCCTATAAAAGTTCAAGATTATGAATTTTGAAATTCCCAGGGAAAAAGATTTGATTTACAAGTTCTTCAGTCAACCAAAAGATGGTGGAATGGGAGCTGACAACATAAAATTCAACAGCCTGGAAAAGCTGACAATGGTACACATGGCATATCGAAACATGTTCAAATAGAACACAACAAGTTATCCAGATTCATCTTATTTATTAAGGAGAACCTCACAAAGTTACTTCCTATTGCAATTTATTAATACTCATTATAAGTTTACTCATTTTCTTAACAAACTCCATGGCACAAGAGCCTATAAAGTCATTGGCCAACAAGCAGGTTGCTAGCCTCACATCCACATGCAACAGTTACAGAGGTGGACTATCATCCAGCCAATATAGGTGCGACATGTCCCCGAACTATTATAGCTAGTTTTATCAATCTTGAGGTACCACTTATTATTCTATTCTATAGTATTGTGCCCTAGGTCAGGTCTTTCACTGCAATCAAAGTATTTTCATGCTACGCTTTGCAATTTACTAGGAAATTATAGGTATGGGAGTTTCCCGTTACTTTCCACAACGGTGAAATGATAATGAAGTTGATGATGGCTGATGATTTTTAGGGATTGTAGAGCCATAGGCTTCCTGACATTTGTCTTACAGGTGAGGAAAATCCCGGATAAAAACCTCACCCAGAAGCCTGTTCCAACCAGGAATCAAACCCGGGCCTTATGCGTGACAAGGCAGCACGCTACCTCGAAACCACAGTGGTAAATCTTCTTACTGTAGCTACCCAAAATTCCTCATGAAGCTCGGACACCAGTACCATACTGGCCAAAATTCCAAGAGAGAATTTCTTCCTTTATGGAGATTTAAACAGATTTTGCTTATTTAAAGAGAAAATTATATGCTCAGACTGGGACTTGAACCCGGGACCCTTGGTTCTCGAGACCAAGTGCTTTACCATCTGAGCTACATGAGCAAGTACTGATCTAAACGCAATTTTTTAACTATATACATTGTAATTCCCGCCCACCAAATGCTATGAAGCCTTTGCTTCTATCTTTGCAAATGACAGCTCCTATATTAAGAAGACATATTTGGGAATTATACATTACATTATAAATGCCAATACGGCTTTTTTCGATGTTTTTATTAATATTTTTCTCTTCAAATATGATTTATCCATCACTGAGATGTATGAAAATAATAAAAACATTGAAAAAATGTAATGTATAATTCCCAAATATGTCTTCTTAATATAGGAGCCGTCATTTGCAAAGATAGAAGCAAAGGCTTCATAACATTTGGTGGGCGGGAATTACAACGTATATAGAGAAAAAATTGCATTTAGATCGGTACTTGCTCAGGTAGCTCAGATGGTAGAGCACTTGGTCTAGAAAACCAAGGGTCCCGGGTTCAAGTACCGGTCTGAGCATATAATTTTTCTCTTCAAATATGATTTATCCATCATTGAGATGTATGAAATGAATAATAAAAAGATTTTGCTGTCTTTTGGAGAATACCTTCATTGATTTAATTTAATAGCATATATGCTGAATTTCGTTGTGAAAATTGAATGTTGCAACGACTATAGTGATATTTTTAATTTTTGTTTCTGTGATCTCAACCACAGAAAGAGTTCAATTTAGTTGGTTAACAAACTCAACCTTACATTTTTAATTAATTGCTACATACCAAATTTGATTTTGATGAAACAAAAATTGCAGCCACTAGAGCATTAATGGACACAGAGATATAGGCCTACAAACTTTAATACTTCCTCTACAAAACAGTGTAAAATGTTACCTGTACCATAAATATTATTTTGCTTTTTCAATGCCACCATGTTGTCATTTTGACATTCTGGTATTCTCTCCTGCCATGGCATTATTGTAACCCACTTCTGAGGTTGGGCACCTAGAAGGCAGAGTTATACTGCCCCGATGATATATGATAGGTGATAATGATGCGCCAGGAGAGACCTTAATCCTAAATTTAATATTATGTTAATGATGGCCAGATGATATTTAGGGACCTTTGGGCGTTAAAGTTTCCTGACATTTGTCTTACAGGTGAGGAACCCCCCCCCCCCAAAAAAAAACCATCACCCAGAAAAACTATAATATTGTTTACTTAATTTATAGAAGCTCTGTGTTTTCTAGATAGGACTGGTGAAAATCTGTACAAATTTTTCAAAAAATATTTTCATGAGAACACCTCAATAGCTTCATTCCTTCAGAATTTACAAAAACACTGATGGATAAATCATATCTGAAGAGAAAAATTATACGCTCAGACCGGGACTTGAACCCGGGACCCTTGGTTTTCTAGATCAAGTGCTCTACCATCTGAGCTACCTGAGCAAGTACCGATCTAAACGCAAATTTTTCTCTATACACGTTGTAATTCCCGCCCACCAAATGCTATGAAGCCTTTGCTTCTATCTTTGCAAATGGCAGCTCCTATATTAAGAAGACATATTTGGGAATTATACATTATACATTATAAATGCCAGTATGACTTTTTTCGATGTTTTTATTATTAATTTCATACATCTCAATGAAACACTACTCATCTCCATATATATAAAAACTTAATGATATAGGACTTATAAGGGAACTGTCAACCATTGCATTCCAAAATCACCCTTAAAATTTCTCCCGGAGAAGAATTGTGATATGCCAAGGCTGTGTCCAAAAAAAATGATGTGCTGTTTTTAACTGAAAGACACTAAAATCCAGCACCAAAGCAATAATTTAAATTACAAGGTTGTATGTAATACAACTCCTGGTTTGATGAAATAGATAATCCCGACAACCTGCCCGCAAGCCACATCCCACCACACTACACACTGCTTCACTCAAACAGGGAGTCCATCTGCTTTGCACAATGGGTTGCCATTGCTGGATTCTAGCTTCGATTTTTGTACCTAGCAGTTAAAAACAGCAGATAACTTTTTGTATACTGCACAGGCAATTACAAAGCTTCTCTGGCAGAAATTTCAAATGAGGTTTCGGTATGAAATGATTAACAGTTTCCTTGTTAGTAGTGAAAGATGTTACGAAATAAGAGAAAAAGAAAATATACCACAAACATAGTCAGTCAGGTAATTGATAACATTCAATGTACTTTACAATTTGGGTCATATAGTTACTAACCTGTGGTCTAATATTACTTGCATAGTGCATTATTTCCCCAACAATACCCAAACATTATTCTATTATCGTAAGTGATGCCACAAGTGATTTCCAAATTATCAATAAATTCATGACTCACGAAGTGAGCAGCAAATTTATCATAAGTAATGCCACGAATGATTTCCAATTTATCTAGCGAATTTACAAATCAAGAGTGGCATTTGTTAGGACTATTTAACAAATAAAATTAAGCTGTTTACTCACAAATCATTGTTTAACTATAGTTATTTTAATATATTTATATATTTAATGTAAACGGCGATGTTTGAAAACAAATCAGAAATGTGAGGTTATGTTTATTCACTGCTGCTTGATCATATTATTTATTGCCAAATAAGATTGCAATATTGTAAGAGTACACCCAAGTGGAGAAATAATGAAACACATCAAACTATAAATCATAATCAACACTACGGGTTATTCATTTATTTTTTTTACTAAACAACTCAGTAAAATCAAGAAATCTTTTCATTATTTGCTATATTCAATGTGTTTGTTGGAGAAAAGTAATGCTTTGTCCTGTTCAGAACACTAAAAAGGAGGAACATTCTTTATCACAAAAGCAGGAGCTGATAAAGAGAAATTGATAAAGAGCGAGGTGAAACACGACTGTCATTGATTGTAAAACAACATTCATTGAAACGTGATTGTCATTGACTAGCATTTGTGGCACGAGTTAAATAGTCTAGATAATTTGGAAATCAAGAGTGGTATTTGCTAGGACTATTTAACGAATAAAATTAAGCTGTTTACTCACATATCATTATTTAAATATAGTTACTTTAAAATATTTATATATTTAATGTAAACAGCAATGTTTGAAAACAAATGAGAAACTTTATTATGTTTCACTTGTTCATCACTGCAACCAGATCATATTTTTATTGTCAAAAGATCACAATATTGTAAGAATGCACTCTAGTGGAGAAAATATGAAACATCAAACTGTATATTAATTAATTTCTGATGTCCTATGATGTAAATATGTTAATTATATTTTTCTGGAACATTATTACCTGGGAAATAACACATTTAAGAAAGTGCAAACAGTGGTTTCTTTTTTTTTTCTGTGGTATAATCAATTGCTACAAATGTTTTATATTATATTCCACAAGCACTATCTGTTTACATTCGTGCACTATATATACAATCTGGTAGCTATATTTCTTACAGAGTCAGTCACTGCAAAATAATGCTCTGCCCTATTCAGAATGTTAAAAAGGAGGAGCTTTCTTTAATATGATAAACTTATTTGGTAAATTCCAAGTGAAACACGACTGTGATTGGTTGTAAATCAAAATTCATTGAAACGCAATTGGTCATCGACTCACATTTTTGGGGTATGAGTTAAATAGTCACCATAAATGCTAACAATTGCTCTTACATACCTGTACACTGCATTATTGGAAGCTCTATAGTTTCTCATAGACACCCCTATGAGACTAAATGATCTCGGAAGAAGTTCACTTGTCTTAATAGATGGAACTAATCTGGATGCTGTACCACCAACTATAACAACTCCTTCAGGAGCAACACTGCAATTCAACAAAACATTTTAGTGACCTCATTACAAGACTTTTTCTTCATTGATATACTGCAAAGTAAGTTTTTTATTTAATATATGTAAGAAATAACACTATGAGGTTTCTTTTAATTAGTAATGAGTTGGTTATTTTGACTCACCTCATATTTCTTGATTTTTATGCAGACCTGGTTTCGTTGCTTTTGTATGACATTGTCGATGCATTTCAACTGTTGTTTTGCAGTTGTCCATCCTGTAAGTTGACTTCTGCTCCCTCTGCTGGCTGACCGATGAACTTCCAAATATTTTTTTTTTCTTTTTCTCCAAGAATTTAAAAATTCATGGTTTTCTTTTTGTCCTTGCAGATGTAAATTTTCTCCCAAATTCTGAATTCCTTAGATTTTTTAACTGTTTTAGTAATTTGGCTTTGTTTCAATTCTGTGTTTTTTCTGACCATGCATATGCAGATTTCTCCATTTTTAAGATGTTCTTTCAATCTTGTATTTAAGTCCCTTTTTGTTTTTCCTATATATTTTTTTTCACAATTTTTACAATCAATTTGACAAATCCCTGATTTGTTGCAGTCTTCAATCTTTTCATTTTTGACGGTTTTCATTCATTTATTCAAACTGTAATCATTTTTCAGTGCTAATTTAATGTTAAATTTGCTGAAAATGTTTTGAAACTTATTAAATACTAAAGGGTGGTATGTAAATTTCTTGAATTTTTTACCAGTTTCTTGATCTGTCTGAAGAGTACTTTCATTTATCACTTTTTGTTTCTTGAATATATTTATTTTCTTATGAATCATCTTTTCCTGAAAACCATTATCTTTTGCTATTTTTATAACGTGTTTTCCTCTCTTCATTAAAATTTTTTCTGCTCATGGGAACATTCACGAATCTGTATGTTAAACTATTAAATACTGCCTGTTTATGTGCAATATGGTTAAACCAGATGTGCATAAAAATCAAGAATATGAGGTGAGTCAAAATAACAACTCATTAATAATTAAATTAATAATTAAGTTTTTTAGTATGATTTTCTTTTGTTTTCTGCAAGAAAAAGTATTTTATTTATAGTACTAGTCCTAGCAATAGCTGATGATGTAGTACTATTGGGCGATAGCGAGGAGATACTAAAGGCCAACATGCACACACTACTGAGTAACACTAAGAAATTGGGACTGAAAGTAAATATCAATAAAACTAAATATATGGTCACACACAGACAATGACAAATGAGGGAAATTTTGAGGAAGTAGCTGAATTCAAATACCTAGAAACAATAATCACAAACAGGAATGAGATGCACAAGTTAATTAAACATAGGCTCAATTCTGGAAATGTGTGCTATTATGCATTACAGAGGTGCTTGACGTCCCAACTCCTTTTAAAAAACATTAAACTGAAAATGTATAAAACTATTATTCTACCAGTTATATTATATGGGTGCGAAACATGGACTCTTACTTTAAGGGAGGAAAGGAGATTACAAGTATTTGAGAATAAAGTTATTAGGAAAATTTTTGGACCAAAGGAGATGAACAGATGAATGGAGAAGACTGCATAACAATGAATTACACGATCTTTATAGGAAGCCAGATGTAATGAGAACAGTTAAGTCTCATAGACTGTGATGGGCAGGACATGTGGCACGAATGGGGAATGAAAGACGTGCATGAAAGCTTCTTGTAGGAAAACCAGAGGAATAATGCCCAGTTGGTAGACCAAGAATGAGGTGGTGGGAGAATAACATTAACTATGATTTGAGGGAAGTAGATTATACAGGGTATAATTGAAAAACATATGCTCAGGATAGGGATATATGGAGAGCTTATGTCCATGCGGCCATGAACCTATGGGTTCAATAGTGCCAGTGAGTTAGTTAGTCCTAGCAATAGAACAATGGTATATTTTCTTCTACCTAATTTTGTTCTTTCCAATAAGCAAGAGGAATATATTGAAGGACATATGTTAACAACAATAAATCTCAGTATCCAGAAAGTGAATGGTTGAGAATGTTTACAGATGGGCTTCTCATAAAATGGACAAAATACAAGAGCAGATGTACATTGTAAACATTAAGTTATGTAGGTAGGAAATAACACTATGAGGTTTATTTTAATATTGTTTAGTTGTTTCTTGACTCACCTCATACTTCTTAACTCCCACGCAGACTCGAGTTTCTTCACTTCATTTGTGACATTCTCAATGCTGTGAACGTAATACAGCATTGAGAATGTCATAAATTAAGTGAAGAAACTTGAGTCTGCGTGGGAGTTAAGAAGTATGAGGTGAGTCAAGAAACAACTAAACAATATTGTAAACATTTTTCACATTATATAAGCCTTAATAAATGTGCCGACCATTATGATGGTGAACTGGATCCAATCAAAACAGTATTATAAAACATTTTATACAGGTTGTATATCAAACAAAAAGAAAAAGAGTAATCTTTCAAACTATAGTTGAAGGGGTATATGGCATAGTGGTGTGAGTCATTTTTCTTCATTTTGAGAAAAACAATGCTAGTCAGTATACAAAGAATCAAGTTAGCTTAATATTAATAATCATGGAGATATTTAAAATTCATCGGAGAACATATTGTTTAAACAACTCACCTCATAGGATTCATGCTTCCATGATATCGTGATTTCAAACATAGATATGGAGATATTTATTGACCTAAGCCATCATTTCCCAACATGTGATTCATGAACCCCCAGGAGGTTCGCAAAATATTTCAAGGGGTTTGCCAAAATTTTCCATAATGTCGGATTTCAAGGTTAGGTCTATTATTGTTTCTTTCTTTTCTGCAATATTGTAATCATATTGTAATAATAATAATAATAATAATAATAATAATAATAATAATTTTATTATTATTATATATTATTATTATTTTAAAGTTAAATTAACCCTATAGTACCCCTTGTTGCATATGTGTAACATAGTGAATTTATGACATTATTTCCATAATAAATTAATATTTATGCTAATGCCTGATTTTACAGATGTGTAACATTACGAATGCATTTGATTTCGCTACAACTAGGCCTACACGTTGTGTAACTTTTAAGCCATAACTAGAATAACATTAGGTTTTAACCATTATGGGTTAAGTTAATTTAAGGTTATTAAACATTTTGCTTGGAATTAAATTTTATGCATATCTACTGTATGTAGACAGAAGGATAGAATACAGACGGCAGAGATGCGGTTCCTAAGACAAGTAAAAGGATGTACAAGACTTGATAGAATAAGAAATGAGGATATAAGAGAAGAATTGAAAGTACAGCCTTTGTTGGATAAAGTCACGAATTACAGACAGAAATGGATTGATCACATGGATGGAATGAGCAAGGAGAGATATCCATTGTTAGCCAGAAATTATCAAGCAAGAGGAAGGCGTGATGTTGGAAGACCTAGAAGACGTTGGGCTGATGCAATATGAAGTCGGAACGGGCAATTGCCTAATCCTTGGAGTGATGATGATGATGATGATGATGATGATCTACTGTATGTATATTTAAAAGTCAGTGGTTCACCCAACTCAGATCATAGTGGAAGAGGTTCATGAGTTGAAAAAGGTTGGAAACCGTGTCCTAAGTGATGGTGTTAATTGTTGATGTATCTGAAATACAGTATGCAGTTCTTCTTTTCAACTGTGTACTTTACCCATTTTTGTAAAGAAAACTGACTTACACCACTATGACATATACCCCCTTCAAATCAGTAATAGACCAGCCTATCATAAAACTGTGTTTTGTGTGTGTGTGTTTTAATGCCACCAACTGCACTTTACGTTCTTTGGATTCCACACTGGGCAGATAGATGACATCCATGTGGTTTATTTTCAAGCTTTATGTGCTGATGCTATCAGCACTGAGCTAATTCAGATTTCTTTCCCATGCAAGCATAAATCCTCCCTTTACCATACTCTCTTGATCCCACATCCAATGCAATGAATCATCATTCACAAATGGCTTCTATGTTAAGACATGATAGGATTTCACACAGCTATAGCTATTAAAATTGAGTTAGAATTTAACACCTACAGCTATAGCTAATGGATGCAACATTTCATCGAATGGAAGATCACAGGATACCCAAACAAATGTTAAGACCAGGACGTCCACTCAAAAGACTTCTGGATGGTATTTCTCTCGAGGCCAAAACAGGTCAACAAATGGCCTAAATTCGTGAATGTACTATGATGATGATGAGCTATAGCTATATTTATTAAATTAACATTGAGAAACTAAAGGTAGTAATATGATTGAAATAAGTGAATTAATGTACACAACTACAGTATTGTAATCAATTGTAAAGAAAAAAAATATGCTTGAATTGAGAATTGAACCACGAACCTTCAGCTTTATGTGCTGATGCTCTGACCACTGAGCTAATTCACAAATTCTCCCTTGATCTTACTCTCTTTATCCCACATCCAATGCAATGAATCATCATTCACAAATACACATTGAATGATTTCTACATTAAAAAGCTATAGTATTATTTATTATATTAATATTAAGAAGCTAAAGCTATTACTATGACTGAAATAGGTCAATTAAAGTATACAACTAAAGCACTGTAAGCCTAAATTAGCTCAGTGGTCAGAGCATCAGCCCATAAAGCTGTAGGTACAGGGTTCGATTCCCAGTACAGGCATAAATTTTATTTTTAAATAAATATAATTTAATTAGGAAGTATTACTTCTTCCCTCCCGGAGGACTTGCTCCGTGGATTTTTTCATCCTAAAATAAATCCATCGACACATCAATTAATCAATACTTCTAAAAATTCAGTGTTATCACAATTGAGGTTATGTAGCAATTTTTTTTAAATATTAATATAAAACAACTCAAAATTATTAAGTTATGTAGATAGGAAATAACACTATGAGGTTCTTTAATATTGTTTATTTTTTATCATTTCACTCACCTCATACTTCATAATTTATAGCAGACCCAGGGTTTCTTCACGTAATTCGTGACATTGTCAATGCTGCGTCATGTTCACAACTGACGTCCAACGGCCTTCTATCCTGCAGACTGACCTCCGCGCCATCTGGTGGCCGACCGAAGAATTTCCAAATCAGGCCTCTTTCTTTATAACCGGGTATTTCAAAATTCATAGTTGTATTTTCATTCTTGCATATGTAAATTTTTTCCCAAATTGTGAGTTCCTTCGGTTTTTCCAATTGTTTAAGTAATTTTGTTTTGGTTTCTATTCTATGTTTTTCTGACCAGGCATGTGCAGCTATTGCAGATTTTTCGGTTTCTCCATTTTTAACATTTCTCTGAGGTGTTCTTTTAATCTTGTATTTAGATTCCTTTTTGTTTTTCCTATGTATATCTTTTCACAATCTTTACAATTAATTTGATAAATTCCCGATTTTTTGCAGTCTTCAATTTTTTCATTTTTGTTGGTTTTTATTAAATTACCTAAGCTGTAATCATTTTTCGGTGCTAATTTAATGTTGAATTTGTTGAAAATTTTTTGAAACTTGTCAAATACGAAAGGATGGTATGTGAACTTCTTGAATGAGACCTATCATCAACAATATCAATTCACCGACATATAACATATCCAAATGGCTTAACAATAAATTTAAAGGTATGGAAAAATTTGAAAATTTAGCAGTAGAAAATTCTTACCAATTAGTTGAGAAATTAGAAAATGTAGAAATAGAACCTTCAGAAAGATTGGTCTCATTTGATGTTACTTCATTATTCACAAACATACCGACTGACACAACTTTGAAAATTTTAGAAAAATGGTTGAAAGAAAACAAATTAGATGATGATAGCGTTAAAGAATACATAAAACTAACAAAATTATGCTTAAATCAAATGTTCTTCACCTTTAGAGGAAAATACTTTAGACAAAAATCAGGACTCGCAATGGGAAATCCATTATCACCATTCTTAGCAGACATGTTTATGGGGAATTTTGAATGTCATGTAACTAAAGCACATCCTTTGATGTTTAAATTTTGGAGAAGATACGTAGATGATATCATAGCAATAGTAAAAGAGAAACAATTAGAAGATGCCATTAAACTGTTAAATATTCAAAATAAAACAATCAAATTTACAATGGAAATAGAAATAATCATGAAATACCATTTTTAGACCTTAAATTGATTAGGAAAGAAGAGAAAAAGAAAATAGAATTTGGAATCTACAGAAAGAAACTCACATCGACAATTATAAAAGCTACTGGATTTAACCATTTTTCACACAAACAGGCAGTATTTAATAGTTTAACACACAGACTTGTGAATGTCCCCATGAGCAAAGAAAATTACAATAAAGAGAAAGAACACATCATACAAATTGCTAAGGATAATGGTTTTCACAAGAAAATGATACACAAGAAAATAAATAAATTCAAAGAACAAAAAGTCATCAATGAAAGTACTCTTCAGACAGATAAAAATATAGGCAAAAAATTCAAGAAGTTCACATACCATCCTTTCGTATTTGACAAGTTTCAAAAAATTTTCAACAAATTCAACATTAAATTAGCACCGAAAAATGATTACAGCTTAGGTAATTTAATAAAAACCAACAAAAATGAAAAAATTGAAGACTGCAAAAAATCGGGAATTTATCAAATTAATTGTAAAGATTGTGAAAAGATATACATAGGAAAAACAAAAAGGAATCTAAATACAAGATTAAAAGAACACCTCAGAAATGTTAAAAATGGAGAAACCGAAAAATCTGCAATAGCTGCACATGCCTGGTCAGAAAAACATAGAATAGAAACCAAAACAAAATTACTTAAACAATTGGAAAAACCGAAGGAACTCACAATTTGGGAAAAAATTTACATATGCAAGAATGAAAATACAACTATGAATTTTTGAAATACCCGGTTATAAAGAAAGAGGCCTGATTTGGAAATTCTTCGGTCGGCCACCAGATGGCGCGGAGGTCAGTCTGCAGGATAGAAGGCCGTTGGACGTCAGTTGTGAACATGACGCAGCATTGACAATGTCACGAATTACGTGAAGAAACCCTGGGGTCTGCTATAAATTATGAAGTATGAGGTGAGTGAAATGATAAAAAATAAACAATATAAACTCAAAATTAATTAATATAAGTCCCTGATATATCAGTCTTCCTCAATTAAAATGGATTTTTAGCTAAAAGTTAGAGCTTAGTATTGAAGATACTAATTGTAATTATTAAATCCTTAAAAAATAATAAATTTATGATTAAAGATTAATATTTTTTCAATGAAAATGTAATGTTTTATTTTACATAAACATTTAAGAAATATAAACAGAATTAAACCGGTAAAGCGATAAGTTAAAAACCTTCGTCAATTAGTTAAAACCATGTAGGTCTTTCACTACATGTTCCATCATCGGCATGTCATTTGGTACCAAATGACATGCCGAAAGTGGAACATGTTCTGAAAGGCCCAATGGTTTTACCCGATGAAGTTTTTTTAAACAAAAAATGCATTTTAATTGAGGAAGACTGATATATCAGGTATTTATATTAATATATATATTTTTTTAAATTTACCATCAATTAATGATTAAAAGCTTACCATTTCAAAACCATGTTGAAATACTCGCTCCCAACTGAATCAAACACTATTCTTACACCATGACCTTTTGTTACTTCATCACATTTCTTCACAGTTTCTTTAGGATTGAAAGTCAAAGCTGCCCAGGCACCTTTTTCTCTAAGTAATGCAGCCTTCTCCTCTGTTTCACAAACCGCAATTACCTATTAAATTTGTTCAAATATTCATTAATTGAATTATAGAAAGACATTTAGTTAGCTACATAATAACTGAGTTTGTATTTTTAAACATTGTTAACTCATATGATAGTTTTGTCAGACTTATGTTTTAAGGCTGTTTCCCTGTCGTCAGCAGTTTACAAACTGATTTTTTTTCTTTTCTTCATGTTGTCGGCCCTGGATCTGTGTTCCAAAGAATGAGGCTCCTTTCTCCAGGAATTTGAAAGTTCATAATTTTCTCCTTGTTCTTCTGTATATAGATTTTTTCCCATATCGTGAGTTCATTGGTATTTTTTGTTTTAATATTTTTGTATTTAGATCTAATACCAAAAGAAATTATTAAAACAGTTAGAAAATACCAATGAACTCACGATATAGGAAAAAATCTATATACAGAAGAACAAGGAGAAAATAATTATGAACTCTGAAATTCCTGGAGAAAGGAGCCTCATTACTAGAGTTAGGCACTTAAAAAATTCAAAATAGGCAAGCAAAAAGGCACTAAAATTCATTAATATAGGCACTGAAAATTCAAAATAGGCTCTTACAAAAATTGACTAGAACATAAATTTTGATAGCCTTACGTTGAAATAAAATAGCTGGTACTTGTTATTTCGCTTAACGGGAGCACATTGAAAGGAAAACCATCTACCTGCTAGGTTATTGTCTTATTGCCACTCTTATCCTAAAATATTGTAAGAGGGAATTTATAGAAAGAACACTTAAAATTTCTATGCAATGGTATGTGTCATGAAGTTTGTCCATTTCAATTGATTTCACTGAAATACTAAGTTAATTTCGAGAAAAAATGGCAAATAGGCATTTATAGGCATTGTAAGCTGAAATAGGCATTTATAGGCAAAATGAACCTCATGGAAAACAACTCTAAGGTCGTTGGTATGAACTTATATGAAGTCACTTTTATATTATCTATAATAAATAACTATATACATTTTCCCTAACATCTGGTCTCTACTCAATATCAAGTTCTCTTTGGAACACAGATCCAGGGTTGACAACATGAAGAAAAGAAAAACTCAGTTTGTAAACCGCTGACAATGGGGCAACAGGCTTGAAACATATGTCCGACAAAACTACCATATGAGGTAAGAATGTTTAAAAAATACAAACTCAATTATTAAATTAAACTTCATAATGATACTTCCTAATGATTTTAAAATAGCTACATAATCTTTATAGGAAACCAGACAAAATAAGAATAAAAAAAAGAGATATTTGAATATTCATCAAAGCAAAGATTTGGTGTAGTGGATGATGATAGAGACAAATAGTGTAAAATCATAAACAATGTAGATTCCAAAAAGTAATACCTAACTTTGTGTATTTTAGATGTCAATATTGTAATCTATTTTAAATTTTTACACTGTTCGACCGGAGACAAACCTCTGTATTGAGGAAAATTCTCATTAATAAAACAATTAAAATAAAAAGTTTTCAGATTCATATTTGTATTGTATCTCTTCTTCTGTTGTTTAGACTATGAAAATAAAATCACAAACTTACTTTTGCTCTGAATACATTTGCAGATACATCAACAGCTGCTAATCCTAAGCCACCTGCTCCTGCAGTAATCAAAACTATATCAGTTTCTTTTATTTTTGCCCTTCTGCACAAACCAATCAGAGCTGTTGTATATGAATCAACTAAAGCAACTGCCTTATCAAATTTAACTTGGCTAGGCAACTGCCAAACATCCTGTAAAATTAAAACAACATTTATACACAACATTCAATATTAATGCCAAAAACAATATATTTACCATAACAAATTTCAGAAAATATTTAGCAAATTGAACAGTATGCTAGTTCCAAAGTTAAAATTAATTCTATTTACAGCAAACTCCCGATTATCCATGCACGTATTAACTGGTTTGCAGATTATCCGGGCATGGCTCTTTTTCCTGTATTTTTTTTTTAAATGAAGATAAATACTGTACTGTATTTTGTATTGTTATGAAAAAATTATTTCTTGTTTAAACGTGCTACTCTGAACTGAGCTTAGAAACTAGCACAACAGAGTAACTAACCTTCACTCACAACCCCCTCCCATGACACGTTAACGGTACCAACCAACATTCTGAGAATACAATACAATTTTGGAAATTTCTGTTGTGTGAGTCACTGAAAGTTAGTTGTTACAGATTGAAACTACAGCTATGCTGTGGCAGTGGGTTTGTCGCTGGTTAGTAGTATGGTCATCACTGATTATTTGTGTCATTGCTGGTTATAAGTGTGGTCATTGGTGGTTACTAGTGTAGTTATCGCTGGTTACGATGGCCATTTTGAATAACTGCTGTAACCAGAATGATCATTTTTCATATTTACGAGTAAAATAAGTTAATGATAATTATGACTTGCACCTAAATACATTTAATATAACATTTTATGAATATTTGTTACATTTAAGTAGAGCAGGTAAATAAATTTCTGATCAACTTCCACAGTGCCAAATAACTTAATTGGATTATTTGTGTTCTTTGATTTTCTGTGCATATCTCAGTCCCAATTAACACAGATAATCGGGAGTTGGCAGTATTGTTTTATGTTGAGTTGAACAATCTATAGGGAAAAAACAAATCAGATAGGGGAGCTAGTACAAATGCAGGGATGGAGCTGGAGCATAGTTCCTATGTTGCAGTAGGAAAAAATTGCACATACTTTGATGGAGAAATTCAAGCAATAGAACTAGCCGTAAAACAACTTCTATACAGAATCAATTTCATAGAGCTATGTTGCAGTAGGAAAAAATTGCACATACTTTGATGGAGAAATTCAAGCAATAGAGCTAGCCGTAAAACAACTTCTATACAGAATCAATTTCATAGAGCCGTTGTTCTAAGTGATTCAACCTTAGCAATACAAGGTATAACCAACTAAATCACTGGTACTATTGAACCCATAGGTTCATGGCCACATGTACATGAGTTCTCCATACATCCCTATCCTGAGCTTGTGTTTTCCAATCATTTCCTGTATAATCTACTTTCCTCAAATCATAGTTAATGTTATTCTCCCACTTAATTCTTGGTCTACCAACTGGGTGTTTTCCCTCTGGTTTTGCTACAAGAAGCTTCCATATACGTCTTTCATTTCCCATTTGTGCCACATGTCCTGCCCATCGCAGTCTATGAGACTTAACTGTTCTTATTATATCAGGCTTCCTTTAAAGACCATGTACTTCGACCACACTGGTCGAAGGTGGTAAGCCAGACGAAAAAAATACCTTGATCAAAAGAGCAACGATCTTTCACCATAAAAATACAACCATCAAGAAACGCAGACATGGGTTCACTGGGGTAAAATTTTCCAGAGATAAAATAGATCTCCATTCGGTTCTCCGGGCAGGGACTACCTCAGGGAATCCATGCCAAAGGCTCAAACACAGGGGCATAGAATGTGAGGACAAGGTATAACAAGACATAATTCTCCAATCTCGGGTAAAGTGCTGGAAATTTAAAAAAAAATCATATTTTATTGACTAAACAAAATAAAACTATTCTGCTCCAATGCATACCCTTGTGGGATATATGGAAACGAGATGCTGGATCTCTTAGAGAAAAAAAAAAGGGTACTAAAATTTTACAGAAAATGAAACAAACCCTGCCATATCATTCGCAAAAATTATTATTAAAAGAAACTTCCAGAAAGAATTGATGGAGCACTTTAAAACACAAAGTAATGAGAAATCATGAGCAACTATCTTGTAAAATAAAAACATAATATCTGAACAACCAAAGCATGAAGCAGTAGCAATATTCAAACTGTTAACAGGACATGACTATCTGGCTGCACACCTACACATAGAATAAAATAAGTTAAAATACCTTCTTAGGTAAAATCCGTCGTCCTCAACTTTTAAAATACGTGATCTTCATGCCTGTAGGCCTTTCAGGACATCCGTCCCATCTTCAGCAGTTCATTCTTCGCTAAGTATTTTAACTTATTTTATTTTATGACTCTCCACCTCAACGGTTTTAACAATGAATTTTATTAGTATTGACTCTATAGCCAGTCAGGCCTAAACTAAGTCTAGTTTTTTTTAAAACTAAAAGAAGGTATTTTAACTTATTTCATTTTATGACTCTCCACCTCAACGGTGTTGACAATGAATTTTATTAGTATTGACCTACACATAATTGGAATCTTCAATTCTCCAATTGTATACTGTATCAAGATAACTCAACAATGAACAAAGACCACCTTACTAACTGTGGGGCTCTCAAGAACTCTGGCTGGACTCTATTGGAAAGCAAGAAAGCAAATGGAACACATTCAACCTAATGGGCATTATACTACTATTACCATATTTTCTTGAATATCCAATACCGTATATTATTGTGCACAACAAAATTTAAGAATATATTTTTGTTTAATTAAACTTAAAAAGAGCCATAAATATCCTAAATATGGAGAGTGTATGAGAGTGCTCCCCAAAGTTATATAATTAACTTCTTAGCTCACTCGGTTAGAGCATTCGCCTAGAGTGCAAAATGTCCTGGATTCAAGCCCCAATCTGAGTGTATAATTTTCTCTTCAAATATGATTTATCCATTATTGGGATGTATGAAATGAATAATAAAAACATCAAAAGAAGCCATACTGGCTTTATAATGTAATGTAAAATTCCCAAATAAATGTCTTCTTAATAAAGATAGAAGCAAAGGTTTCATAGCATTTGATGCGCAGGAATTAACAGCATATATAAGAGAAAAATTTGCATTTAGATTGGAACTTGATCAAGTAGCTCACTCGGTTAGAGCATTCACATAGAGTGCAAAAGGTCCTGGGTTCAAGCCCCAGTCTGAGCGTATAATTTTTCTCTTCAAATATGATTTAACTTCAAGAGTGTTCTCATTATTTGTGTATCAAGGTGTAATTGTTTCCAAAATTCTTGAAAAAATACTGTAGAGCACAGGTAGGCCCACTGCGACTCAAAGCACAGAAATCAGTGACAGAAAACTAAACATAACCTGTTTCTGATGTTTAGTACACGGTAACTCGATCAATACTGAGACTCAATTATAAAGTTATAATAGGAAGTAACATTATGAGGTTCTTCCTAATAAATAAACTGAGTCTGTTATACAGGATTCAACTATATTTTACATAAATTGGCAATCTTCAACAGCCTAACACATAGATTGGTAAATATACCCTTGAGCAGAGAAAATTTTGAGTTAAAGGAAAAACACATAACTAAGGTTGCAAAAGAAAATGGTTTAAAGGAGAAAATGATTCACAAAAAAAATTAAAAGTACAAAAAACAAAAATTAAGGAACAAAAGCACTCTTCAGATAGAAAAAACAATTGAAAAGAAATACAGGAAATTCACATACCATCCATGGGCACACAATAAATTCCAAAAGATTTTTGAAAAAGCTGCGGGCTCGGGTTTGATTTCTGGTCAAGCTTACTGGGCGAGGTTTTTTTCCCTCACCTGTAAGACAGATATCATGTAGCTTTGAGGCCCAAATGGTCCCCGAACATCATCTGGCCATAATCATCATCATCCCTCAGTGTGGAAAGCAACAGGAAGCTACCACACCTATAATTCCCTAGTAAAAGCTGCAAAGCATAGCATGAAAATGGTATGATTGCAGTGAAAGACTGCCCTAGGGCAGAACACTATAAATACAAAAAAAAACCTCTACCAAAACTGGCTCAGTGTTATTCTAAATTTCAGTAAACATTACAAAATAATAATACCTTATCCATGAGTACACATTCTTCTGCAAATCCAGAAAATAAATCCTTGTTAAGACCAACAATCCTATCACCTACTTTGAGACCACCTTCAGCAGCTTTAGAACCGAGTTCCAAAATTTCACCACTCACTTCATAACCAGGAACAAATGGGAGTTTTGGAGCAATTTCATATGAGCCATTGCATATCATAATATCAGAGGCATTAACACTACAGCATTCAACCTTAATACGAACCTGAAATAGAAACAAATTAATTAATCACACATTAAAACATATACCAGGCAAGAAACAGTACTTTACCTTTCTAACATACTTTTTAAGTCGTACAGAATAACAGTGCGCATGCGCATGAGTTCATAGACCTGTCGCTAGGTGGAACCACATATCTTTGAAGTCCTACATAAAGTTTATAGAGCTGTCACTAAATGGCAGCATATGCTATATGACCAATTTCGAAATCAATTCCCAAGCATTTATTAGAAATAATACACTAACTTTTCCCTTCCTAACCTAACAAAATATATTACATGCAATTTATTTACTGAAGTGTACACTAATCTGATGTACACTAACACTAACATTAACCTAAAAAAAATGGTGGTAATTGAGTTGTTGATAATGGTAACCTTGGGAGAGAAGGGAAAATAGCTAGTGAATATCACAATTTTGTCTGAAAATGTCGTAATGTTACCATGTTTCTCGTAAATAAATAATTACCTAAAAATTGTAAAAGTGTTAAAACTCATCATCATCCTCTTATTGCGTCGTCCTCTCGGAAGGTTCATTCCAAATATGCCTCCAACCATTCCTATCTTCCCATGCTTTGCTTCTTTTTAGTTTTTCCCAGTCGTATCCTCTCTCTTGTAGACTTTTCTTCACTTGGTTAATCCATCTTTTTCTCATGATCGTTTTCCTTGTATCTTGAAATTTTACAGTCTTTGTGGTAGTCTTTCCTTTTCCATTCTTTTTAAATGTTCAAACCTGGCAAGTATACCTGAAACGAGCGAGCTAAATGGGCTTCAGTGAAGCCACATCAGGCCTAGCAAATTGGTGGTAGATGATGAAATGCTTTTAAAAAACAATGTTAAAACCAAAAAACATCTTTGAAAAAGTTTGAATTATTACAAAATTTAAGTAAACACAGAAGAAGTATGTAGAGTAACAGTATTACAAGTAGTAGTACTACTAGGAGTATTCAAATGTTCTGAAGCTCTTGATTTGCCATCATTCGCTTGCGGGCTTACCAATAATATTCAGCAATTTGGAATGGTGTTCCAACTATTTTTTGAAGATCAGCGCATAATATCAAGTGATCATTGTTCATCATTGTATTTGTGTTCTTGCATACTATGTAGTGTGGAGAGAGAATATACGATGGAAAATGAAGGGAAAGGTAATGTACAGTTGAGCCTATACCACCAAGTATTCTATGTGAGATGCCAGTCTAGGAATCCTGCAAGACCTTTTTCTAACTGTCCATCGCTGTGGTCTTGAGGTAGCGTGCTGCCTTGTCATGCAGCAGGCCCAGGTTCGATCCCCACTCAGGACAAGTTTCCTGGGTGAGGTTTTCTCAGGGTTTTTCCTCACCTGTAAGACAAATGTCAGGATACTTTAAGGCCCAAACGGTCCCCCGAACATCATCTGGCCATCATTATCATCAATATCATATTCACCTCATTTTAGATTAAGTTTAGGTTTAAGGCCTGTCCTGGTGCATCATTACCCATCGTCATCACTAGAGCGAGGAATTATATGAAGAAAATTATACTAAAATATGAAATCATAATAACAAAATATGAAAATTATGAAAATTAGGACACAAAAATATTATGAAGCTACTATTTTTTCAACTTTTTACACATATTTATATACACAAGCCCTGTATAATTTATGGGTATACATACAAGCACACAAACAAGACAAGAAGACCTTTTTTGTAGCTCAAGAAATCAAGAGTTTCACTGTATTTCCATTTTAATTAATTTTTCATTACTTCTGACTCAATATAAAATATCATTTAATATAATAAATTTTGGAATTTTTAACATTATGAGGTTTTATTGATTCTTATCAATAAAATATCATGTTTGTGATTTGAAGCAATTTTAATGGCTCACATTGAAGTACATTGTGTGAGGAATCACGCTAACAAGCCGGAAGGTCGGGGGTTTGAGTCTCAATGGGGTCAGGTTTTTAGCTGGACCAAACCTTCTGGCGGCATCATTAGCCCTAGAGTCTACTCAGCTCTTAATTTACTCGTAAATGAGTACCAGAAGACGCATATTCTGGGGCAAAGGGGCCGTCATGCAGGACTGAGAACCCAGTGGACATCAATTGGAGATTGTCTAGAAATGTGGAAGTCTCAACATCCATCTACCCCAAGGGCCTTCCAAGCCTGTAGTTTGAAACTTAATTTCAATAAATTAATACTGGGTTTATATAAAACGCGATCAATTAATTTATCTAATGATATTTAACTACAAAATCCAAACATAAATTAAAAAAACGAAACATAGTAACCGTTGTAACTTGCTTCCATCGAATATACCACTGACAAAATTTAGAGTAGGTACAGTTTGGATGACTTCTATTTACCTTGCATAAAGATTATTATGAATTCCAGTATATATAAATGTCACAATAACATTAAACTGGATGAATCAGAACACAGGTAGACCAAGTCCTAACTAACTAACTCACCGGCACAATCGAACTGATAGGTTCATGGCCACACGGACATAAGCTCTCCATACATCCGTATCCTGAGCCAATGTTTTCCAATCATCCCTGCTATAATCTTTCCCTCAAATCATGGTTAATGTTATTCTCCCACTTCATTCTTGGTCTACTAACTGGGCGTTTTCTCTCTGGTTTTCCTACAAGAAGCTTCCATGCACGTCTTTCATTCCCCCATTCGTGCCCACATGTCCTGCCCATCGCAGTAGACCAAGTACTATATGTCATATTTGGAGAAACAAGATGTTAAAATAAATTAATCCACAAATAATTCTAGGGAGTATTTCAAAACTCTCTTTGCAATTACAATTATTTTTAATCCTATACATTACACGTATGAACAGAGTGAAATGTAGTTAGAATTATTTTAACATTAGTTTTTTCCATGAAATTTGCCCGAGCACAGTATGTATGCATGTGCTTTAAATAATCAAATTATCAATTCTGATTATATTATTTTTGGTCTGGACATCTTACCTCAATATTAATGTTGATTTGTTCTTGGACATGTTTCAAAACAATTCTCTGTTTTATCTTCAGCTTTTAATATAATTAAAATAACCTCAAAATATAACTTCCTAAAATTAAATATTTATCAATTCTGTTCGTAATACACAGGAACTTTTTATATATTTTTTAACGCCTGTTTGTCAGAATTATTTTGTACGATCAAAAAGTATGCTCCACACCATATGATGTTATGGGAGCAAACATGTACTGCGTTATATATGATAGTTTGATGTAAGTGAGAATAATATTGGCCTTACCTACAAGAACTTTACTAATTTCATAAACTGTGGAGCAAGACCTTATTTCACAGCACAGCTTCAAGTTTAGCAGCATCAGTCTTACCTACATTTAAATGCTGTAATCCATTCATAATAAAATAAGGACTGTCCTTAGGTAGCAAAAAGGAATAGGTTTCTACCTGAGAAAAAAGAGTGGGTGGTTATTATTCTAACATTGTTATTCTACTTATTTATGTTCTTGTCACAGATTAGGAAATCCCTGTTCTTTTTCTGTAGTTTCGGACAAAACCCTCCACTTGGTATTCCATCTCTCCTTTTTTCAATTATTTCCTTTTATCAAATCTATTTATCTTGTTCCAGATGGGATACTTAGGAATTTTCGCTGTCTACCATATTACATTGTCAAAAAATTTCAAAACTACAGTCACTCCAAAAATGTTTCTAACGAATTAGTAGAAATAATGTTGAGTGATTAGTAGAAATTTTATTTTAAAAAATTGAAAGTTGAAAAATATGAAGGAATATTACATTTTTACAGAAATATGAACATTTCACCAAAATATTATGAAATATGAAAAAATATGAAGGTCTTATTTGATTCTACATATCATAAAATGTAAAGATACTTTGTCTCAGCGCTCTCTGACCAATAGTTTAAAACATGAAATTTCATAAAAATCCTCGCTCTAGTCATCACCCATCATATCATTGGGGCAGTGTAACCCCGCCTTCCAGGCGCCCCAACCTCAGAAGTGGGTTACAATACGCCAATGCCAGGAGAGAATACCTGAAATGTCAAATGACAAACGGGTAGCATTGAAGAAAAAAATCCCTTTTTCTAATTTTAGCTGTTGTGTGACAGTAAATACATATGCCTACATATTATAAAATACACAGTAATGAGATAGTTGGCCACAGTGGACTAGTGGTTATGGAAAAATGCAAGGAGCAAGTCTTCCAGGAGAGACTTTAAACCATAGGTCCCATATATGAAGATTTTCAGGCTAGTAAAAGATCCTTAAGCCTGAATAAAAAGACCTCTTAAGTAAAACTTACCGATCTCATTCAAATAATACCTTAGTTGCCTGCTAGATGTCTCATTGGATCGCATACCATTCATGACATTTATCTCTCAATGACGTTCTACGGAATTGCAGTGCACATGCAAGAATGCTTAACTAACTTTCATTAGACGGTGACCAACATTTGAAATTAATTCCAAAATATATTTTAAGAAATTTGCTTCATTTTGTTAAAATTCTGATGGGACAAGTTAGTGTACACCAGATTAGTTTATAGGGAGATTCAACACTTTAACTTACCTAATATATTTTCAAAGTCCTATAGAACAACAGTACGCTTGCGCTAGAGTTTATAGAGCCAGCGATAACCACATATCGATTATCATCCTTGCCATATACCGATTATTATTGATATCATACTAAAGTTTATACAGCTTACGCTAGAAACTGCACATCGCTATGAAATTTAAATGACCATTCTTTGCAATAAATCCCCAAATCTGTGTTAAAGAAATATATTAATAATACATATTAAAATTACCAAATTTCCTAACTCCGTTCCAACCAGCGATAACCCAAACCCGTGATAGAAAAATCATAGACTAAGTAATATACTCTGGAGAAAATAGCAGTCAGCATCACAATGTTGTCTAACAGTGTCATAATGTTGTGATTTGCATATTTAAATAAATGCTTAAAAATTGTCAAATAATGTTATAAACAATTGTTTGAAAAAGTTTAAAATATTAAAAAAATTAGTAAATACAGAAGATAAGTGTTCTCACATGTGAACTGCGATGCTGTAAAACATACAAGAATTCATTGAGTAAATTAACATCAAATACAACAATTTTTCCACTGCCTTTTCCTTACAGACATAGTTTAAATTGCTGAATGGTTCTTTTATAACATAACCTTAAAAACTCTAATTAAGTTAATATATTAATGCTACGGTTTAACCATGGCCTAAAGGGCTAAAGATCCATTTTTACATTTTAAATTCATATTATGTATTAATTATAAAAATTGAAGTTTGGGCTGCGATTTCTCCCTTTATTGTGTTCAAGTAATGAATTTATTTGTGAAGAATACCTACATCATGTTTTTCAAGTTTCTTATGTTTTTGTTCTTCAATTTCCAAAGGGTTTTGCAAATTCATGTAACACTGCTGCCTTATAATGCTTGCTCTTATATCTTCGTCCTATTACCGGTTTTACACTGAATAACTGTTTACATGATCTATTACCAAATAATGCTGATGAAAAAACTATTTTCCTTACAACATTTGCCATTGCACATGAATAATTCTCTCTGCCAACAGAAATTAAAAATATGAAATACTATTTAAAACCATATATTCGTAAGTCTGTGAAACCACATGTCACTTTCATTTATTACATCGGCGATGTCTCACGAAAAACACGGATTTTTCCCCCCCTTAAACCACGCCTGATGTAAAACGATGTAAAACTCCAATAACCCACAAAATTAATTAAGGTTATATCGAATAGCCAACTATCGAATGCAATGATTGGCACTGATCGAGATTGAAGATCGAAAAATGCTTTTTGATTTGATTCAAAGTTTAAAATGTTTCTCATTAGATGGCGCTAACATTACTCCATGACGCTAATTTTCTTTTACGCAGTATTGCCATATCTATACAATCGCCCAGCCCACATAAATAATGATTTAGTAATTTAAGAACATAAAACATATGAAGTAAATCTAATTGCCAAGTCATAAAAATGTCAGTTTTATATCCCTTCAATTCAAATAATCATAAATTCAGAAATGTATTCTTTATAATAAATTCTGGACTATTGTATTTAGAAGTGACATATGTGGCAGGACCTGTAGTTCGTATCAGCTGTTATGGTTGATTGTGGTGAGAAGTAATTGTTACGTTTTTATTTACCGATTCATTCAGGAGATTTTTATATCATAACAGAAATAAGTCTACGAACTAAACACATAGGTAATTATTTTTAATATATGACTAATTTACTAATTTTTTTTAACTCAAATGTTTAATTTTGCATGAAATTAAATTCGTGACATTTTGCTACGCCTATCTCTATTATGTTATATTTATGAAATGAATAGATTTTTTTGTTATGCATTTTACGTGTCTTTCTGCTATACAACTTCTATTTTTGTATTCATAATTATGACGTGCCATATTACACTTGTGTTTCTTAGTGCGTGAAAGCTAAAGGTTTCATTTTGGAAAATACATATTGCACATTAAATAGGCGTGAGACGCCTACACAAGTTTTCAATTAGATCTATTATTGGGACATAGTTCATATTAATACGAGTTAATATAAGTAGTATTAAAATTACCGCAACATAGAATTTTACCGTAACAATGAAAATAGGCTTGGGTGCTAAAACTTTGTTTTAATATCGTAGGTTTGTGTTAAAATAGGAATTGGATTATTATGAGTAATATTCGTATATACTGTAATAATAACCAGCATTTATATCAGACTTTTGTAACATACTGGATGGATAAATATTGGACACTTGTTCCCATAAAATTGTGCTAGGGTGTAATATTTTTAGTATTTATGCAAATGATAATTAAGGGTTTGCAGGAGTAAAATTATAAACCATATCATCACAAAATATTTTTGACTTGGATTCAAGTAAACGTCATGGCATATTCGGTCCCCATAGTATGACGATTATTGTTGGGTTATATTGATTTAGCTGATGGTGCTATACTGTATTATGTTGCAACGTGCATTAGAAAGTAAACGATTTATCTTGCATCTCAGTAATTATACCCTAATAGATTAGGCAATTGTTATTCATGTTAATTATATTACTTTATCAGTGTCAGCTCATGGAATCAAATAATGGTAGTTGCACTTAGAAACACAATATAATCTATTACATAGTTTATCGACAGTAATCTAACAAGAAGTTGTATTTTTCTGAAAAAAATCACGAGCGTCAAAGTCGCGAATGATTTTGGCTAATGAAAAACTCAACCTCGCGTTGTATTTGGAGTAACTATTTAGCGAATAATACAACATCAGAAGTTTAAAAATAATTATAATGGTTAATATTTACCAAATGTGAGGTTATGTATTCCGAACTTCCGGGCGATTTCTAAGCCGGCTGTATAGTTATAAATAGCATATCTTTACTGTTAATCTCTTTGAGCTTGGGAAAAATCAATAACAAATGATTGCATGACAAATAACTATTAGCAATAATGCAGATTCATTATACAACATTTAATACTTTTTTTAGAGCAACAGAACTTTTTTTTCTAATTTTTGAAATTGTTTTCTTTTGGCATTTCTTGCTGTACCATATCGATCATACATTGCTGAATCGATATCCTTGTCAAAGAAGTAATTTGCGGAGATATCTCTCATTACGAACAAGAAGAGGCAAAATTATCGGTCTATGTGAGATAAATAGGCTAGTCATTAATATTCTACGTGTTCAAAATATTCGCTCACCTGTTTTGCTTTACTTATTCATTATGAAAAGCGTTGCTCCTCGAATTTTCTGTTCAGTTGTCCAGCTAGGCCTATATTCGTACTACCCAATAAGCGAGATTAAAAAACCTTTTGGGTATGTTGTTTTGAAGTTTCGTGCTTTTTCTTATTTGTTCTCCCAGATAATTTAAATATTTCACTCGAGAGTATCTACAGATTTTCTCTAGTAAAGAAAATGCGAAACAACAGAGTGTATTTGCCACTCTAGAACTAGGGCCGATGCTTTTCATTCCGATATACCTCGGGGTTGAAAATTTGTTTTTGCATTGAACTGTGAGCTATTCTGTGCCAGGAGTCTACCTATGCTCATTTTATTTCGTTATTGTGACAAAATGAATAAGTTAGGGTGAGAAAATAGGCAAGTTAATGAACACCAGATTAGTTTACAGTTTGTTTGATAATCTAGCGTATCATAAGAAAAAATTGGCTTTTCTGTTAGAACAGTGACTAATGTATGTAGATTCCTGGCATAGAATCCCCGAACTGTGTGTTTTTGGATTGAACTGTTTGTTTTATATTCAGATCTGGCGTGGGTCTTCCTAGAATTTTTATTTCCAATTTATGTTCAATGGAAAGAAATGAAAACGGCTTAGATTGCAGATCAGTTACTGTATTCATTATTTTAAATTCTTAGAAAAAGCAGTAATATACGCACACGTCTCGACAATCCCGTGTGTACTGCGAGACTGCAACATCGATCACTGCCAGGTTTTACGAATATATCATATGCCCGTACAGGAAGAAAATAATTTCATACGTTGCAGCAGATTTGCAGCGAAACGAGTGGAATTGTTTTGGAAATAATATGTTAAGAGCTCGGTTTATTAAAAAAACATAAAATAACAGTTTTGAAATCTTAGTAAGCAATGGATAAGTTATTTGAAAACTGGTGGTTGCTCAAACCTTGCAACACCCCGAAAAAACTGCCCCTGCTTTTTATGCTGCAATTATTTTTTCCAGACTATGAAATTATGCTTTAGATGATTATATCGTATAGTATTGCTAACACGTAGGCCTACAGGACGAAATTTAAGCCGAAATTTTCATAATTATTATTTATTAATTATTATTATTATTATTATTATTATTATTATTATTATTATTATTATTATTATTATTATTATTATTATTATTATTATTATTGTGTGTGTATGTGTGTATATATATATCGACTAAATTAGGCCTATATGCTTTTTTACTAAACAAATAACCCCTAAAGAAAGCTTCGATTAAGTTGAAATGTAGGCTATTTTTGTGTAAAAACATACGGGGATTCTATTATATAGGCCTATCTGGCTTAACTTGAAAGAGAGAGATGGAGATATAAGGGTAGATCCTTGACCACTTTCTGTTCAGTTACAAAAGAAAGAACCTGTTGTTAGTTTTCGTCTTCCACCTTACTCCTAATAACATCTGGTGAAGAAAGAAACCGACAACACTGATGCGATTAGAGGGGCGAATACTGCCGTCTCTTTCTACACATTTCTTGCCAACTTAAGCCAGACGAGCAATAGTGAAAATGCTCCCGCACCATAGCCGAGTGGTTTAAGGCATGAAGTCTAGGCACAGAGCTACGGGACATGCACTAGTTCGTGTCCCCATAGGTGAAAATATGTTCTCATGGCATTTTAGCTAGTATGGGCATCAAGAGAAATTTGGGTTGCTACAATAAGTAGTGGCTCTATACTGAGGAATTCAGTTATAGTGTGCTGACTGTAGCATTATTACCGCATATACTAATTAATTATTGCACTGTTAGCCAATAGCATAAAATCCATATATATATATATATATATATATATATATATATATATATATTAAAGTATTGAATTAACAATCAGAATGTATTTATGTTATATTATGAAGGGAAATTGCGTACTGGACACTCTAATATATAATAATAATTACATGTGGATATTCAAGTTCAAACAGGCAGGGGCGTTGAGTTTGGATAATATTACTCACCATCCCCCAGTCTAATACAGGGGCGTCGAGTCAAGATAAGATTACTCTCCATCCCCTAGTTGATACAGTAAGATAACATGGCTGGTAAATTCCAGTCTTCATACGTAACTTTAGAAGAGATATGTCCTTATTTGGAAATGAGGGTGATACATTCCAACTCAGCGTCCATGCCACGCCCGCTTATCAGAGGGTTTATAACGGCTGATGCCCTTGGCATCAGGGCTTATTCATGGTTCGACCTCGTCTCTATGACAGTTAGAGGCACAATATTGTAACTTTTTAATCATCGTCTTTAATAAATATATTAAATCAAGTTCTGCATTCACTGGAGTTCTTGGACTCACAACGAATCCTACCTTCAAATTGTCTGATCTACCCGAGGGCCAGGTCACGACAATAGCGGTTGAGTGATCCCACGCATCATCCCTGTATTGACTGGATGGTCGTCCACCTCTGTGACTAACAGGCCTCCTAGGTTTCTCATGCTATTGATTTTTTTAGTGAAAATAACAGTCTAGTCGGCCGCTATGGCCTAGCCCTTGTCTCTGGTCCCGAGGGTCGCGGGTTCAAACCCGGCCGGGGTCGATATAATTGTTTAGGATAAAATCCAATTAGCAAGTCCTCCGGGAGAGACTTTAAGCCGTGGGTCCCTAGTCTGTAGATTTTTTAGGCTGGTAAAAGACCCTTAAGCCTGAATAAAGAAGCCTCTAAGCAAAATATACGGATCTCCTTCATCCTATTATGATACCTTAGTTGCTTGCTAGATATCTCACTGGCCGGTATGTTGACCGCATACCAATCACGATATCTTTAGGGAAATAGAGTAACTAAATTAACTTGGTCTAGCCTAACGAAGGCTGGTAAAAGACCCTTAAGCCTGAATAAAGAAGCCTCTAAGCAAAATATACGGATCTCCTTCATCCTATTATGATACCTTAGTTGCTTGCTAGATATCTCACTGGCCGGTATGTTGACCGCATACCAATCACGATATCTTTAGGGAAATAGAGTAACTAAATTAACTTGGTCTAGCCTAACGAAGGAGAAGCTAAAGTCCAACATTGGGCTGTCACGCCAATGTAATAGTAGAATTAGTAGTGGTAGTTCGAAGAAAAAAATGTTTTAGAACACGACACAGCCGTCTTTCGTATCGGAAAAATGCTAAATAAAATTGCAATTTGAATATAACGTATCAAATATTCGAAAATATCAATAGTATTAATAAACATGGGCTAATATACTCTTATTACTGATGGGAGAAAAATTTACAAACATATTTATTTTCTATAAAATTTCAAAATTGGAGAACCTGTATACAGTACTAAGGACTGGAAGAAATGAATAGCATATTTGAGACTGTCAATACATTCTATTAATATTGTAAAGCCTATCCGCTTTTAAAGTGATCCTCATCAAAACAAAACCATGTGACCTGCTCGCTTTTCATTGGTTATGGACACCGACGTACGTTATAGAAGCAATAAGTACGCGAAAAAGTAGTTCCATTCATTAAATTAAAAATATGTCCTCTGAATATACTTGTTATTCTTCGTGAATGAAAAAAATAATATTAAAAACATAGAAAATATTCTAAAATATGCCTAATCAATAATTACAACTTAAAATAGTTTATTACATATGGGTGATGCATTTGAGTCATGCTTCAGTCGATTCTCATGAAACAAAATGGCTGAAAGTGTCGAGTTTTTTGTTGCTGTGTCGTCATCTCCCTATCAAAAGTGACAGTAATTGTGGCGCGAATGGCGGAAGGATACAATTGGCGTTCGATGATGTTAGGATAACTCTAAGAGCGATAGTCGGTATAGAGCCTGAAGAAGTAATATACTCGCGTTAAATTAAAACATGTCCCCAAGAGGTAATCTCATTTTTCACTTGGCGCGGGATTATATATATATATATATATATATATATATATATATATACACACACTCGCGACCCTATAGACGTTGTCCTGCCCGAATGTCCAATTCTCGTGTCATGGCCGAACAATATGTTACTTTTTTTACCATAAAATTCACTAATTAAGTCGTAATTAGATATTATTAAATAAGTTCGCAAGAAAACTCAACACAGCCATCTGTTGTGGCTCAAGAAGCGTGCATGATGACGTCACATTGTTTTCGCCCGGAATATGTCGACAATGCAGATGACTACTTACTTACTTACTCACTGGCACTATCGAACCCGTAGGTTCATGGCCGCACGGACATAAGCTCTCCAAACATCCCTATCCTGAGCTAATGCTTTCCAATCATTCCCTGTATAATCTACTTTCCCTCAAATCATAGTTAATGTTGTTCTCCCACCTCATTCTTGGTCTACCAACTGGGCGTTTTCCTTCTGGCTTTCCTACAAGAAGTTTCCATGCACGTCTTTCATTCCCCATACGCGCAACATGTCCTGCCCATCGCAGTCTACGGGACTTAACTGTTCTTATTATATCTGGCTTCCTATAAAGACCATGTAGTTCATTGTTATGTAGTCTTCTCCATTCACCTGTCTGTTCACCTCTCTTTGGTCCAAAAATTTTCCTAAGAACTTTATTCTCAAATACTCGTAATCTCCTTTCCTCCCTTAAAGTAAGAGTCCATGTTTCGCACCCATATAATATAACTGGTAGAATAATAGTTTTATATATTTTCAGCTTAACGTTTTTTGAAAGGAGTTGGGACAGCAGATGACTACACATCTGGCATTAAAAAAAAACCCCTATAACCCGATCGCAGCGCCACCTATCGAGTCCAATTGTGAATCTAAATCATCCAGCGACCCACTCAAACATATAACAAAAATTTCATCAAAATCGCAAGTATACCAAATCAAAATTGCTAATAGATTTGAAGTACTGGAATCTTCAGATGACAATGTGGCAAACGAAGAAGAAACTGATATAAATAAAGAATGGGAGGCTATAAGAGATACTATTAAATTGTCAGCATCAGAAAGCATTGGTTGTTTAAAAAAGAGGCAAAACAAGAAATGGTTTGATGAGGAATGTGCCGACATTGTAAAGAAGAGAAAGCTAGCAAAATTGAAATGGTTACACGAGCCAAATGAGGTAAATTTAGAGCAATTGGGTAGTGTTAGACGGGAAACCACCAAGTTACTAAAGAGTAAGAAGAGGGAATATTTGAGAGAGAAGATTAATGATCTTGAAATGAATGCAAAAAATAGGAATATTAGAGAATTATATCAGGGAATTAGTATAGAGAAGAAAGGGTTTCAGGCTAGAACAAACATAATTCGGAATGAAAATGGGGATATGACTGCAGATTCCAATAGTATATTAAATAGATGGAAAAGTTATTTTAATCAGCTATTAAATGTACATACAGAACAGGACATTGGGGAGGATAAGTTACAGACAGCAGCAGAAATGCTAGTCACAGAGCCAAGTGCATTAGAGGTTGAAATGGCAATTGAAAAATTGAAGATGTATAAAGCATCAGGTTCAGATGAGATCCAGCAGAACTGATAAAATCAGGGGGAGAAAAATTGATGGACAAGATACGCTGGTTGCTTAGTATGATTTGGAAAAAGAAGCTCTTCCAGATGAATGGAAGGAATCAATTATCGTACCAATTTATAAGAAAGGAGATAAAACTGATTGCAACAACTATAGGGGCATCTCATTACTTTCAACTTCGTACAAAATTCTAACAAATATATTAGTAAGCAGACTTACTCCCTATATTGATGACATTCTAGGAGATCATCAATGTGCATTTAGAAGAAACAGGTCTACAACAGATCAGATTTTTAGTATAAGACAGATTTTAGAAAAGAAATGGGAATATAATGGTACTGTACATCAACTATATGTAGACTTCAAAAAAGCATATGATTCAATTAAGAGGGAGAAGTTATATAGTATCCTGCTGGAGTTCGGAATTCCTAAAAAGTTAGTTAGACTTATACGAATGTGTTCTAAATGGCTCAACGAGTAGAGTGCGTGTAGGCAAACAGTTTTCAGACACTTTTGAAATCCAGAATGGGTTGAAGCAAGGAGATGCACTATCTCCTCTGCTATTTAATTTTGTACTAGAGCATGCCATAAATCTTTAGAGAATGAGGAAGGCTTACAACTGAATGGTATTAATAAGCTGTTAGTTTATGCTGATGATGTTAGTACTACTGGCTGATAGCGAGGAGATACTGAAGGCCAACACGCACACACTATTGAGTAACACTAAGAAATTAGGACTGGAAGTAAATATCAGTAAAACTAAATATATGGTCACACGTAGAAATACATTATATAATGGAAATGGTCAGCTAACGACAAATGAGGGAAATTTTGAGGAATTGGCTGAATTCAAATACCTAGGAACACATAATCACAAATAGGAATGAGATGCACAAAGAAATTAAACATAGGCTCAATTCTGGAAATGCATGCTATTATGCATTGCAGAGACTTTTGATGTCCCAACTCCTTTCAAAAAACGTTAAGCTGAAAATATATAAAACTATTATTCTACCAGTTATATTATATGGGTGCGAAACATGGACTCTTACTTTAAGGGAGGAAAGGAGATTACGAGTATTTGAGAATAAAGTTCTTAGGAAAATTTTTGGACCAAAGAGAGATGAACAGACAGGTGAATGGAGAAGACTACATAACAATGAACTACACGGTCTTTATAGGAAGCCAGATATAATAAGAACAGTTAAGTCCCGTAGACTGCGATGGGCAGGACATGTTGCGCGTATGGGGAATGAAAGACGTGCATGGAAACTTCTTGTAGGAAAGCCAGAAGGAAAACGCCCAGTTGGTAGACCAAGAATGAGGTGGGAGAACAACATTAACTATGATTTGAGGGAAGTAGATTATACAGGGAATGATTGGAAAGCATTAGCTCAGGATAGGGATGTATGGAGAGCTTATGTCCGTGCGGCCATGAACCTACGGGTTCGATAGTGCCAGTGAGTAAGTAAGTAAGTAATCGGTCCAGTCGTTTAGGCAGTTTTTAATTTCGGATTTCAAGTAAACCTCCACTTCTAATTGTCGGATTTCGCTCATTTTTGGACAATGCCTACCTCGATTTATTTTAATAGGATATATTGAGTTTCGTTGTGAAACATCGAAAAATGTGACCGTTAGAGTATTTTTCAGTTTTAACTTCAGGCGAACTCCTACACCTAATGGTTTTAGAGGATCCAATTGTAAATTTAAACCAACGAGGGACCCAGTCAGACATACACAAAAAAATTGATCAAAATAGGTCCAGTCGTTTAGGAGTAGAGTGACAAACACACGTACAGAAGAATTATATAAAGATAATAATAATAATAATAATAATAATAATAATAATAATAATAATACTTTATTTATTCTGGCAGAGTTAAGGCCATAAGGCCCTCTCTTCCACTCAACCAGCACAAATACAAACAAATATTCGACAAATATAGATATACACTATACTAATTATAAACAGTTAAAGATACAATAAATGTAGAAATGTAAATTTCATGTACAAACAACATTTTATAGGGTAGTAACAATAATGATACGATAATAATAATAATAATAATAATAATATATAATAATAATAATAATAATATAAATATGATAAATTATACCAGATATATACAGATTTTTTAAAAATTATTATTCACTGAGAGTAATTAATATTATAATTACAAAAAAAACGTTATCTCAGTCAAAACATAAATTTATTGTGTCGACGTTTCAATCTCCTGTTGTGAGATTATTTTCAAGACATGGTTGTTTATAAATTTATTGTACATAGTTACCATCGCCAACTATACATATATTCATATAAAAAAAACAAAAAATCAATTGTCTTGGTGATGGTAACTATGTACAATAAATTTATAAACAACCATGTCTTGAAAATAATCTCACAACAGGAGATTGAAACGTCGACACAATAAATTTATGTTTTGACTGAGATAACGTTTATTTTTTTTTTGTAATTAAGATGCAATACACTTAAATTTTCAAGTTTGTTATAGTTAACGCCGTTTCCTGATTTTTTCTGTGCTTCACAGCCTATAGTCATTAACTTATAGGTTTTTGTCCTGCATGGCTGAATAAACACCCTGACTCCAATGCTTCTTGAACCTTTCTTTTTTCCATCTCTCTCTAGGGAAGTACTATTCACATATCTTGACATCGGTCTTCCTCCATTCTTTCTAAATGACCATACCATAAAGGATGTCCGCTCTTAAAGTGATCCTCATCAAAACAAAACCATGTGACCTGTTCGTTTTTCATTGGTTATGGATACCGACGTACGTCGTAGAAGCAATAAGTATGCAAAAAAGTAGTTTCCTTCATTAAATTAAAAATATGTCCTCTGAATATACTTGTTATTCTTCATGAATGAAAATAACAATATTCAAAATATAGAAAATATTCTAAAATATACCTAATCAATAATTACAACTTAAAATAGTTTATTACATATGGGTGATGCATTTGAGTCATGCTTCAGTCGATTTCCACGAAACAAAATTACTAAAAGTGTCCAGTTTTCTGTTGCTGTGTCGTCATCTCCCTGTCAAAAGTGACAGTACTGTGGCGCGAATGGCGGAAGGATACAATTGACGTTTGTTGATATTAGGATAACTCTTAAGGTTATATTACTACAGTCCAGTTCTCGTAACTGTAGCCGTCCTGTGAAACCAAAGGCACGTGGCAGGAGGGAACATTAATGAGGAAAATTCTCAAAATAATAAATAAATAAATAAATAATAATAATAAATTGTTACAAGAACAACGCTATTCTATAACTTACTAGACATCAAAATTATTCACTAACACCGAACTAGTAGATAAGAAAATTCAGGGTGTAGTAACTATTACGTTTTCAAAGATGAAGGTCGTTGTTGAGTACCTGCAACTCACCCTCCCCTCTTACCGCACCATACTTCATTGTCCCCTCAAAGACGACTAAAGAATCTAGAACTGAACTATAGTAGTTCAGTTATGTCTACGATAGTTCTTAAATTTTCATTTATATAAGTAATTCCTTTGCTAGTATTCGGCATAGGCATAATGCCAATTCGATAGGGGCAAATGGAATGAAACAGAATAGGCCTGCAGTAGGCTGAATATGGTAGTGAAATTAAGTTTTTGGCAGGAGAAAAGGAGAGAAACCCGAGATAAACCTACTCTGGCTCCAATTCGTTCATCAATAATCCTTCAAGGAGAGATTCGAACTTGGAATCCAATGTTAAGGGCGAATGTTTAAGTCCACTTGAACCCCGGAGCCGCTTATATGTGTGTGTGTGTGTGTGTGTGTTTATGATCTGTAAATTATGTGTTTAGAATTATTGTTATAATTATATATATATATATATATATATATATATTATTTAATACATTATTTAATAAAGTATCCTCGTTTGTCTTGTTAAAATTTTTGTTGAGCCTGAAGAAATACAGTGTGTCCCAAATTGATGTATACACTCTTTGAAACATTATTTCTCAGCAACGAAATGAGACAAATACATTTTTTTATGATCCACAAGGCACTGGAAAAGCATAGCAACACGTTCATCGATCTTCACGTCTTTATAAACAACAATGTCAGCGAGATGATCATCCTATGAACGTAAATGGATACTGAAGTTGTATTGGAAAGTGGAGAATGTTGTTGAAATGCAACGACGTTGGATGGTTGAATTTGGGACACCACCACCAACAAAGGGTAACAATAACAAGAATCCGAGACAAGTTTGAAAACGATGGAACGGTGCAAGATGAGTTGAAAGGTCGGTGCGGAAGAAAGATAGTTCTACTGATAACGAGAATACTGTTGCAGTCATGCATCGTCTTCAAACATGTATCGGATTCTTGTTATTGTTACCCTTGTTGGTGGTGGTGTACCAAATTCAACCATCCAACGTCGTTGCACTTCAACAACATTCTCCACTTTCCAATACCACTTCAGTATCCACTTACGTTCATCGAATGATAATCTCGCCACCATTGTTGTTTATAAAGACGTGAAGATCGATGGACGTGTTGCTATGCTTTTCCAGTGCCTTGTGGATCATACACAACAAAAATTGTATTTCTGTCTCATTTCGTTGCTGAGAAATAATGTTTCAAAGAATGTATACATCAATTTGGGACACACTGTAGTATACCTGTGTTAAATTGAAACATGTCGCCAAGAGGGCAGATCATTTTTCGGGATTATATATGTATGTGTGTGTGTGTATGATGAAAAGAAAAATGAACGCCTGAACCGGGATATGAATCCGGAACCTATAATTCTATAAGCTGGTGCATTATCAGCAACGCTATCCATGCATCCCTATGCAACCATTAATTTTCTTCCTTATGTATAATTCTGTCGGTCGCGGTGGACTAGTGGTTATGCCCCTTGCCTCTGGTCCCGAGGGTCGCGAGTTCAAACTCGGCCGTGGTCGATGAATTTTTTAGGACGGAAAAATCCAAGGAGCAAGTCCTCCGGGAGGGATTTTCGTGGGTCCCGAGTCTGAAGATTTTCAGGCTCGTAAAAAATCCTTAAGCCTGAATGAAAAGGCCTCTAAGCAAAATTTACCGAATTTTCCCGTCCTAGTACTACCTTGGTTTCCTAGATATCAGTATGAGGCGGAACGCTGACCACGGACCACTCAAATGACATCTGTACGAAAACAAGTGTAACTAAATTAGTATGGTTCAAATTCTTCCCTGTAGGGGGAGAGCGCCTAAATCTCTGTAAAGGGAAAACAGGGGCTTACAAAAAAAAGTATAATTCTCAAATCATAAGAGGAATATGTGTGTGTGTGTGTGTGTGTGTGTGTGTGTGTGTGTGTGTGTGTGTGTGTGTGTGAAAAGGAAAATTAACGCCTGAATCGGGATTTGAACCCGAGACCTCTAATTTTGTACGTTAGTTACCTACCAACTAGTCTACTCAGGCATCCCAGCACAAAAAATTATTTTTCTTCCTTGCCGTAGCCGAATGGTTAAGGCAGGAAGCCTTGGCGCAGAGCTACGGGACTTGCGCTGGTTCGAGTCTCCATGGGGGAAGAAATGTTCTCATGGTATTTCGGCCAGTATGGGACCGGTGCCCACCCAGCATCGTGAGACATTTGGGTAGCTACAATAAGTAGCGGCTCCAGGTTGAGAAAACCAGTTATAACGGCTGGGGGACTCAACATGCTGACCACATGTCACCTACACTGGCTAGATGATCATCTACCTATGTGATTGACACATTTGGATGTGAGGTCAGGAGCCGGCTGGTAGTCTAAGGGCCTTCTAGGCCTGTCGCACCATGGAAGGAAAAAAATATATGATTCTCCATCAGAAGAGGTAGCGGGTCATCGGTCGCACTGTCATTTCGTGGCTTCTATAACACGTAAGCATTTAAAGAGAAATACGTATTTACTTTTTAGCATAACGCTTCTTTATTACGATGTTAATTAGATTTTGACATCGAATAAATTAAACCGATTACATGAGTATGGAAAAATGGTAGAATGAAGTTTTTGGCAGGAGAAAAGAGGGGAAAAAAAAAAAACCTCGACGACAAGAAACTTTAATGTTGGAGAATGCCAGAATAGAGAAAGATGGGACTGGGGACAGAGAGGCGCTGACAGCTAGCCTATAACAATCCATGAAGAAGAAGAAGTAATAAAGTGACGCTTAAATGCATTATACTCCATTTTTAGTTTGACTTCTGTCACTACTTTATCATAATTCATCATATCAAACAAGTCAGCATTACGATCACAAAGTTCTGTTTATGCAGGTCAAATAAGGAAGTTCCGTGTTAGGGATTATAAGAGTAACTTATTTACAATTTTTGTATCTTGAATTATTGGTATAGTATATATTTGTCAGTCTTATGGCTGCAGCACTTTGTCTACATACGACAAATACGGAAGTTCCCCGTGTTGAACTGTAAGGCCGAAGAACAAGTTTTAGTCAAAATATAATTTTAATGTAATTCTTTGTCAGTTTTAGGTCATTTTAAGAGAAATGTAAGGGAATGTTATAGGTCATTTTTTAAACATTTTTAAGATCATAAACATCGGGGGTCCTACTCATTTATATACGCCGTGTTCCATTCAAACCTCCCACATTTTAATTAATTATAACTCTCAAAGTATGCGGAATTATGAAATGAGGTTGGTATTAAAATAAAGAGAAACTCAAACAATTTTTGTTTTCATTGTTGCAGTTAATTCATCTGTCGCATGTTGGACAATAATGACATAAAACAAAATGGCGACTCTTCAGCAACGAGTACAAACTGTTTTCTGGTATGCAGAGACGAAGTCAATACTTACAGTGCAAAGAAATTACCAGAGAGAATATTGGAGGAAATGCACCTGATGGGAACACCATTAAGGCATGGCTTCAGAAGTTCCTGGCGATTGGAAGCGTTAAAAAAGAATCAGGAGGTGCTCGTACACGGGTTTCAGAAGAAAAGATTGAAGAAATTAGAGCAGGATTTCAGAGAAGTCCACAAAAATCAATTCGCTAAGCTTCCCGGCAGTTCAAAGGACATGGACAGAACGTGGCACGAAATCGAATACAGACTTGATATTGTTCGTGTTACTAATTGTGCACATAGAAAGGTGTTTTAGTGTGTGGCAATGAAAATTCTTTGAGTTTCTGTTTCGTTTAATACCGGCCTCATTTCATAATTCCGCATACTTTGTTAGTTATGATTAATTAAAATGTGGGAGGTTTGAACGGGACACCCTATATATATATATATATATATATATATATATATTTTCCACCGCTTTGGTCTCGAGGTAGCGTGCTGCCTTGTCACGCAGCGGGCCCGGGTTCGATTCCCGGTTGGGACAGGCTCCAGGTTGAGGTTTTTTCGGTCTTTTTTCTCGCCTGTAAAACAAATATCAGGAAGCTTAAGGCCCAACAGTCCCCGAAAATCATCCGGCCATCATCATCATCATCCTTCACCGGTGTGGAAAGCAACGGGAAGCTACCACACCTATAATTCCCTAGTAAAGCTGTAAAGCATAGCATGAGCGAAAGACCTGCCCTCTGGCAGAATTACTATGTATATCTTATATATAAAAATTAATATTTGTTTGTATATTTGTTTGTTCGTACTTTATGCGCGGCCATACCGTTGATCCGATTGTGATGGGGTTTTTTTGCAAAATGTTCAGGAGATTCCCGGGATGAACATAGACTATAAGAGAGTTGTGATACTCAACTCCTACACCCTTAAAAATCGCCCTTTGTAGTGGAAAACGTGAAAAAAGTAGCTCTTTGGACGCTTAAATGGCTTACGCTGCCTAAACCATACGAAATACACAAAATTAATGTACACAGAATTGAATATCTCAAAAAGCTCTACAAAAAAGTCCGCAACAGCATATGTTTATCTCTTACGGATAACTCACAAAAACTATTTTTGTCTTTCACTGATACCAATAGTCCCTTATCTCTTACGGATAACTCACAATAACCATTTTTGTCTTTCATTGATACCAAGAGTCTCGCGCCGTAGCCGAGTGGTTAAGGCAAGAAGTCTTGGCGCAGAACTACGGGACTTACGCTGGTTCGAGTCTCTACGGAGGAAAATAGTTTTCTTATGGAATGTCGGCCAGTATGGGTCAGAAATGAGATCTAGCTGGGGAGGAAAAAAAATTGTTTGGACTCACTCTCATCAATTTATCTTTTTTTTTTTCACTCTAATATAATTGTTATATGACGGTTCGTAGCTTATCTGCAAAGGAGGGTACAATACTAATGTTCATGACTATGTGACGTCATCATTCACACTTTTTGAGCCACAACAGAAGGGTGTAAGAGGTTTTCTTGCGAACTTATTTAATAATATCTAATTATGTCCTAATTTCTGAATTTTATGGTAAAAAAGTAACATTTTTTTATCGTCCGCTCATGACATGGGAATTAAACGTTCGCAGGACGTCTGCCGGGTACGCTAGTGTATATATATATATATATATATATATATATATATATATATATATATCCATAGTAATTCTGCTCGAAGGCAGGTCCTTCACTGCAATCACAGCATTTTCATGCTATGCTTGCAGCTTTACTAGGGAATTGTGTAGGTGTGGTAGCTTCCCGTTGCTTTCCACACCGGTGAAGGATGATGGTGATGATGATAATGATAAGGATGATGATGATGGCCATATGATTTCGGGGACCGTTTGGGCCTTAAAGTTTCCTGACATTTGTCTTACAGGTGAGGAAAAACCCCGATAAAAACCTCACCCAGAAAAACTGTCCCGACCGGGGATCGAACCCGGGCCCGCTGCGTGACAAGGCAGCACGCTACCTCGAGACCACAGCGGAAGACTTTATATATATATATATATATATATATATATATATATATATATATAAAAAGAAGGCGTGATTCATTGTAGAGCTACATGATCTACTTCCTGGTTGTTTAAAAGTAGATTAAAAAAAGTGACTATTTGATGTGTTATATTATAAAACCGGTAGCTGATGATTCTCTTGTATGTAGATTTAATTGATATAAATTTCGCATACTTTGAACCGAAAGATAAGCTTTATATTGAAAATGAAACTGCAACCTGCTGCCAAGCCAAGGTCCTCTGACCTTCGCTCGTTTACACAAAATACGTAACTGCAGCTAAATGATTCAGCAACATTTTGCGAAGAACGTCAAAACCTTGATCTGAAATCAGCCGAGTTATTTGCCGTATAAACAATACTCTATTCATTTTGCCACACAAGTAGCAGCTACAATTTTAAGTACAAACTCCACGTCACTTTTTCCAGGAACAGCTTCTCATTCATTTACGTTAACACTTGAATTGGGAATTTATCCTATAAGTAGAGTCGGATTTCCATGTAATTACTAAGGCTAAGATTTTTATGTAATACTGTATTAACATGCAAAATATGTACACTTAGCGACAAAAAGAATGAGCCGCTGCAAGTTATGGCCCACTGCGCATGCTCGAAAAGCCATAGCTGCGGTTCTGAGGTAACGCGTTGTTAAATGTTTTAAGTACGGTCTATTTGGTTTTAACCGTCTTAAATAGTTAAAGAACAGTGAAGCAGACGTGTTTCTAGATATTTACAAGTGTTCGACAAATGCAATATTACTCAAATTGCGACATTTTAAATAAAGTTCAACTCTAGTTCATAGTACAAAAGTAATCACGGCAACTAGTATCCGGCGTTCGAGTAGTGTCGATCGTTAAACTACTTACAACGACACAAAATATATGTGAAAGTCAGGGTTCGAATCACCCGACAGTATGTTTTATTCATTTGTATTTTCGCAAAATACATCCTATAACATTATCTACGCCACATAATCTACGTCCATTCTACACTATCTTAAGTAATATTCCTGCCTTTGTAAACTTGTAACAACATTTAGCTACCGGTATAAATTTAATCGTGTGTGCAGTACTACATTTTAATAATAATGCTATAAATGTATGTAATAAAATATATTAGCTTCATATATTTATGAATTTATTTACTTATTACATATTAGTGAGGGAAAAGTTTCACCCTTCAATTAAAATATTTGGTTTATATATGTCAAGTCCAACATAATGACAGCCCATAGATGATTGACAATAATAAATAAATAATAATAATAATAATAATAATGAGATGTATCAAATTATGTAATTACCTGGGGATCAAAATTAGCTCAAAATGTAACCAAAAAAAAAAAAAGGATAATTTTAAAAATCTTTGGGCATAGGAAGATGTTTTATTACACTGCAAACCTGTTTATAAATAGATAAATAAATAATAATATTAATAATAAAAATAGTAATACTTCCAAATAGTTAGTACTTTTTTTCTTTAAGAATGGACATACGGAACAAAATAGCATTTTAACAATTAAAAAACTTACCTCACCGTGAATCGAATCTGTAACCTCTTGCATACGAATCAAGCCACTAAGCACTGAGCTAAGCATTAGCTTCTTTGTTGTGTTTAGAAAGAATGATCTTAAAGGAAGAAGGGAAACGTATTGTAGCTCTACTGTGCTATTAGTTTACTTGTGTGAATCGCGTGTTAGAACTTGAAATATTCGAGATCAAGAGTCGGCCCATTCTTTTTGTCGCTAAGTGTACATATTTATGTATAACGTTATATAAAATATGTAAGGCTACATATAAATTCCTTAAAATATGTAATATTATTACTCGACAACGTTAACTTTCAATGCTGAAAAACTGTGAACTAAAAGAATGTGGTAAGGGTGAGTAGGGGTTGGAGGTAGTATGCCCTTGTCTCAGGTTGCAGTGACAGTGTTTATTATCCGTCAGTCATGTATAGTCAGTTGTTAGTGACAATGTCAAGTGCCAAAGTTATACCCTATATTCACAGTATATAAACATGTAAGTCTGCCACACAGTTCTTGGAAGTCAGTGCTGATTTAATTTTTCTGTCTCCTTCTTTTTCTTCTTCGTCACGGTTTAGGCTTATTTACTAGCCTGTTCCGGCTCCAAATTGCTGCTGTTTCCATCTTTTCATTGGTCTTCCCAGACTTCTTTTTCCTCGTGATGAATAGCTGTATGCTGTTTTTGGTATTCTATTCTCAATCATCCTTGCCAAATGTTCTTTCCAGTTTGTTCTGTATTTCACTATTGTTGTGTTTAATTCCTCCTTTTAGTTGTCTTATTTCTGTGTTGTGTTTTTTGTCTGTTCTTTGATACCCTGCTATTGGTCTGAGGAATTTCATTTCAGCACCTTGTATTCTGGCAGATTGTTGTGTTGTCACTGTCCATGTTTCGGATCCATAAGTAATAATAGGCACTGCCATTGTCTTGTATAATTTTATTATAGAGTCTTTCCTGGCTTCATTTTTCAAAGTTCTTTTTAGTGTTCCTGTTATATAATTAAACTTATTTTAGTTTGTTATTTATATCTGTTTCCGCTGTGTATGATATTTCGCAACCTAGGAAGTTATATCTTACCACTTGTTCTATTGGTTTATTTTCTAATGTTATCTTTGTCCGAACTGGATGAGCGCCCTTGAAGGCCATTGTTTTTTATTTTCCTGATGATATTTCCATGTTGTATTTTTTTGATATTTCATTTAGTTTATATAGCATTCTTTGTAGTTCGTCTTCTGTTTTTGCTATTAAAATCTGGTCATCTGCAAAGGCTACAGTTTTTATTACTATATTTCCTAAGTTAATTCCCCCAGTCGTCATTTGTTTCATTGATCTTATCATGTCAAAATAAACATTAAAAAGAGTGGTTGATAGTGGACAACCTTGTCTAACTCCTCCTGTTATATGTATTGGTTCCCTTTGATTTATTTTTATTTTCTCATACATTTTCTTAATTACTCCTATCAAGTGCAATGGAATTCCTTTTTCACTTAATATGTTCCATTTTTCTGTACATCACATTATCCAGAAACCCGTTGGCATACAAACTCTGACGATCTTTCATTAACTTCATTTCCTATTCCAAGTAGGTCTACCACTATACTTTGCCACTGATTATACCACTTGCCCATTCATTCACTTGTACTAACGGTGGAAGGAGACACTTTTCCCCTCTTCAACACTCGCGCCATTGCTTCTCCTCACCGGCTAAACGTTAATGCGGTCGAGTAATAAATATATTAAAATCTAATGTTTGTACAATTTTTTTTATTAAATTAATAAAATCTATTTTAAGATAGAGCAAGTTTGAAGGAATGGGACTGTTAAAAGATTGACAACGTGGTAAGAAGGGTATTGCCATATTTCTATTACAAAGTGATTGCATAATAGAAGAGTGGGAGAGGCAGACCTAGAGAATGTTGGATAGATGGAGTGAGAAGTATTGAAGCTAGAGATTTGAGGGAAGAAGATGCTCTAGACAGGAACCTCTGGCGACAAATCACTTTGGGTTGAAGGAGGAACACTGTACTGTGGAATATTCCTAATAAAAAATATGTAATGATAAATTTTCATATATGATAAGTAAGTTTCTAAATCGTGGACACTTATTAACTTTAGCTACGTATAAATAAAGGGAAGGAATATGTAATTACCTATAAATCCTAGCTTTAGTAATTACATTTTTTCCCTCAATATGTATCAGTCTGTGAACTTAAAATGTTAATGAATTAGGCTACTACGGTCATTATATTTCATGTTCATGTTACATATTTTTACATATTTCGATCAGTACTATATATTTTAAACATAATTACTAAGGCTAGGATTTTTATTACCTAAAAACCACCGAAATATGCAAAAAATACAGTTATGACCTAAAATTTACAAAAATATGCACTGTAACATAAAAAATATGGCCTAATAATATTATGATTATGTAAATTCAATTAGTAAATCAGTTTATGACAATTAATTATTTATTTAAGAATAAAATGCAAATGAGAAGCAAACTAAAGTATGGAATTTGAAATTGTAGAATGCTTTTTGTTTTATTAAAATTATTAGTAGCTACCTGCTTGTCGCATGACAATACATAAATATTTGCTCATGTTATTGGACAATGGCTAGTAGGGCCTTACATTATATAATGGAAATGGACAGCTAATAACAAATGAGGGAAATTTTGAAGAAGTGGCTGAATTAAAATACCTAGGAACAATAATCACAAATAGGAATGAGATGCACAAAGAAATTAAACATAGGCTTAATTCTGGAAATGTGCTATTATGCATTACAGGGACTCTGGACTCCTTTCAAAAAAATGTTAAACTGAAAATATATAAAACTATTATTCTACCAGTTATTTTATATGGATGCGAAACATGGGCTTTTACTTTAAGGGAGGAAAGGAGGTTACGAGTATTTGAGAATAAAGTTCTGAGGAAAATGTTTGGACCGAAAAAGATGAACAGACAGGTGAATGGAGAAGACTAAATAACAGTGAACTACATGGTCTTTATAGGAAGCCAGATATAATAAGAACAGTTAAGTCTCGTAGACTGCTATGGGCAGGACATGTGGCACGAATGGGGAATGAAAGAGGTGAATGGAAGCTTCTTGTAGGAAAGCCAGAGGGAAAACGCCCAGTTGGTAGACCAAGAATGAGGTGGGAGAATAACATTAACTATGATTTGAGGGAAGTAGATTACAGGGAATGATTGCAAAGCATTAGCTCAGGATAGGGATGTATGGAGAACTTATGTCCGCGCGGTCATGAACCTACGGGTTCGATAGTGCCAGTGAGTAAGTAAGTATATTCATCTTTCTAGGACACAGATATTCGTACCTTACTTATTATACTGACTGTATATAGGCTGCAGTACGTGCATGCACGTTATAAAAAAAGAGTTTGTTTTAATAGAAAACAAAGGCCTTACGTAGAAACTGCTGTTTACAACGCGTATCTATTGGTGTCTTCATTACTCAAGGCCAACGCCAATATTTATCATTTGTCTTGTCACACCATCAGCATAAAACTTCCATTTCGTGCCCATATTCTGCTTTAAACCCCTGTTTGTCGCCTTAGCAGTTATGCTGAGCATTACTAATTATACACGTGACCCGACCGTAAGTATTCCAGTTACGTACGTTGCATGTGTTCATCCGTCCTTCTATCGTATAGCTTAGAACCATAATCTCACTTTTCATGTAAATTCATGTTTTATACAAATTAGTTAGATCTTAGCGAATTCCAAAGCAATTTGGCATTGAGCTTATATCCATTAAAATATTTTTCAAACATTTTTACAAATCTTCACTGATTCTATTTACAAGGGAACTGTCAACCATTGCATGCTGAAAACCTATTTTGAAATTTCTCCCAGAGAAGTGTTGTAATGCACCAAGATCGTGTCAGAAAAAAATTGCACGTAGCAGATGAATGTCCATGCTTGAGTAACAGCGGAGTGGATTGAGGCAGGACGTGCCGTGGACGGCAGTGAATGAACGTTATGCATTCTACCAATTCTGGAATTGTATTACTTCCCTATATATAAATGAGAGATTTGACGATGAATTTTAGTGCCTTGCAGTTAAAGGCGGCAGATTTTTTTTTTGAACACGGCCTTGATACATCACAACGTTTCTCTAGAAGAAATTTCAAGATAGGTTTCGGCATGTAATGGTTAACAGTTCCCTTGTTAATATACAACGAAATAATCATGACACTATGTATATCCATCCATAGTAACTTAATATAGTAATTCTTCCCGAGGGCAGGTCTTTCACTGCAATCATAGCATTTTCATGCTATGCTTTGCTAGCTTCCCGTTGTTTTCCACACCGGTGCAGGATGAAGATGATATATATATATATATATATATATATATATATATATATATATATATTGTTGCTGATAGCACGCGGTTTTCCTTTTACTTATTTAGACTTAAATGAATACACAAATGTTACAATTTTTTTTTCCATGAACGAGAGGTTTCTACATGGAAGCCTCTAGTCTTCCGATATTTCTCGAATGAGTGTCAATGTTAAACGGAGATTTGTGATAAAACATAAGAAATTATACCAAATTACAAATTTATAAATCCATAATTAGAAGCACGGTAACATACGGTGCAGAAAATTGGCAGTTGAATAAACATTTGAATTTAAAACTTATGTATGTTGAAATGGATTGTTTTAGACGCTCAACTAGACATCCTAAATTGGAAAAAATCAGAAATACAATCATTAGACAACAAATTATAATCCAAAATTCAGTATTATATTTTGTAAGATACAGACATGGTCATATGTTACGTAGAATGCCAGAGACAAGATTACCCAGAAAGGCTTTGGAATGGATTCCACCTGGGATAGGAAAGAGAGGTCGATCTAGATTTAAATGGATTGATGATATAAGAAAGTGTATGAGGAAGACAGGTCTGGAAGAATTTGAATAGGAAGTTAAAGAAGAATGGAGAAAGAAGATAGAAATTTAAAACGCTTTGGCACAGGAAGATGTCTTATTATATTGTAACCTGTTTATAAGATAAATAAAAGTAACTTGTTTAATATCAAAGTAATATTGCTAGATTCCTTGAATATTCATGAATCTTTAACGTACTACCACAAACGGAGTGTAAGAAAACCGCGTTATGGAATTTAAGGAAGATTTTCCAATTGCTAATAAATTAAATGGCTAGAAGTTACGTAATTTGTTTACATTGATGCGCTTACTGTATAAATATAGCAGGCGTCGCTTTATTACTGGACAAACAATATATAAATTTACAAGCAGCATATATCTTCTAGCATTTCTTGGCTATAATATGTACTCTACTATAAAGAATGTAATATGGACGAATGAGAAATCTCAGAATATTTCAAGTTGTTACTCCATTAATATAAGGCAATGCGCTATAAGCCGGAAGATCGCGGAACAACGGAATAAATGAGCATTTTATGACGTCAAAAATATGAATTTCGATCATGGCTAATATACATTTTGTTTACTTTCGCTAATACTTTTTAATATATATATTTAGACGATGTTATTAGTACATGGCAAACTCTTTTAGATGAGTATTTTATAATAAACGGAAGGAAAATGAACTGTCTTTTATTCGCAGATGACCAGATCATTGTAGCTTCCTCAGAAAATTAAGTGAGAAAATTAGTTTATAAATTATAAATTACGGAAACTAATAAATGAGCATAATTTGAAGATACCAACAGAGGAAACAAAGACTCAGCATTAAAGGACAAAAATTGTAATTGGAGCAAACTTCATTGAACAAATAGGCCTAACAAATAGGCCTGTTTTAATTATCTGGGATGCATGTTATCGTACCTGCAAACTTTGGATATGGAATGTATGTTATCGTACCTGCAAACTTTGGATATGGAGAAGAAATTGGGGAATTTTCAACATATACGTGGTTCAATAAGATATTTGAGAAATAAGACCTCACGACAAACTCAATTGAAATTTTACAAAACAGTAGCCGTTCCAACGTTAATATACGGGTCTGAGACTTGACCTTCAACCAGCTCTGATAAACATAAAATTGAGACAACAAAAATTTAATTTCTGAGATCCGTTGCAGGTGTATCTTTAAGAGACCAAAATAGAAGTCAAGATATCAGAGATGAATTACAAATACATAATATAAAGGAGAGGATATACAGAAATAAATGTAAATGATTTGAACATGTACACATAGCGACAAAAAGAATGGGCCGACTCTTGATCTCGAATATTTTATGTTCTAACGCGCGATTCACACGAGTAAATTAATTGCACATTACATCTACAGTACGTTTCCTTTCTTCCTTTGAAGAGTATTCTTTCAAGCGCAATTAGCCAGCGCACGCTTGGCTCAGGGCTTAGTGGCTCGATTCTCGGTGAGGTTAATTTTTTTTAATTGTTAAAATGCTTTCTGTTTTATTCTGTCTATCCATTCTTAAAGAAAAAAACATACTAGCTACTTGGAAATATTACTATATTTATTATTTATTTATAAATAGGTTTACAATGTAATAAAACATCTTCCTGTGCCCAAAGCTTTTTAATTTTTTTATCTTCTTTCTCCATTCTTCTCTATCTTCACATTCCAATTCTTCCAGACCTAGCTCCCTCATACCTCTTCTTACATCATCCATCCATTTAAATCTAGGTCGACCTCTCTTTACTTTCCCAGGTGGAATCCATTCCAAAGCTTGTCTGGGTAATATTTTCTTTGGCATCTTACGTGTATGACCATCATCCTACGTGTATGACCATACCATTCTACTGTCTGTATCTCACAAAATCTAATATTGAATTTTGGACTTTCACTTGTTGCATGGTGATTGTATTTCTGATTTTTTCCAATTTAGAATGTCTAGTTGAGCGTCTAGAACAATCCATTTCAGTAGACATAAGCTTTAAACTCAAACATTTTATTCAACTGCCAAGTTTCTGCACCGTATGCTAGCGTACTTCGAATTATGGATTTATAAATTTCTAATTTGGTATCTATCCATATGTTCTTATCCCACAAAATGCCGTTTAAGTTTGTTATTACTGATCTGCCTTTTTTAAATTCTATATTTGATGTCTTTTCTTGGGTATATTTTGAGTTAATTTTTATCCCCGGTTAATTACATTCTTCACATCGGGGAGCAGGATGACTCAATAGGCCCATACTTTGAAGATGATGATTATTGGGAATTTGCTTTAATAAAACCAGACTGTATAGAATGAATATAAAAAAGTCTTATCCACTTCTTGTTTGTAGTGCCAAATAGCCGTATGTTAATAGATTTCATAATCCTGAAGATAAAGGCATGCAATTCCACTTTTTAAAATTAGTTTTACAAAAATTAAATCTATTGCTTACAAAATGCGTGCAAATTTTTTATTTACAAAAATACAAATTCTCCGAAGTACTTAAAAATTAAAATTCTTATATAGGCCTATAGGTATATAGTCCACCGCTGTGGTCTCGAGCTAGCGTGCTGCCTTGTCACGCAGCGGGCCCAGGTTCGATCCCCGGTCGGGGCAGTTTTTCTGAGTGAGGTTTTTATCGGGGTTTTTCCTCACCTATAAGACAAATGTCAGGAAAACTTTAAGGCCCAAAGGTCCACGAAATCATATGGCCATCATCATCATCATCATCCTTCATCGGTGTAGAAAGCAACGGGAAGCTACCACACCTACAATTCCCTAGTAAAGCTGCAAAGCATAGCATGAAAATGCTATGATTGCAGTGAAAGACCTGCCCTCGGGCAGAATTACTATGGATGGATATAAGTATAAACGAATGTAGGCCATGTCTGTTTGTCCTTTATAGACTTCTAAACCTTTCAACCGATCTTCGTGAAAATTTGTATATGCAAGGTTTCAGATGCGGCAAGTGTTTTGCCGTTTTCTATTGTTCTAAAATCATTAGTTGTAGGAGTTCACCTGAAACGAAAATTTAAAAAGCACTCTAGCGATCGCAATTTTCGATGTTTCACAATACTCCGAATATTACATTAAAATAAACCGAGTTATGTATTATCAAAAAATCAGCGAAATTCGACCGTTAGAAGTGAAGTTTATATTTGAAATTTACTCTAGCAACAGCCATATTTGTTTTGTCGCAGTGTATACCTTATAATTAATTAACGCTCAATATTTAATTTATTTAGGCGTAGCAGCGCACATCGAGTATTCCTTACTTCAGTTAAATATGAAACGGACACAGTTGTACGGATTGTAAGGAATTGGGTTCTTATAGCTTATTTAGACATGTAATTGACTATATACATTTTATTCACGACCGCTCATGATTTTGAGGGATATCATTTTAGGTGGTGCGTTTAGAATAACTTACTGAAGAGATACTAAAGGCCAACACCCACACACTAAGAAATTGGGACTGGAAGTAAAATTCGATAAAAATAAATATATGGTTACACGTAGACATACATTATATAATGGAAATGGATACCTTATAACATGAGGGAAATTTTGAGGAAGTGACTGAATTCAAATACCTAGGAACAACAATCACAAATTGGAATGAGATGCGCAAAGAAATTAAACATAGACTCAATTCTGGAAATTCGTGCTATTATGCATTACAGAGACCCTTGACGTCCCAACTCCTTTCAAAAATCGTTAAACTGAAAAAATATAAAACTATTATTCTACAAGTTATATAATATGGTTGCGAAACATGGACTCTTACTTTAAGGGAGGAAAGGAGATTACGAGTATTTGAGAATGAAGTTCTTGGGAGCATTTTTGGACCAAAGAGAGATGAACAGACTGGTGAATGGAGAAAACTACATAGGTCTAACAGTGAACTGCATGGCATTTTTTAAGAAGCCAGATATAATATGAACAATTAAGTCTCGTAGACTGCGATGGGCAGGACATATGGCACGAATGGGGAACGAAAGACGTGCATGGAAGCTTCTTGTAGGAAAACCAGAGGGAAAACGCCCAGTTGGTAGACCAAGAATGAGGTGGGAGAATAACATTAACTATGATTTGAGGGAAGTAGATTATACAGGGAATGATTGGAAAACATTAGCTCAGGATAGGGATGTATGGAGAGTTTACGTCCGCGCGGCCATGAACCTACGGGTTCGATAGTGCCAGTGAGTTACTTAGTGTTTAGAGAAACGCATTTGAAATTATTCGAAGTATTAAGGGAATCAAGGAAAGAACAGTCTACAGCACGCTGTATGCAACAGACATTTTATCGTTATTGTACGGAACAGTTACCTGTATTTTCAGAACATTTAATTCTGTATGGAGCCCACTGATGGTGCAACAAGATCATTCTAGCTGTAATAGAAACCGTCTCCGAAAATTATTTGTTTCTTCACAATAAGTAGACAGAAGAAAGCGGGAACTGTTGTAAGAGCGTAATATTGAAGGGTGAGTTAAACCAGCCGAATTATTTTAAGAAAAGAGAGGAAAAGATATGCTGTTGAAGTAATTAGGCCCTATATATACTGCAGAAACTACGCAAAACACATCCAAAATAAAACAAGCCCTTTTGCATGTTTGTTACACATTAGTTATAGGATAGTCTTTATCATCATCGTAGTCTATTTACGAATTTAGGCCATTTGTTGGCCTATTTCGGCCTCAATACAAACACCATCCAAAAGTATTTTGAGTATACGTTCTGGTCCTCTTCTTCCTGCAGGCTGATAGCTTAACATTTGTTTGGGTATCCTGTGATCTTCCATTCGATGAACATGTTGTATCCATCTTGACTTATATCAGAAATTATGTTTTTTAAAGGTTCCATGTGGTATTTCTTCTAAGATGTCTTTATTGTTTTATGATCTAATAGTGTGTATCCTGCAGTCCTCCGAAAGTATCTCATTTCACCAGATCTAAGTCTCTGTATAGCATTCTATTTCGATGTCCATACTTCGCTACAACAGAAAAGAGTTGGAAGTGCCGGTGTTTTATACACTTTTAGTCATGAATGTGTGTGGACTAACTGTGGCTTGAAGATAGAATTTATTAACCCTAAAATCCTTTTAAAATTGGTAGTTTTGGATTTACATCCTTTTCTTCTTCATTTGAGATATTGCATCTAGATATGTAAAATTATTCACCTGCTCCAAAATGTTATTGTCAAGTACAATATTACAGGATCTACATCTTGAAATGTCATGATTTTGTTTTCTCTGTAGATATCTTGAATCCATATTATTCTGTAATTTCGTTAAGTTCATAGTCTATAGGCCTATATTAACATTTTTTTGCCAATGCCACCAAGTTGTCTTTATGACATTTCTTGTATTCTCTTCTGGTTTTATGGAATTGTAACTCATTTCTTAAGTTGGGACGCCTGGAAGGCGGAGTTACGTTACCCCGAAGATGTGGTAAATTTAATCTAAATCCAGACCATGGACGACTACAAGAATAATTCCCTTTAAGAAATAAATTCCTATGATCCGACCGGGAATCGAACCCGGGATCCCATGAATTGTAAGTCAGAAGCTATGACTTACAGACTATGAGGCTGGTCATCTAATATATAAAAATGAATGTTTGTTGGTTGATTGGTTTGTTTGTTTGTACTTTAGCGCGGCCATACTGTTGATCCGAACGTGAACATAGGCTATAAGAGAGTTGAGATACTCAACTCCTACACCCTTAAAAAACACCCTTTGTAGTGAAAAACGTGAAAAAGTCATTTTTTCCCCTTAAATGGCTTTACGCTGCCTAATCCATAACAAATTTATAGGTTATGGAACTCGTATAATAAAGTAGATTATTTTAAGTCTGGTATGGAGAATATTCTGATGCACTCGAAAATCCGAAAAAAATGCACGAATTTTCCGAAAAATGGCACAAAATTAATGTACACAGAATTGAATATCTAAAAAAACTCTACAAAAAAGTCCGCGACAGCATATGTTTATCTTTTACAGATAACACACAATAGCCATTTTTGTCTTTCATTGATGCCAAGGAGATCGGGATAAGTAGATTCCGGGGCAAGCATGTGCTGTCATACCATTCATCCGACTGTCATGGGGCTTTTTGCAAGAGGTTGAGGGTTTTCCCGGGAAGGTTATAGGCTATAATAGAGTTTTAATGCTCTAGCCCTTCACCCTTAAAAATCACCATCTGTAGTGAAAAAAAAGTGAAAAAAAATGTCGCTTTTTGTTTGCTTAAATGGCTTACGCTGTCTAAACCATACCATATACACAAAATTATTGTACACAGAATTGAATATCTCAAAAATCTCTACAGAAAAGTCCACGACAGCATATATTTATATTTTAAGGACAACTCACAATAGTCATTTTTGTCTTTCATTGATGCCAAGAAGATTGGGATAAGTAGATTCCCAGGCAAGCATAGCAGCGCACGGCGGTTATTATTTTCTGGATAACTCAAAATAACGAATTTTGTCTTTCAGCTCATTTATGCCAAGTACATCGGGATGCGTATATTCCCGGGCAACGCCGGGTAATCAGCACGGTGTATCTACAAATAACGATATAAATTTATATTTATTTTTCTTTTACTTATTCAACTAAATGCAAAAACACGTAATTTATTTAGGTGTAGCAGCTCACGCCGGATATTAGCTAGTATCCTATATTAAGAAATAGCATGAAGGAAAAGGACAGCATTGGAACCAGGAAAAAAAAAACATGTCGCAGAGACGGGCGTAATTGTTTATAGTACAGAATAAGGAAGAAGTAATATAAATGACGTAATCACAGGAGATTTTTAAATAATTACGAATTATCTTCAATATTGCAAGGATTTACGGAGGCCATATTCGCCGTTTTCTATCATTCTTCACAATTTCGCAAGCGATTATGATATAAATGTGAAAAAGAAAATTACTCTTATGGCTGGCATTAGATACATTGGCTGCTATGCTAATGCACATAAATTACTCATACATGGCGCAAATATATTTAAATAGCCTACAGAATACGGCATAAATCAGTTAACCACTGCTTATGATTGCAAGGAAAAAAAAATCAGATTTGTTGAAACTGAGATTTGAATACGAGACCTTCAGAATATAATCTCAAACACTACTGCTTAAAAACAATGGAGGTCACTTTGAGCAATTTCGGTAGTTGTTTTTTTTTTGTATAGATGTTGTAAGATACAGAAAATAATATATTTGCATCTTCGATTAACTGACTTATGCTGCAGCCTGTATTTTCTCCTGCCAATAAGAAAAATAGTTTAGAGGAACCAGAAAATAGCAATCAAGAAAAAGTTCGAGAATTGCCATAAATGAGGATTTACTTCTGAACTTACTTTTACTTTCTTATCCTTTCATAGCAATCTTATCCTAAGAAGAAAATTGAAAAACCCTACACTGACTGTTCAATCACTCGTTACACATTGTTCAGAAAAAAAGTAGGAGGGATCATGACGAAGACAAAATAGGACTTCACTGGAAAAAAAAAAAGATGTGTCTCAACTGCTCTAAACTAATTAAACTAAAAATATATATAGTTACTCTCCCAGTTATATAGGGCTATTCAGGAAGAAGGAAAATATTTCAAACATTTATTTCTTCCAAACTACAAAAAATAGAAACACAATTCCAACATTCCCGGAAAGAGAAAAGTTTGAAGTTCTGATCACGGCCGCATTGGCGCTGTTGCTTGTCTGGTTGATTGATTGTACTAAAATGGCGACACAACAGGACGTTGGATTGGAAGAGGAGGAGCAGAAGATCGACTTCATTACCGGTGGCCTCCCAGGTCACCCGACCTAACCCTGTGTGATTTTTATCTGTGGGGTTACGTAAAAGACCGTGTTTTATCCCCCCCTATGCCTGACACTCTTGAAAATCTGCGACATCGAATTGTTGAAGCTGTGAATTCGATAACTAGAGACAAGCTGATTCATATGTGGCAAGAAATGAGCCACCGTTTTGATATTTGTCGGGTAACATATGGTGCTCATCCAATGCATAAAATAGTGAAATTTGAAAATTTCTCTTTCCAGAAACGTTGGAATTGTGTTTATATTTTTTTGAAGTTTGGAAGAAATAAATGTTTGAAGTCTGTTCCTTCTTTCTGCATAGCCCTATATTATATGGACGCGAAACGTGGACTCTTACTTTAAGGGAGGAGATAAGATTACGAGTATTTGAGTATAACGTTTTTAGGAAAATGTTTGATTAAAGTGACATGAACAGACAGGCGAATGGAGAAGACTACATGAAAGTGAGCTACATGGTCTTTATAGGAAGCCAGATATAATAAGGATAGTTAAGTCTCGTAGACCGCGATGGCCAGGACATGTAGCAATAATGCAGAATAAAATAAGGGCATGGAAACTTATTATGAGGAAAACCAGAGGGGGAAAAAGTCCAGTTTGTAGATCAATAATGAGGTGGGAGAATAGAATGAGGTGGGAGAATAACATTAACCATGATTCGATGTAAGTAGATTATACATGGGATTTGGAAAACATTAGATTCTGTATAGGGATGTATGAAGAGCTTATGTCGGCGGGCGCGACCGTGAACCTACTGGTTCGATAGTGCCAGTGAGTTAGTTAATTAATTACATTTAAGCACTGATGCTATGTTTACACCATAAGATTTTTAAAACTCTTGCAAAATGCATTATTAGCGGCGACACATCTTGTTTTATTAAATCATGACTGGCGTTTTCTTTGATTACTGCGCAAAACTTTATGTAGTTAACATAAACACCACATATATCACTATCAAGTCATGACATATAAGCATAAATATTAACGTTTTTAGGTTCTAATAATGTTGTATGCTGAATAGCGCTGACAGCTGATAACATGTACAGCACAAGTTCTCGCTACAGAACTTGAATATTAATAATATAATACAGTTATAGCCAAGAAGCGAATAGCAAGATAAGAGATGAACTTGAACAAGTATACAGATAAAACATGTAATGAAGGTGTTATTCTACAAACGCCGGAGTAGGATGGGCGTATTTCGAAACTGTGACATGAAGTGTACGTCAAAAGCAGTTCAATTTATTTGTCTATTCTATGTCAGGTTTATACCCGTGAACAAGTGACTGCTATACCTTATCGGATAAGGCTTATCCACTCTTAGAGTGACCCTTACATAAACAAACGCCAATTGTATTCTTCCACCATTCGCGCCACAATTACTGTCACATTGACAGGGAGAACGTGTGAATTGTATAAAACATGTGATAATTGAATGGGACACATTACAGGAAAGCTGGTGAGATTTTTCACTGGACTTATGAAATACATAAATAACTGTTTTTTTTATCACTAGACCAAGGTTTGCCAGGCTTGTGTTTTAGAAATTTAGATGGCGACACAGCAACAGAAGACTCGACACCTTCAGCATATTTGTGGCATCAATATCGACTGAAGCATGACTCAAATGCATCATCTATCTAATATAAAAAAAATGAATTGTTTGTTTGTTTGTTCGTACTTTATGCGCGCCATACCGTTGATCCGATTGTGATGGTATTTTTTACAAAATGTTCAAGAGATTCCCGGGATGAACATAGGCTATAAGATAGTTGTGATCTGCCTACTACCAACCATAACTTATGCCTGTAGCGTCTGGTACCAACAAATTCGCTACAAATCACAAATGGACAAACTAACTATAATACAAAGACAAATCCTGATATTCATGACAAAATCATATCGTTCGGTCTCTACAGAGGCACTCACAGTCATAGCAAATGCTCTCCCAATAGAACTGGAACTCAGACTAAGAAATGACATCTGGGCACTAAATCATAACAAGAAGACTACAGCAATCTTACCCGAGTTATCGAAAGCAGAAATTCCAAAAAGTGAAGAGGGACTGAAAACCCTAGACATCAAAGTAGAACTCACAGGCTCTGGTGGAGATGGAGATTACACCCTCTACACAGATGGGTCAAAACACAGAAGGAAATGTCGGAAGGAGTGTCGGAGCAGGCCTAGTAGTCTATACAGGAAGAAAAGAAGTTTTCTCAAAATCAGCAAAACTCCAACCCGAATGCTCAGTATTTCAAGCCGAGCTGCTCGGAATTCAGATGACACTAAAATGGATAAAAAATATACAAAAAACCTAAAACTAAATACGCCATAAACGTTGACTCACAAGCAGCACTTAAAGCAATCAAAAAAAGCAAATCAGCCAATCCCATTGTAAGTCAAATCAGGGCAGATCTTCAATACATACAGAGTAACAACCAAGTAAACTTCTATTGGATCCGAGGCCACACTGGACACTACGGAAACGAAAGGGCAGATTTCCTAGCAAAAATAGACTCAACGTTTCAAAGAACTCTAGTATATGACCGACTACCTATTTCATTTTGTAAACAAAAGCTCCTTCAATACTACACAGACATCTGGAACGCGCTGTACACATCATCACACAAAGGCCACCAAACAAAACTCTTCTTCCCAAACATCCATACCAGGCAAGAAACCGTCCTAAATCCAACTTTCGTACTTACACAATTCCTCACAAACCATGGAAAATTCCAACAATACCTACACAGAATTGGAAAGCAGCCTCACCGAAGTGCCCATGCTCAGAAGACGACCAAACAGCTATGCATCTTTTACTTCACTGCAAGCTACAAGAAAAGAACAGACCAGCGCACATCAAGGACCCAAATATAGTGCTAAGAAAAGTTATTAAAATGCCACAAACAATCAAGTACATAAATGAAATATTCCAGACACTGAAATAATCCATATTAATTGTAATCCATTAATTGTTAAACCATATAAAGTGTTAACTAAATATCCTGCGATATACCCACAGGGTAAAACGCAGGTTGTAAAAACTTGTTCAAATTAAAAAAAAAAAAAAAAGATAGTTGTGATATTCAACTCCTACACCCTTAAAAATCTCCCTTTATAGCGGAAAATTTGGAAAAAAAAAAAAGTAGCTCTTCGGATGCTTAAATGGCTTACGCTGCCTAAACCATAACAAATACACAAAATTAATGTACACAGAATTGAATATCTCAAAAAGATCTACAAAAAAGTCCGCGACAGCATATGTTTATCTCTTACGGATAACTCACAATAACCATTTTTGTCTTTCATTGATGCCAAGAAGATCGGGATAAGTACGTAGATTCCTGGGCAAGCATAGCAGCACATGGCGAGTAGTCTTTTACGTATAACTCACAATAACGAATTTTGTATTTTAGCTCATTTATGCCAAGAAGATCGAGATAAGTAGATTCCCGGGCAACACCGGGTAATCAGCACGGGGAATCTTAAAATAAGACGATATACAATTATAATTAGTTTTCATTTGACTTATTGAACTAATCATAAGAAGTACATTAATATTTGTCTTTCAGTTCATTTATGCCAAGAAGATCGGGATGAGTAGATTCCCGGACAATGCTGGGTAAACAGCACGGGGTATCTAAAAATAATTACGATATAATTTTTTTCCTTTTACTTATTTATCTAAACATAAAACATTAATTTTCATTTATTTAGGTGCAGCAGCGCACGCCGGTTATTAGCTAGTAGACTTCTAAACCGCTCAACAGATCTGCATGAAATTTTGTACGTACAGGTTTTCAGTTACAGCGAGTGTTTAGCCGCTATCTGTTATGTGCTATCTATGTTCCATCTAGAACTAAAATTAAAAATCGCTATAACTAATTAATCCACTGGCTCTATCGAACCTGTAGGTTCATGGCCGCGCGGACATAAGTTCCCATACACAAATACTAAAAACCTGAGCTAATGTTTTTTCAATCATCCCCTATCTACTTCCCTCAAATCATGGACAATGTTATTCTCCCACCTCATTCTTGGTCTACCAACTGGGCGTTTTCCCACGGTTTTCCTACAAGAAGCTTCTATGCACCTCTTTCATCTCCCATACGTTCCACATGTCCTGCCCATCGCATTCTACGAGACTAAACTGGCTTCCTATAAGTTACATATCATGTAGCACACTATTATGTAGTTTTCTCCATTCATCTGTCTGTTCATCTCTTTTTGGCCCAGAAATTTTTCCTAATAACTTTATTCTCAAATACTAGTAGTCTTCTTTCCTCCCTTAAAGTAAAAAAGGGCCAACAGTGTTCGAAGATTCACAACGAAACTCAGTATATCCTATTAAAATATACCGAGGTAGGTATTATCCAAAACACAGCATCTGACCATTAGAAGTGGGTGTTTACCCTAAAATCCGAAATTAAAAATTGGCTCTAGCATTCGTATTTGGTTCGTCGCAATGTATATAAAAATATCCTCATATCGTGTCCAACTCAGGGTCGGGTTGAGCCATGAGATGAGATGAAGCCCCCCTATATAGAGACCTGTGAATGACAAGGGTGCCGGCCGACCACGCCTGACGCATCATCACGGGGCAGATGAACGAAATGGATGATGTGAGTATGGATAAATGGTGGAATGAAATTGTGGCAGGAAAAACGGGAGAAAACCTGCCCAAGCTCCGTTTCGTCTACCACGAAATCCACTTGGAGTGACCGAGTCTTGATCTCGGGACCCCAGCGATGAGAGGCGAGAGTCTAACCGCTTGCGCCATGGAGCCGCCTCGCAATATCTTATATATAAAAATTAATATTTGTTTGTTTGTATATTTGTTTGTTTGTTCGTACTTTATGCTTGGCCATACCGTTCATCCGATTGTGATGGTTTTTTTTTGCAAAATGTTCAGGACATTCCCGAGATGAACATAGGCTATAAGAGAGTTGTGATACTCAACTCCTACACCCTTAAAAATCGCTCTTTGTAGTGGAAAACGTGAAAAAGTAGCTCATTGGACGCTTAAATGGCTTACGCTGCCTAAACCATAAGAAATACACAAAATTAATGTACACAGAATTGAATATCTCAAAAAGCTCTACAAAAAAAGTCCGCGACAGCATATGTTTATCTCTTACGGATAACTCACAAAAACCATTTTTGCCTTTCATTGATACCAAGAGTCCCTTATCTCTTACGGATAACTCACAATAACCATTTTTGTCTTTCATTGATACCAAGAGTCTCGCGCCGTAGCCGAGTGGTTAAGGCAAGAAGTCTGGGCGCAGAACTACGGGACTTACGCTGGTTCGAGTCTCTACGAGGGAAACGTTTCTCATGGAATGTCGGCTAGTATGGGTCAGAAATGAAATCTAGCTGGGGGAGGGGAAATAACTGTTTTGACTCACTCTCATCAATTTATCTTCTTTTTTTTCACTCTAATATAATTCTTACATGACGGTTCTTAGCTTACCTGCAAAGGAGGGTACAATTCTAATATTCATGACTATGTGACGTCATCATTCATACTTCTTGAGGCACAACAGGGGGCTGTAAGAGGGTTTTCTTGCGAACTTATTTAATAATATGTAATTATGTCATAATTTCTGAATTTTATGCTAAAAAAGTAACATATTTTTATCGTCCGCCCATGACATGAGAATTGAACGTTCGGGCAGGACAACGTCTGCCGGGTATGCTAGTACGTTATAAAATTTAATTTAAAAAAATATATAATGTATTTAGGGGTAGCAGCATACGCCGAGTATTAGCTAGTTGTATATATGTATTCACTCATTAGTAAGTCGTTGTGCCACGCAATGTTCTATGCTCATTTTATTTCGTTAGATGAGAGAAATAAATAATTATTATGGTCACACACAGAAATTCATTATATAATGGCAATGGACAGCCAATGACAAATGAGGGAAATTTGAAGAAGTAGCTGAATTCAAATACCTAGGAACAATCACAAATAGGAATGAGATGCACTAAGACATTAAACCTAGTCTCAATTTTGGAAATGCGTGCTATTATGCATTACATGGACTCTTGTCGTCCCAACTTCTTTCAAAAAACGTTGAACTGAAAATATATAAAACTATTATTCTACAAGTTACATTATATGGATGCGAAACATGGACTCTTACTTTAAGGGAGGAGAGGCGATTATGAGTATTTGAGAATAAAGTTCTTAGGAAAATGTTTGGACCAAAGAAAGATGAACAAACAGGTGAATGGAGAAGACTACATAACAGTGAACTTCATGGTCTTTATAAGAAGTCAGATATAATAAGAACAGTTAAGTCTCGTAGACTGCGATGGGCAGGACATGTGGCACGAATGGGAATCAAAGACGTGCATGGAAGCTTCTTTTAGGAAAACCAGAGGGAAAACCCCAGTTTGTAGACCAAGAATTAGGTGGGAGAATAACATTAACTATGATTTGAGAGAAGTAGATTATACAGGGGATGATTGGAAAACATTAGCTCAGGATAGGGATGTATGGAGAGCTTATGTCCGCGTGACCACGAACCTTAGTGTTCGATATTGTCAGTGAGTTTGTTAGTTATCTGACGATTTTATTGCCGTAAGGTCTTCTCTCTTCCCCTTCTTTATCTTAGTCTAACCTCTCACCTTATAGGTACGTTTTGCATACCATGCACCATCCGGGTCTTAAGTGGCACGACCTGTCGACAGGGCGACTTTAAACTGTGAATCGCACAATACTTTTTTGACCACGCAAATCCATGGACTCAACCAGGTTAGAAAAAAATACAATAATTAGTCTTATATCTCAATTATTATATGGCATATCTATCTAATAGGCTATATAAAAATGTTTGTTTGTGTTTGTTCGTACTTTATGCGCGGCCATACCGTTGATCCGATTGTGATGACATTTTTTGCAAAATGTTCAAGAGATTCCCGGGATGAATATAAGCTATAAGAGAGTTGTGATACTCAAATCCTATGCCCTTAAAATCGTCCTTTGTAGTGGAAAACGTGAAAAAAGTAGATCTTTGGACGCTTAAATGGCTTACGCTGCCTAAACCATAACAAATACACAAAATTAATGTACAGAATTGAATATCTCAAAAAGCTCTACAAAAAATTCCGCGACAGCATATGTTTATCTCTTACGGATAACTCACAATAACCATTTCTGTCTTTCATCGTTGCCAAGAAGATTGAGATAAGTATGTAGATTCCTGTGCAAGCATAGCAGCACGTGGTGGGTATTCTTTACGGATAACTCACAATAACGAATTTTGTCTTTTAGCTCATTTATGTCAAGAAGATCGAGGTAAGTAGATTCCCGGGCAACACCGGGTAATCAGCACGGGGAATCTTAAAATAATTATGATATACATTTATAATTATTTTTCATTCTACTTATTCAACTAATCATAAGAAGTACATCAATTTTTGTCTTCAGCTCATTTATGCCAAGAAGATCGGGATGAGTAGATTCCCGGACAACGCCGGATATCTAAAAATAATTACTATATCAATTTTTCCTTTTACTTATTTAAGTAAACATAAAACTCATTAATTTTCGTATTTCAGCTCATTTATGTCAAGAAGGTCGGGATAAGTAGATTCCCGGGGAACGCCGGATAATCAGCACGGGATATCTAAAAAAATATAAATTTATAATTATTTTCCTTATACTTATTCAACTAAACATAAAATCACATTAATGTTAATTTATTTAGGCGTAGCAGCGCACGCTGGGTATTAGCTAGTCTACAATACAATTATCTACGAGTTGATTTACTCTAGAATTAAATACGTGCAAGAGAGAAAAATGAAAATAAAACCACTAATGACATAGAATAAATTTAATTCTGGTAAAAGGCACGTAGCATGAAGTATTTGTATAAGCGTGACTTAAAAGTGTAAAATATGCGGCAATCTCCGATATCTTGAGGGAGGGAATTTCAGGAATGGACAAAGGCTACTTTTAAAAAATAAGTAGAATACTGTCCAGTTCTGGTAACTGTAGCCGTCCTATGAAACCAAAGGTGCGTGGCATGAGGAAACATTGCCGAGTGGAGGAGGGAACTAGTAGCCATGCAAAAAAAAAATCTTATTAGGCCTAATAATAATAATAATAATAATAATAATAATAATAATAATAATAATAATAATAATAATAAACATAATAATAACCACAATAAAATAAATTGTTACAAGAACAACGCTATTCTACAATAAACTCTTTATACTTATTAGACATCAAAACTATTCAGTAACACAGAACTATTTTCAATAGTAGATAAGAAAATTCAGCGTAGTAACTATTACTTTTTCAAAACTGAAGGTAGTTGCTGGCAGTACCTGCAGCTCGCCCTCCCCTCTTACTGCACCAAACATCGTTAACCACTCAAATACTGCTAAAGAAGCCAAAACTAAACTATAGGAAGTATTGTGCAGAGGGATGGTGATGGTGATGCTGATGGGCCTTCTAAGGCCTGTAGTGGGATCACTTTATCTCTCATAAATCGAACATTTCGTATTCCTATATTCTACTTGTTATTAGAAAATACTATATTTTCTGAATTCCACATCCTTTCTATCATACTCTTAAGATAACGTCATTCAATTGAGTACACATCATCTTAAATTATGAAGAAGCTCTTGACACAAACATAATTGGAAAACAATTTTTATCCTAATCTCTCTTGGCTCCATCTTACTGACAGACGTAAATTGCACTCTCACTTCTTTTCTTCTGCACTCACGCTCCTGGACATCCAACAGGTAACTAAGGTATTACTAGGGCGTTGAGTTCGGTAAATTTTGCTTAGAGGCCTTTTTATTCAGGCTTAAGGATCTTTTACAAGCTTGAAAATCTTCAGACTCGGTTAAAATCCCTCCCGGAGGATTTACTCCTTGGATTTTTCCGTCCTAGAAAGTCCATCGACCCCGGCGGGTTTGAACCCACGACCCTCGGAACCAGAGGCAAGAAGCATAACCACTAGTCCACCGCGGCCAACATTCTGGTTATTTATTTCTTTACTTAGACTAGGAGGACAATCTGCCCGAGTACCCGATCTGAAATAACTATTGTGCTGTCCCAGTATTATGGAGATGAATGGAATGAAAATCCACTGTACAGTGTTATATAAGTTATAGGTCGTCTCCCATGTCCGACACATCAGGTTCTACTCCCATTACCCATACCGCCATTTATGGATTGAGCCCGTGGCAGCAAGTGGGACTACAACATTCCTGTTGGCGCCTTCTGCCATTTTTATTGTTCAGGCTCGGAGTCACGAGGCAACCGAGTGGGGCCCTACACCAGATCTCCACTACCATATATTTTCAATACCAGTGAGTTCCCAACCAAACTATTTTTTTCTAACATGATATGAGATGAACGGTGATATGATATGAAATGAATGGATGAATGAGAAATGAAATGACAATAAGGGAAGGTTGGAGAGAGTTGGTGGGACAAAAAATGAGGTTGCCGTGTTAGGGGATTAAAAACTCGAACCAATTCTTTACTAATCCAATCTAACATAACGCAAGTTAATACTTTTTTTTTTAGTTGAAGTTAAACATCTTATAAAATTAACATTTTTGACGTGAAAACGTCTTTAAATTTGCGTCCATAGTGGGAGGCAATTCAGAAAACTGATGATAACAAAATCGGGGGATACAGTTTGGTGTTGCAGCTACATACGAGGGCGGATCGGAAAGTAACGCACAATAATTTTTTTTTAAAGTTTAATAGTAAAAAAAAGGAAAAAAAATCACAAATGAACTTACATCTTTTACCTACTTTTCGACATAGTCACCAACTTTCTCAACACATTTTTCCCATCGTGTTACCAGTTTCAATATGCCCTGTTCGTAGAAGTCAGTTTGGTTGGAGTGTAGCCATCTGCGCACTGCTGATTTCACTTCCACATCTGTCTCAAAGCGTTTACCGGCCAGGAATTTCTTCATGGGACCAAACAGATGAAAGTCCGATGGTGCAAGATCCGGACTGTATGGTGGATGCTGGAGCACCTCCCAACCAAATTCGGCGATTTTCTGACGAACGACAGCAGCAACATGGGGGCGAGCATTGTCATGAAGAAGTTTAACGTTAATGTTGTGACGTTTGTCACGAATGGCACGACGCAACTTCACCAAAGTTTTAATGTAGGCCGCAGCATTCACAGTGGTCCCGTGTTCAGCAAAGTCCACCAATAAAACACCATGCATATCCCAGAACACTGTCACAAGCACTTTCCTGGCAGATTGAGTCACTATGAATTTTTTCTTTACAGGGGAACCAGCATGTTTCCACTCCATTGATGCCTGCTTTGTTTCGGGCGTGTAGTGGTACGCCCACGACTCATCACCTGTGACGATTCCTTCCAGAAAGTCATGTCCTTGTGCGGTGTACCGCGTTAAGTGGTCCAAGCTTGCCATCATTCGCTGGCCCTTGTGGTCGTCTGTCAGGTTCTTAGGCACCCAGCGAGCACTAACTTTACGGAATTTCAAATTTTCATGAACAATATCGTACACCGCACCATAGGAAAGTTGAACTTCTGCGATAAGGCTCGCAGTTGCACATGCCGGTCGTTCAGAATTGCCGCCTCAATGCCTCTGACATTCTGCGGGATTGCTGCTGTTGTCGGCCGGCCGGAGCGTGGCGAATCACTAAGGTTCACGCGTCCCTCTTGGAAAAATGTGCACCACCTGGAGACATTGCTACGGTCCATACAATCATCCCCATACACGCCACGCATGTCCCTGTGAATTTCACTGGGTTTATGCCCTTTGGCCCACAAAAATCGAACAACAATTCTCTGTTCCTCACAGGTGGACGACTGTAGCATGCGCGCCATCTTTGTTGCATAGTTCAAGCTTCTCTCGCAAGAGGTGCACCTGAGAAAAAAATACCATCTGTAGTGAAAACCTCAACCTATATCTCTGTGAAATTGCAACATTCTAGCTGCAATACCAAGGCGAAAAAAATTATTGTGCGTTACTTTCCGATCCGCCCTCGTATCTATCATCTACATACAAAATTTAATTACACCACTCGATACATAAAGGATCAAACAATTCGTTACGTTCAGTGTGGACTGTGACGCATCGCGCGCGGCGGAGGCGGAAGCGTCGCTATTTTGAGATCATTTCGCTGCGTCATATAATTTTCGTTTAATATAAATTTTAACTCGGAGAAGTTACGACGTTCGTTTGAGTTTCAATATCAGCTCTCGTCAAGATCTATCGATTTCGAATATACAACAATTGTGTGAAGTTGTTATAGTGAATATACATGGTGTTACAGTAAAAACAAACAAATAATGCAATGTCGGCTTATACTCGTCAATAAGCAAAATCAAAATATAGAGATCGTATACGGTTGGAAAGGGCTTCTTAAGAGCAATCCAATGGTACCCATTAAACATCATATGATATAGTGAAGCGGTGCTGGGATCGTAAAAGAATGAAGGAGTCCGAGCGGATCAACGACGGCGCCAGTATATTTGCAGCTGAGGCGGCCAAGCCTATGCAAGTGGATAATGCAATTGCTTCTATATCAATATTACCCGTTATGTACATGTATTCACGTAAAACATACGGCCGTGTCTACGACACAACCACATTCAGAATTTTTTATTACAAACAAATTGTTGCCCAAATAAGGTCTATTCCTCTTCCGAGCTCATTGTAATGTAAATAAAGGAGATGTATGACTGCATAGCATTTTCATTGACTGAGTAACGATTTTATCTTTGAGTGTGTAAGAAAATGTAGTTTCCTAACATTCGAAATTGACTAACTGACTAACTAACTAACTAATTCACTGGCTCTATCGAACCCGTAGGTTCATAGCCGCGCTGACATAAGCTCTCCATACATCCCTATCCTGAGCTAATATTTTCCAATCTTCTGTATAATCTACTTCCCTCAAATCATGGATAATACTATTCTTCCACCTTATTCTTGGTCTACCAACTGGGCGTTTTCCCTCTGGTATTCCTACAAGAAGCTTCCATGGACCTCTTTCATCCCCATACGTGCCACATGCCCTGCCTATCGCAGTCACGAGACTTAACTGTTCTAAGAGAACACCAGGAATGTCGAAAGTCAATCTGGGGCATTTGCAATATTTTTTTTTCAGTTTAGTGCTTTTTGAAAGGAGTTGGGACGACAACAGTCCCTGCAATGCATAATAGCACATGTTTCCAGAATTGAACCTATGTTCAATTCTTTTGTGCATCTCATTCTTCCAAACTGGAGACTACTTTCTCCTCTAGCTGTCCAGAGATGCTATGTATCAAGGGTGATAAGTCGACCTGAGGTTCCTGCACCACATCAGCATCTGCAGTTAGGCCTAGTCGATTCGAAGAGAGACTCTGACAACACTCGAAATAGAGAAAATAAAAATAATCATCATCATCATCTGCATTCATGGATTAGGTCTGTTGACCCGTTCCGACTTCAGCCCATCTCTTTCTAGGTCTGCCCACATCTCGGGTGCCTTTAGGTTTGTATTTTGTTATTTGTTTTGGATATCTATCTTCATTCATTCCGTCTATGTGTTGCTTCCATTTTTGTCTATATGTATCTATTTTATCAGTTATTGCAAATATTTCAAGTTCCTGTCTTATTTCTGTGTTCTTAATTCTGTCTTCCTTAGTGCACCCTTTAACAGATCTCAAAAAATTCATTTCTGCCGCCGTTATCCTACTTAGATCTTGTTTTTTATGTATCCAGGCTTCTGATCTATAGAGCAGAACCGGTACTGCCAACATTTTATAAAATTTCAATTGGGTCTCTCTTGTTGTTTTGTTATTTAGTGATCGTTTTATCGCACCACATATTCCCTGGAATGTTGCTATTTTATTAGTTATATCATTATCATAATTAAATGAAATGTCACATCCTAGATAATTGAGATGGTTCACCTGTTCTATGATTTTGTTTCCTATTACTATTTTGGATCTGATTTGATTTTTCCCTTGGAATGCCATTACCTTAGTTTTTTCTATGGATATTTTGAGATTATATTGTTCACATATATTATGTAGTTTAAAAATATTCCTTTGAAGTTCGTCCTCTGTATTTGCTACTGTTACCTGGTCATCAGCGTATAATAATGTTTTCAAGTAGTGTGTTTTATTCAATTTTATTCATTTATTTGTTTCTTCGTTCCATTTTTCTATTATATCATTGATGTATAGGTTAAATAAAACTGGAGAGATACTGCATCCTTGTTTAACTCCTTGAGAAAATAAAAATAATAAAAATATGTATTATCTAGCACATGTCTCTATGGGAGTATCTTACATATATTTACAATTTTAATAAATTATATAAGCACTGTTTTATTCTTACATATACGCAATGTAGAATACGCTGGAAACTCAGTTGTAAAACATTGCAGAGGAAAGTATATGAATAGCGGAGAGAAACAAATTATTTTGAATATTTTAAAACAGTTTAGTAAAAAAATCCTACATTAGCTATTGAGGACGTGATGAAATAGCAGCAGAATTTACCAGTGAATCAGCATGGAGCATAAATATGTTTTTAACGAAATTGTAAATAATGGATATCTATCGACATCATGGAAAAAGTCGTAAACGTCTGATTAGGTAGGCCTAAATATAATTTTTTTCATAAATAAATATGAAATGGAGGAAGTTCCTAATTCGTATCACCTTATCTTGTATTCAGTCTTATTTCCCGAAAATACGATGTTGAATAAGAATAACATTTCTATCGATGACAGTTCCGAATACAATTCAGTCATATGGCGGATAAAAATAGCACCACAGTTACCCCAATAGACGATGTCGGCGAAGTAATACTTTACGCAAGTTTGTTTATCGTTGATGTGGAACTTATTAAATATTGTTGTGTAATTAGAAAATAAAAATGCCATCTTGCAGTTTATTTTTAAATTAATAATTTAATTTACACTTACGATTTATAAACATAATTCTGTAGACTGTATTTTCCTAGTCTTATCAGCAACTTGTGATAAGATTGTTTTTTGCCGAATCATTGCAGATTAACAGAAGAGGAATGACTGTGTAGAAAAATAAATGGCTTCATACCCATTTTCAAAGCAAACAATGAATTGAAATTTTAAGCACCTGGGTTTTTTTTATGATAATTCTCTCTATATTATGATAGTCATTTATCTAATATATAAAAATGCATGCATGTTTGTTTGTTCGTATTTTATGCGCTACCAATTGTGATGGGGATTTTTGCAAATTGTTCAGGAGTTTCCCGGTATGGTTATAGGCTATAAGAGAGTTGTTATACTTAACTCCTATACCCTTAAAAATCACCCTTTGTAAAAGTAGCTTTTTTAGACGCTTGGCTTACGCTACCTAAACCATAAAAAATACACAACATTAATGTAAACAGAATTGAATATCTAAAAAATATTTACAAAAAAAGTCCGCTACAGCATTAGTTCATCTTTTACGGATAACTCACAATAACCATTTTTGTATTTCATTGATGCCAAGAAGATCAGGAAATTCCCGGGCAAGCGTAGCAGCGAACGGCGGGTAATGTTTTAATGGATAACTCACAATAACGAATTTTATCTTTCAGCTCATTTATGTCAAGAATATCGGAATAAGTAGATTGCCGGGCAAATCCGGGTAATCAGCATGAGGTATCTTAAGATAAATATGATATAAATTTATAATAATTTTTCTTTTACTTATTAAACTAAACATAATAAAATATTAATATTAGTCTTTCAGCTCATTTATGGCAAGTAGATCGGGATGAGTAGATTCCCGGTCAACACCGGATAATTAGCACGGGGCATATAAAAATAATTACGATATATATTTTTTTCCCTTTTACTTATTCAACTAAACATAAAAACTAATTTTCGACTTTTATCTCATTTATGCCAAGTGGATCGGGATGAGCAGATTCCCAGGCAACACCGGGTCATCACCACGGGGTATCTTAAAATAATTAAGATATAAATCTATAATCATTTTTCCTTCTACTTATTCGACTAAACATAAAAACGCATCAATTTTCGGCCTTTCAGCTCATTTATGGCAAGAAGACAGGGATAAGTAGATTCCCGGGTAATGCCGTGTAATAACCACCAGGTATCTAAAAATAATTACGATATAATGTTTTCCCCTTATTCAACTAAACATAAAAACACATACATTTTCATTTCTTTAGACGTAGCAGTGCACGCAGGGTTTAGTACAATCTGGCCTTTATTTCACGTGTCGGATAATTTGAATTTAAAGTAAAGTGATCCCACTACAGGCCTCAGGAGGCCCTTGGGGCAGTAGGAGGTTAAGGCACCCATTTTTTCTTGACAATCGGCACTTGATGTCAGCCGGGTTGTCAGCCCTGCGTGACGGCCGCCTTTACTCCAGAACAAGCGTCTGGTACTTATTTCAGGTAGAGGCTGAGTCGACCCCAGGGCCATAGTGCCGCCAGAAGGTTTGGGTCAGTTTAAAAATCCTGACCCCACCGGGACTTGAACCCTCGACTTTCCGGCTTGTAGGCGCAGTGCCTTAACCACTACGCTACGGCGTGCCCCTAATTTAAAGTATTCCCACTACAGGCCTCGGGAGGCCCTTGTGGTAGTGGGAGGTTAAGGCTTCCACTTTTTCTGGACAATCGGCACTTGATGTCAGCCGGGTTGTCAGCCCTGCGTGACCGCCGCCTTTACCCCCAGAACAAGCGTCTGGTACTTATTTCCGTTAGAGGCTGAGTCGACCCCAGGGCCATAGTGCCGCCAGAAGGTTTGGGTCAGTTTAAAAATCCTGACCGTACCTGGACTTGAACCCTCGACCTTCTGGCTTGTAGTGCAGTGCCTTAACCACTACGCTACGGCGTGCCCCCCTAATTTTGAATTTAAATCTTTCTTTTATTTAAAATTAACATTTCTTAGCATTTGTTATTTTATTTATTTCTTCCTGGATATTATTATGTTTATATAGTCTCTTTCAACAGTAGTCCATAAATTAATCAGTTATTGAAGTAATGTCAGTTTTATTGTTTGGACTTGCTGATAGTAAGTGTCAATTCTAACAAAACCATCACCGTCTTATATAATTACAACTTTTGCCACCAACGAACTGACCTAACCTTAAATTGGCGAAACAATAATTTATCCTGCCAGTTATTTAAATGTTCCGAACCGCAAAGAAAACAAAGATTATGTATAACAATAAGTTATTTTTGTGCATTATTATGTAATTTGGTGCCAATGTAAGTAATTTCTACCCATTTGTTTTTATTATAATTATGTCTGTTTGTCCTTTATAGATTTGTAACCATTCAACCTATCTTTCATTGAAAAGTTGTATACACAGGGTTTCGGGTGCGGCGAGTGTTTAGCCGTTATCTTTTGTGTTCTAAAATCATTAGGTGTAGGAGTTCACCTGAAACGAAAATTAAAAAAAAACGCTCTACCAATCGCAATTTTCGATATTTCAAAACAAAACTCGGAATATCGTATTAAAATAAACCTGGGTATGTATTATCAAAAAGTGAACGAAATCCGACCATTAGAACTTGAAATTTGAAATTAAAAATTTACTCTAGCAACCGCCATGTTTGGTTCATCGCAGTGTATACCATATAATTAATTAACCCTCCATATTTAATTTATTTAGGTGTAGCAGCGCACGCCGGGTATTAGCTAGTTTTCAATAAATGTGTAGGATTGGCTTATCCATCCATCCATCCATCCATAGTAATTTTGCCCGAAGGCAGGTCTTTAACTGCAGTCATAGCATTTTCATGCTACGGTTTGCAGCTTTACTATGGAATTATAAGTATGGTAGCTTCCCGTTGCTTTCCACACCGGTGAAGAATGATGATGATAATGATGATGATTGATGGCCAGATGCTTTTCGGGGACTGTTGGGCCCTAAGCGTCCTGACATTTGTCTTACAGGTGAGGAAAAACCCCAAAAAACCTCACCCAGGAGCCTGTCCCGATCGGGAATCGAACTCGGGCCCGCTGCGTGACAAGGCAGCACGCTACCTGGAGACCACAGCGGTGGACTATATATATCGTTCTGCTAACGTTAGTAATCCATCTGAATCTATTAATTTTTATGTAGGCCTATGCTACTATGTGTAGATCATTATAAAAGAAAAGTGAAGGTAAAGTGATCCCATTACAAGCCTTAAGAATCTTTTTAGGGTCATGAGAGGTTAAGAATCCCACCTTTCTAGGCAAACGGTACGAGATATCAACCGCCTTTACCCTCAGAACAAACGTCTAGAACTCATTTCCCCTAAAAGCTGAGACAACCCCATGGCCTTGGTACGCCAGAAAGTTTAGGCCAGTTTAAAGATCTTGACTTTTTCAGGACTCGAACTCCCGACCTTCGACTTGTAGCGTATTGCTTTAACTAAATAAGTTACTGCGTGTCCCCTTACATATCACTGTAGGGTTATATATTATGTACATACATTCGTTATTATGCCACCGTCTCGACCTAATAGCATAAGAAAACAGCTCCTAGGATCTTTCTTAAACTTACGTTCTGAATACATCTAGTTTATCAGTTGATTCAACGACCATTCCATACGCCAAAACAGGCCTGTTAATGTATTATTTTCATATTGACGTTTGTGTATGTGTGTATATATATATATATATATATATATATATATATATATATATATAATTTTTTGTCTAAAGTCACCAGGTTGTCTTTTATGACATTTCTGGCTTTCTCCCCTGGCATTGACAGAATTGTAATCCATTTATTAGGTGGGGGCACCTGGAAGGCGGAATTACGTTACCCCTATGATATGTTGGGTGATAAACGATAATGAAGCGCCAGGAGAGTTCTTAACCTAAACTTAACCTAAATTCCAGACCATGGGCAACCATAGGAAAAATTCCTATGGCTTGACCAGGAATCGAACCCGGGACCTCATGAACAGTAGTCAGGAACGCTGACCACTAGTCCATGAGGCTGGTCCGTTTATGTATATAGGCCTACTTACTGCTCGTCGGTAGCAGTGCTGCAAGAGAATCACTCTTACCGAACAAGAAAAGTAAGCCTGACTAAAAGAAGTACTACTTGGCCAAAAAAGTGACGACCTTTCACCATGAAAATATAAGCATCAAGAAATGCGGACACGGAAACCAGATGTAATAAGAACTGCTATGGGCAGGACACGAATGAGAAATAAGAGGGACATGGAAATCCCTTGTAAGAAAACTACAGGGAAAACACCTAGTAGGTAGGCCAAGAATGAGATGGTACAATAATATTAACTACGATTTGACGAAAATGAATAATTATAGAGGACTTTGAAGCTGGTGTTGGAGCTTGTGAGTCTCAATGATCCTAAGAGTTATGCCGACGGTAGATTCTCCCTTGTCGGACAGGTCGAAGGTAAGGGACCAGTCGAAGAAGTATTCCAGAAGAAGAGCTCAACGACAGCTTCGGCAGAGAAAGAGTCAATGAGAATGGCGTAGCTGGCGGAAGAAGTTCCTCATGAGTAGATCAGACTCGAAAGCAACTGATCTAGAGGACGGAAACCTCGAATTCAAATGACCCAGCCCTCCAGGTTGGGGGTTACACGTTAGGCCAGCCTCTAACTCCGTAAAATACTGGCTAAACATCCTCAACAATATATAACCGCACAGAATAAGGGACATAGACCGAAGAAAAGACAACGGAATACGAATATAAATTCAAATTAAAAATTGGCCAGTCTGTATCCAGAATATATTTGAATAGAGGAAGATAGTTGAGGAGGCCAAAACTTCACTGAAGTTGTATTCGCCTACTAGAAGAAAAACAAGAAGAATATTAAAGGGAATTGTTGGAAAACAGCTCATGATAGGGATGTAGAAGAGCTTATATCCGCGCGGTACGGCTCTAGGTTCGATAGTGCCAATGAGTGCAATGTACAAACGAAGACTAAACCAGGACTGCGGTTTTCCAATTTATTGTTTCAATAACACCTATAAAATTATCTGAAAATCCACAGAAATTGTTATGAAACCATGGCCATTATTGAGACATTTTATCTTGCAGTTAAATGTTGTAGATTTTCAGTTTGTATGGTTGTTATGAAAACATTAAAACGTCGGAAAACACGGAGTCGTAGATGTAAACTTGAGTTGTGCAATCCACTCATAATGAGTTAGTTATGGGCTTTGACATAACCTCTTAATAATAGGAGGGTATAATAACTGAATATTTTAGAATACTTTTATATTAAACGACTAAATGTGTGTATAATACAGATCTGCACGATGCTCAAAATTAGATAGGATCAGAAACAGTATTATCGGAGAATAAATTAACTTTAACGAAACAATTATAACATTTGGGGCAGTATTTTGAAGGTGGCAGTTAATTAGTCACTTGGGTTCACTATTTTAATTGATATTAGTTGTTGATTGCCCTACCTCGGTAGCTAGTCGGTGCCTGTTGTTACAGGGTGAGCATTGAGATTCTGATCTCATATAGGGGTCGGAAGGAGAATTGTGTGGGAACAGACAATAGTTAATTATTTAAATTACTTTATTTCTCTTCTCTGCCAACTTAAATGCACTTTACACTGTAGGGATAAAACTTACGGGTCTTCGATATTTCAAACTTATGAGGACTCGAGCTAGCAAATGATTTAGAAATTCGAGAAATTTTCTCTAAGTCCGTAATCGTTGTTCCGAGACATTCTAACAATATAATTTAGATCTCCTCTCCATGAACTGTTAAGTGTAATTAAATTATTTTGTCCTCGTGAGTTTCGTATCGAAGTCACCCAAACTCTGATTTTGTCGTACACCCAAACTCTGATTTTGATTGGTTAGCATTTTCAATCACATATCTCCTAGGGGCGTAATTGTATTTTTATTAAACTCCCACCTATTTCTTAATTTATTCTCACGGCTAGCCAGCGTGTTTACAGTTTGGGTTTCCCGCGGCCGTAAATTTTGAATTATGAAGTTATCTCCCAAACGTGATTTTTCAAGCTAGACCCAGCTTAAGAATTTCTGGTCTACTTTGGGGGCTACATATTTATAACCTCTTGCGTTTCGGTTTCCCACCGCTACTTGTGGGAACTTTTACCAATAAGATATTTATTTAATTTACTATGTATTATTATATTCAGTTCATTCTTTGTTTATTGATTAATCGTATTTATTAATCAGTATACTCAATTAGGGGTCGAATATTCGCTACAAATTTGTGGGAAATAAACAATTACAATGCACAATGATCCAGAATGTAAAAAAAAACAGCAAAAATCGAAATTTTTACTTTTCATTAGAGGGGGAAAACCTGAATAGTCATCTAAACAAATAAATGGGGGTACCAATCTGTCAAATAAATTATTCTCAATACTAATTATTATACCTAATTTTCAGGCCGCGAAGTTATGAGCATCATACATAAAAACGGAATTTTTATGCTACATATTGGACATGTTATTAACACTTTTTGTGATAATTATTTTAATGCCTCTCACTATAATTGTGTTAAAAATACTTATACCTTCTTGCTAATGCACAGATAAAGAGCCCATATCTGAAGTATAATAAAATTAATAACTTTTATTTCGGACTTGAAAAAACGAAAGTTATCTTGAGTTATAACGCTTTCGCCTTCATTTCCCACGACGATTTCTAAAGCAAAGTATAATTTAAAGTGTTGCTAAACTGGCACGGGTGAAATAGCCAGTTCATATATTATCATTATCAATATCATTATTATCATTATCATTATTATTATTATTATTATTATTATTATTATTATTATTATTATTATTTCGTTCATTTGTCCCTGTAATGGTGCGTCATGCGTGGTCGGCCTGCACCCTTGTCATTCATAGACCTCTACATATAGGGGCTCATCTCATCTCTCGACCCGACCCTGAGTTGGACGTAATAACGAATACTTTGCATATAACAATTAAAGGCCCTCGCATCAAGTATGCAGACCCAGATATTTTTTTATTCTTAAAATTGTTAATCTTACACATGTGGAATGATTTGGAGCCCAAATAGTGTCTTCCAGGTTTTTGCCAATTTTTTCGCATTCTGGATCACTGTGGTTTGAATGAATGAAGATAGATTGCCAGTTAGGAGGTTTGGAGTGGATTCCATATGGGAGGAAGAGAAGAGAGAGACCTGAGAAAGCATGGATAGAGGGAATTATCAGTTTGATGAAAGACAGGGGACTTCAGGATGGTGACTGGAAGGATAAGAGGTGAATGGAGGAAGGTAATTAAAACTTAACATTGGGCACAGGAAGATATTTTATACATTTAAAATCTGTTTAATAAATGTGTGTAGAAGTTTTTGCTGCGCATTTTATTATAGGTTTCAGTTTAGACAGGAAAAGGTGATTATATCAGCAAGAATTTAATAGCAAATATTGCCACAGGGCGAATGAGAGAGATTATGTTAGATATTTTTAGTTTATATGGCATTACGTGCGCAAATTATACTGGTATTTTGCAGATAAGTTCTTGCACATTCATGTGTGGGTGGTGAAATTACTAACAAAAGCTTAATATTAATTACAAGCAACTTTATGACAGTTATTTATACAAATAATGAGTATTTGTTATGTAAAATTATAACACAACAATTGCAGTCATAGCCTAATTTAAGCAGAACAAATGTTTATAAACAGATAGGGATACAATATCTTATTTTCGAGAGATGCTCCCTTTGTCTGATTTGTAACTCCTATAAAATAAGAGTCTACTGTAATACGTACTTACTCACTGGCACTATTGAACCCGTAGGTTCATGGCCGCGCGGACATAAGCTCTCCATACATCCCTATCCTTAGCTAATCCTTTCCAATCATTCCCTGTATAATCTACTTCCCTCAAATCATGGTTAATGTTATTCTCCCACCTCATTCTTGGTCTACCAACTGGGCGTTTTCCCTCTGGCTTTCCTACAATTCCATGCAAGTCTTTCATTCCCCATACGTGCAACATGCCCTGCCCATCGCAGTCTACGAGACTTAACTGTTCTTATTATATCTGGCTTCCTATAAAGACCATGTAGTCCATTGTTATATAGTCTTCTCCATTCACCCGTTTGTTCATCTCTCTTTGGTCCAAAAATTTTCCTAAGTACTTTATTCTCAAATACTTGTAATCTCCTTTCCTACCTTAAAGTAAGAGTCCATGTTTCGCACCCATATAATATAACTGGTAGAATAATAATTTTATATATTTTCAGTTTAACGATTTTGAAAGGAGTTGGGACATCAAAAGTCTCTGCAATGCATAATAGCATTCATTTCCAGAATTGAGCCTATGTTTAATTTATTTGTGCATCTCATTAAAAATAGTCATTTAGACAAGTTACAAAAGCAGAGATTTAGATAAATAAATGATTAAGTTAGAATATGACTGAAGGGAGTGTTGTAAGAACAGCGAGTTATTGAACCTAATTTTGTAACGTGTTGTCTACAATATATTATCTACGTTCAGAGTATTTTAGTACATGTTGTATATTATACCTAGTCAATAAAAGCCCAAATCACGAAATTAAAATTTAAAAGATTAACGCGTTTCAATAGCGATGCTATCATTTTCAACACTGATTATTGCATTTTCAGTCTTGAAAATGATAGCATCGCTATTGAAACGCGTTCACTCTTTTAAATTTAAATTTGGTGATTTGGATTTTTATTGAGTATGTATAATACAATTTTATCACAAAGAATATTCTATTATTTTATTAATATATGTTTATATTTAACATATTTAATGAAATTTATTTATTGCTGGAACGATATGTTTAGAGAAAGAGTACAAAAAACATGATCAATTTACAAACATTATTGTTACATTACGTCCACCGCTGTGGTCTCGAGGTAGCGTGCTGACTTGTCATGCAGCGGGCCAGGGTTCGATCCCCGGTCGGGGCAGTTTTTCTGGGTGAGGTTTTTATCGGGGTTTTTCCTCACCTGTAAGACAAATGTCAGGAAAAAGTTAAGGCCCAAACGGTCCCCGAAATCATATGACCATCATGAATCATCATCATCCTTCACCGGTGTGGAAAGCAACGGGAAGCTACCACACCTACAATTCCCTAGTAAAGCTGCAAGCATAGCATGAAAATGCTATGAATGCAGTGAAGGACCTGCCTTCGGGCGGGCAGAATAAAAATGAGCGGAGAAGATGATTTTCACGGTTCATCAGGAAAAATGTTAAAAGCAGTCCAAGATGCAACCACTTCCATAAAAGCCAAGGAAAGTTTATTTATGTAGTTATACGAAATTCAAGACTGGTGTGTTTTATGTTTAGTTGAACCTGTATTTTATGTTCTGATAGCGTGTTTTGTTAGAATATAAAGTATAATTTTTTTGAATAGTAAATATGAACCAAAGTGTCACTGATTGTTACAGTAGTAGATAATAGTATAGGCTATTACAATGCGAGGTTAGAAGTGTTTTTTACAGAAGCGAGGAATTTATTAAAAACCGAGCGATAGCGAAGTTTTTAATTTCTGAGATTCTGTAAAATACTTCACAAACGTGTGTTGAACATTATTTTTTGCACAATAGTGTTTTCAAAATAATGAATAATAGTAAAATAATAGCATCTTTGTTGGAAATATTTGCGTTCATTAAAAACAACTGACTGACGTTAACGGTCTGGCCAATGTATAACTTATACGGTAAGTGCCGAAAATAATTTAATTGAGACTAAAGCAAGCCGTGACACCAATCGTAAAATGGCGAAATTACGAATTTATTGTTTTACAATTGTTTTAAATGAAGTTCAGTGCATTTAAAATGTAATGGATTGTTTCGTACAATGGATATTAACACTACCTCTTGGATATATTTTTGTATAAACATTGTACGTTGTATACATAAAGGACAGTTGTTTTACTTCCCGCCCTAGGTAGGTAATTTGTAATATCACAGTGTAGTTATTTACTTATTTATAGGTTGGCAACCCCGAAATTTAGGAAATTGAACTTTCAATCATGGTCACCTTTCCTGTAAGTACGACAAAACACAATATCATGCAAAAAATGAGTTTTCATAATTTTACCATATTGTAGAAAATAGTGTGTTGAAATCTATACTAATGAAGTAATAACTAGATCAGATTTGATAAGATTAGATTAGAATAACGTATGGACTCGGGTTATCAACGCCCGTAATATGGCAATCTTGTGCAAGTTCAATGTATTATAATACCCATCGTTGTTTGTTTTGAATAAATAGAAATGAAATCTCGTCTAAGGTGTCATCACGGTGTTCCTGGTTTCGACACATCAAGCATTCACACACTACAGCTAGAAGCTGACAAGAAGACCAGCGGGGCATGAAGATATGGAGGTTGTTATCGCTGTGAATCCCCGGTGAACTGTATTAATCGTTCACAAACCATATGCTCTTCTCTTGCACAGTCGTGTTATTAATCCAAGTGTTGCGGTTACTAAAACTGCTTCATTTTCATTACAGTATTTACAAAGATTATGTTTTATTCGACCAGAAAAGCGACTGATATTTTCCGGACACATAGTACTAAGATGCATGCGATAGAAATGTTATTATGATTAGTATTGCGTCACGCATTCCTTATGCTCGCCTTCTCGTCAGCTTTTAGCTGTACTCATATTGTAATTTTCCGGGTTGGATTCTGGGCCTCGAGGAAGGGTTACAACCCTCCGATGACCCTAGTCTGCCCTAAGTTGTCACATAGGCTCAGAGTCGTGAGGAAGTTCATGAGAGTGTCCCCCCCCCAAACACCACAACCCTATAAATACCTGAGGTTTGCCAGACCAGAATATTTTTCCTAAATAAGATGAGGTGAAGAGTGGTACGAAATATTTATTTATACACAGGTTTGCAATGTAAAAAAAATATTTCTGTGTCCAAAACGTTTAAATTTGTATTCCTCTTTCTCCATTCTTCTCTATCTTATCATTACAAATCTTCCAGACCTATCTCTCCCATACCTCTTCTGATATCATCCATCCATTTAAATCTAGGTCCACCTCTACGTATATGACCATACCATTCTAGTTACCTGTATCTCACAAATGAAATTAATTAATGAATAAATGCAGATGGAATGACATGTTCGGGGAAGCAAGAGAAGTGGAGAGTGTTAGTGTAATGAAATTCGGGAAATGGAAGAAACCCGAGAAAACAACGAAAAGCCCGGTATGGCCCAACACCAATGCTCCTCCGGAACTGTCAGGAGTCGAACCTGGGATTCGAGGGCACATTTGTCACGCATCTATCGAAACAGCAAATTACTAACTCACTGGTACCGTCGAACCCAGTGCTTCACGGTGGATATAAGTTCACCAGACATACGTATTGTCTTATTTAATTGAAAGAAATCATCCTTCAAATCGGGATAAAGTAATTCTCCCATCTCATTCTTGTTCTACATACTGGTCTCTGACTTTCCTACTAGAAACTTCCGTTTCCCTCTTTCATTCCCCACTCGTGCTGCACGTCCCATCCATCTCACAAGAGAACTTCTAACATTGCACGCCGAAACCTACCTTGAAATTTCCTCCAAAGAAGCGTTGCAATCTACAAAGGCCCGTGTCCAAAAAAATTATCTGCCGTTTATAACTACAAGATACTAAAATCCAGCGCCAAATCTCTCATTTAAACCATAGAGAAATAATACAATATCTGAATTGATAGATTGGATAACCAACACTACCTGCTGTCCGCGCAGCGATCCGCCTTACTTCACTCTGCTCTTACTCATGCAGGGAGTCCATCTGCTCCGTACATTGGGTTGATATTGCTGGATTCCTGCTTCGATTTCTGTGCATTGCAGTTAAAAATGCAGATTTTTTTTTTGACACGGCTTTGGTATATTACAACGCTTCTCTGGGAGAAATGTCAAGGTAGGTTTCGGCATGCAATGGTTGACAGTTCCCTTGTCAGTCTATTGCTCTTAATAAATCCTCTTTCCCATGTAGATCATGTAGCTCACTGTTTTTTTATTATCTCTATTCACCTGTCTTTTCTCTTTTGTCTAAAAATTTGCCTTTGCACTTTATTCTCAGTCCCCTCCACAGTAAGCCCTCAGGGACACATCTCGCCTCCGACACGACACAACATGGTAACGGTCACAGTGTTCAGCTCACAGATGCACTGGGAGTCTGGTTTGTGATGTTTCTTGGTCCTGCAGATCTTATGATGGAACCCATGTGTCGCCATTCTCAACATCAGATGTCTGAGGTCGTATTCTGCTTGTCTCCAGTCAGTTATCATAGTGTCCGTGGAACAGAATTCCATCCAGATTTAGTCTTTCTTCCATCTTAATTCCTCCATTGCGGTGTTGTATGCGTCTGTGGACTGCATATGCAGATCTTGTCTCTTGAAATGAGAGACCATTTTTCGCATTCATATAATACAGCTGGACGAATCGCTGTTTAATGCATTTTAGTTAAATGCATTTTTGAGGCAAATTCGGGTGACAAAATTCCCTGCAGTACATAATAGCATATATTTTCAGGGTTGGGCATATGTTTAATATATTTTTGCAGTTCATTCCTGTTTGTTACTATTGTTCCTGTATTTGAATTATTCTGCCACTTGTTCAAAATGTCCTTATTTTGTTTTTTGTGTGTCCATTACTCTCTTCTTTATTAGGAATTTCTCTACTATATAGTAGTTTTCCCACAACCCAGTGTACATTATACTCCTCCTTAAATCCCTATTCTCTGCATCACTCTCTGCTAATCTAATTCTCTCGACACCGTGCTTCTATGCACTCCTTGAATCCACTGTTATTTTGGTCTCCCCTTTCTTCTGTTGGCCTCCGCATCAACATTTAATATCATCTTAGGTATCCCGTCATCTGACATCCACTTTACGTGGCCAAACTCTTTATGTCTTCTTTCTTCAATAACACTGCAACAAATTTAAACTTTTTTCTGTCCTTTAGATGAAACTATGTGATTTTAACTAATTGAGATATGCTGAATTCATTTATGAAATCCAAAATTTTCTATCACCCACCAATTTTCTTTAATAACACTTTGTACATAAGTACATTTGCTATAAATACAACAAAAAAGTTGTCTTGTACTTAACACTTTTTTTCTGTCCTTTAGATTAAACTATGTGATTTTAACTAATTGAGATGTGCTGAATTCAATTTTGAAATCCAAAATTTTCTATCACCAATCAGTGTTTTGTAATGGCACTTTTTAATTGTACAAGTTAGTTATAATGACAAACATAACAATTGCAAAGAACACCAAATTAAAACGTCTTTGTTGATCGTTTGCGCTTATGGACAGCTCCTGGGCTATCTCTGATGATTGACCAGCAATATTCGCCAAGCATACTTGCATTCCATCTTCCACTGAATCGTTTTTCAAAGGCTGATATTTCTTGGTGAAACCTCTCGCCATGTTCATCGCTGAGAGCACCAAGGTTTTTTGGAAAGAAGACCAGATGACAATCCAGAAAATGTAGTTTCAAAGACATATTGCATCCCATAACATGAAAGTAGTGTAACAATTCACTTACAGTTACTTCATAGTCTGCTGATTTTTTATTCCCAAGGAAGTTCGTGCATAGTGATTTAAATGCAAGCCAAGCCATTTTCTCCGCTTCCAACAGTTTATTTTCAAAGTCTTCATCCTGGAAGACTGCTCTTATTTGTGGACCAATAAACACTCCTTCCTTAATCTTTGCATCACTTAAGTTTGGGAATTTATTTTTGAGATGCATGAAAGCTTGTCCTTCTCTTTCTAGTGCCTTCACAAATATTTTCATCAGTCCGAGCTGGATGTGTAAAGGTGGTAGGAAGACATCTTGAGGGTTCACAATTGGTTCATGGGAAACACTTTTGACTCCAGGAATGTAGGTTTGTCTTGCAGGCCATTCTTCACAAAAGTAGTGGTTTGCTTTGTCGCGGCTATCCCACTCACATAAAAAACAACAGTATTTTGTGTACCCTTGTTGCATACCCATTAAGAGTCTAATATGTTTCAAGTCTCCACATATATGCCATTAGTATGAAGTATATTCAATGCACCTTAGCATTGCACTCATAACCTCAAACGTTTCCTTCGTATGAAAGGCATATGCGATAGGAACAGATGGGAAAATATTGCCAGTATGGATAAGTACTGCCTTTAGACTTAGTTTGGAGGAATCTATAAATAAGCGCCAGTCCTCTGGATTATGTTCATGCCCCAAAGCCTGAAATAAGCCATTCACATCGTTGCAAAAAAATATTCCTTCATTCTCAGAAAAATATTCAATACAATGAGTTTGTCGTTTTCTATATGAAGTTATTCTAACATTGATATCTATAAGAATTCCGTTCTTGCAGTCTAGAGCCCAACAATTCTGCTTGACATTTGGGAAGGTTTAAGTCCCTCACGAGATCATTGAGGCGTTTTGTGTGAACACCTGGTGATTACAGGGTAAAGACGATGTAGATGGCTGAAACTTTGGATCTCGAGTAGGACTATTACAGCCTGAGACGTTGGGTGTGTCTTCTTCTGAAACGGTGTACTGTTCTGGAGGCTTAGGTACAGGAAGATGTTCATTGTGAGGAACTGGTCGGATGGCTGAAGGTAAATTAGGGTACTGGATCTGTCCTTCGGATTTTGAAGTATATCCTTCTATATCTACCAAACAGAAATAACAATCTGTTACATGGTCCCTAGATTCTCGCCAAACCATATGTACAGCAAATTTCATTGCATTGCGTGTACCTTGTAGCCAATTTCTCAAATTTCTAGAACATGAATTGCAGCATATGTGAGGTGCAAATGACTTATCTTGGTCTCCCACACGACATCCAAAATACAGTTCATATGCCTTTTCGAATTAGAGGTGTAATATTACACTTTTGTCTCTTGAGGTTAGTTCTCCACATACATATCAAAAAGTATTTGGATTAGTTTTACACTGACGTGGCATTATAGTATAATTACTATCCTTCAAACTCTTCTGAAGCACAATTATGATACACTAGCTCACTCCTTGAACACCAACAGGAAATCAACAACAGACTAAAAATAAATGAAATATCATTAGTTACAAAATGCTAAATACAGATGGCAGCTCAGGATGGGATGTTAATATTTAATACACCTATTTTCATAAAAAGGACAAATTTCGTGTTGCACAGTGCAATTTGTAGAACATTTTTATGAACATCCATTATTTCTCTGATTTTAGAATTTATAATTTTGTATCTTGAATTTCTAGAAGCCCTGCTCGAAAAGTCAATCTCTGTAACCAACGGTTTATGTGCTTGCTCTCTGCTTAAGGGCACCGAATGATGAAAATTTTGAGGGGAAAAAATGGCAAAAAATGCAATTTTTGTTTATTTGCTTTTAATAACTCTGATTCTTTAGGATAATTTTCATGTAAATATTTTTATTGTAGGAGCAAAATTGAGTCCGTGACGTAAGAGTCTAAACACTCTTGCACGTGTGGTCAGCATTAGAACCTACTACTAAAACTTTATGTGTGCTTTTTCTGTTTCCATTTCCTGAGATTTTCCAAAACTTAAAATGCTCCTTACGATACAATTTTTATACTATCGAAGTGAAATTTTGTAGTTAGACTTCCCAATATATGCCAATTCAAATTTGCTATGCAGTTACTAGTCTAAGACACATGTATTCTTTTAAATTGAGATGGAAATGCATGGAGAGGATTTTTTTTCCAAAAAATGAAAAATAAGCAGTATCCTCCCCCCCTTTTTTTTTGCGCATAGCAAATGTGTTTAGTGGAATCATATAGACTCTGAATCTCAAATTTCATGAGAGAATATTAAAAAATGCATCGTAAGAAGTATTTTTTTAAATACAAATCATAATTCTGTAATTCTGCCGTATTCTACTTATAAACACCAAACTTCACAGAAACACATCTATAAGCACATGATGTATGTGATAAAATTTTCAAAACAATCAGATAAAAAAAATAATAAAATTCACCAGTAGGTCCCCTTAATGTCCATGCTTCCGCACCATACAATTGGGTGTATTTTAATATCTTTGTACACTCATTGTCCACCGTTGTGGTCTCGAGGTAGCGTGCTGCCTTGTCACGCAGCGGGCCCGGGTTCGATCCCCAGTCGGGACAGTTTTTCTGGGTGAGGTTTTTATCGGGGTTGTTCCTCACCTGTAAGACAAACGTCAGGAAAACTTTAAGGCCCAAAAGGTCCCCAAAATCATATGGCCATCATCCTTATCATTATCATCATTATAATCCTTCACCGGTGTAGAAAGCAACGGGAAGCTACCACACCTATAATTCCCTAGTAAAGCTGCAAAGCATAGCATGAAAATGCTATGATTGCAGTGAAAGGCCTGCCCTCGGGCAGAATGACTATGGATGGATGTACACTCATTCATGTTTGTTATTATTCCTGTATTTAAATTATTCTTCCACTTGTTCAAAATTACCTTATTTTTTTTGTGTGTCCATTACGTTTTAGTAATGACTTTCTACTTGTTATATTTAATTTCATTGGCATTGACATCTAATCTCAGATTTTTGGTGTTGTTTAATAGAACATGCGTGTTCGCTTTTATTATTCTCACCATCGCCTAATAATAAATCATCAGCATATAACAACATATGATTAATACAACTGAGTTATACATCCTATTTATTCTCTAAAGATTTAATTACATGTTCTCGTATGGTGATGCCAATTAAGTAGCCTAAGTGCGGAACCGCGCTTGAGGGCCTGGAGTAAACGCAGCTCTGATCATCTGTAACCTTTGATTAGTTGGAGAAAATGCTGCTATTCAGACAAAACGATTACACTGGTCAACATGATTTTTGTCTCATGAGTACCAATAGTTGTACTTAATGCAGTTTTTTTATTGTGTTTTCAAATATGTATTCGGAATTTCTCCATCCCCACAGTTTTTTATTTCAATTTCGATTAATGGATTTATATAATTATTTTTAATAAACTTTTTTGTCCATTTGTCCATTGTAAAATAAACCAAATGAACTAACTCAAATGATTTCAGCTATGGAAAAGATATATGAAGGCAAATGGAATCCTAATATGCTGACCGATTATTGTTGGACCATCAAGACGGATGCTCCACAGGCGAAATATAGCATAAAATCATTTCTTACTTTATAGGCGAGTCCGAATGTTCGAATATTGTATAGTTACGAATGTAGAAAATATTAAAGGGTTTTAAATTATAAATTCCTGTCTCTCGGAAACCTTCCGTGATGGAGAAAAGCCGATATCATATTTGAATTCAGGAGAAAAAAAAAGAAACTATCAGAATCACACATTTTTCTTTCTGAGACAAAAAAAAGGGTTTATTTTTTTGTTGCCCAGTGTTACCGAGCGTTGTACAAACTGTAAACTATGGATGCATTCAAGAAAACGTATGTTAAATTTAATCAAGAATGGTGGTTGTTACTTTTGTGTAAAAGAAGTGGTGGAAACGCTCAATACAAACAATTATTTTAAATTGTTGAAATACCAGCTAAATTCACTGCCCATACTATATACAGGTGTCTCTAAAGTCACTATATATTTCAATGAAGGAAGGCAATGATTGAAAAATCAATGTTACTGTGAAGTTTTACACATATTCTCTGCCTTTTCAAATGCTCACCTTCTAGTTGAAAACATACTTCATCTTTCAGCTGTGCAACGAAATGTAGACCTTAACATTTAAACCATAAAAAAGTCTGCTGCTTCTGTGATACGATTCCGTAAATTAAGCAGACGTAGTAAGGACATTTTCGTAGAGTGGAACGTAGAATTTTCCACACACTGTTTTGCGAGGGGCATTCAACTCCCTACTGAGGCATCGCTTTGATGCGTTTGGATTATCACTGGCAATTTGAACCTGCTGCACTTTTTTCTGTTGACATGCGTTGTCGTCCATGGTATGCCTCATCACACACACTGCCGGTACGCTTAAATTTGTTTACAAGCAGACGAATGTGTGTTTTTTTTGGGGGGGGGCTGGTTTACGGAATTAAGGGTAAAATTCAGCTCTGGCGTCTTGATATGAGAATCCGCGACCCGTGCACAAACAATGGCAACCCGTTCTTCTGTGCTAAACATGTTGCACTAAGCTAACAGTGTATGCAAAGAAAATTAAAACAGTGTTTTCATGGAAATGGATGGTACTTTAGAGACATCATATATATATATATATATATATATATATATATATATATATATATATATATATACACACATATGGATGTAGGAGTATCTCAGGTTAACAGTACTTCGACACCGGTTAACCGATCTCCATGAAAATTGGCACATATATGTATTTTTTTTTTGTAGAGAAGGTTTTTATGCTATTCACTTACAGGACTCTAAAGAACGTGCATTTGTTTAAAAGAAGAAGAAAGAAAAAACATTGTTGCTATAGCAGGAAGATATTTCTTCTTGACATCATAGGTACCTATCTAAAATATTAGTTTATACTGTTTTATTATATACACAGCATTGTCTTTAACTTTGGGTAAATTATTCCTAAATAACTTGAATGTAAAAATCTGTTTCCTTCGTGGATGATTATATTTGTAAAAATTAAAACTTTATATATAATTTAAGAGCTTAGTTCTACATGTTAATAGAGTAAAAGCTTCTTATTCGCGAGGGATATGTTTTACAAATATGCCGCCAATGCAGAAACCGCGAATATGGAATGGTAATTTGTATGAGTATATAGGTGATGCTTTCCAAGATTCCAAAATAAAATAAAAATTATGAAAATAAAATCAATTAATGAGAGATTTTGAACATTTATATTAATTATTACTGTCAGGTTTAGGTAAAGATTTAATGAACTTATTAATGTTTCTCCTGTTTTGCCGCTTTTAAAAGGTCTCTCAATTAAGATTGATATTAAACTTTGAATTCTGCGATAGAATTCCTTATTTTGTCTGAGGGTTTCTGGATTCATTAACATTGAAACAGCATGATACAGACGCGAACGACTCGCCAACGTGTATAAGTGGTCAAACATTTATATTTTTACTTTAAGCGGCAACACTACTTTTTTCCCGCTTCGAAACTATTTTTCTTTCCTTTTACTCGACATTACAAATTGGAACAAAACAGGAGAGACACGTGTTATTCAATCAAATTTATTGCAACGAATGACAAGTTGAAACAATAAAACACCGATCGTGGCGAGGGCGGCATTTATTAACGCGCATAGCGGCATGTGAAATACTGCGGCGGTGGCTTTTAACAACGAATTTTAGGCTTAGTGATAATAAGGTTTGTTTTAATTTGAAATTAATTTGTCTATTTGGTTTGAATCACTCGTTGTAAAAGCGCCGCCTTGGCACGTGCCTGCAGTAAAAATGTTGCCGATGCGTAATAAAGGATGCTAATCCTTCTAATATACCGACTGCATCCGCGAATAAAGAAATATCTACTCACGAATACAGGGACTTCGCCGCAATTTTTTAACCCGCGAATAATGAAAACGCGAATAAAGAGCTTTTACTGTATTGTTGTTTAGTAACCGTATTAGAATGATCACAATTTAGATTTTAGTAACAGTAGTGAAGATAATTTTGTCGTAAAATTATGTTGATGCTGTACATATGTTAGAAGGAGAAGGGGGAAATATGTTTTTATCTCTGTCACTCAGTCTGCGGCGGGGATTTTACACGGATTATAAAGGGCTATTCAGAAAGAAGGAATAGACTTCAAACATGTATTTCTTATAAACTAAAAACAAAAATAAAAACACAATTCCAACGTTCTTGGAAAGAGAAAAGTTCAAATTTCACTATTTTATGCATTCAATATGAGCACCATGTGTTACACAACAAATATCAAAAGGTGGTTCATTTCTTGCCATATGCTGGTCTCTAGTTATCGAATTCACAGTTTAAACAATCCGATGTTGCAGATGGGATGCCCTTTTTAGCAAGGTTTTATTCTGAGGACTTAATTTTGAAAATGATTTCATTAAGATATTTAAACGTTTTTTTTTTCTACGGGGCTAACTGAGTGTAGTGCAGAAAGGGGATAAAAACACGGTCTTGTACATATTCCCACAGATAAAAATCACACGGGGTTAGGTCTGGTGACCTGGGAGGCCACCGGCGATAAAATTGATCTTCTGCTCCTCCTTTTCCAATCCAACAACCTGTCGTGTCGCCATTTTAATACAAACAATCAACATGACAAGCAACAGCGCCAATGCGGCCGTGATAGGAACTTTAAACTTTTCTCTTTCCGGTAACGTTGGAATTCTGTTTCTATTTTTTGTAGTTTGGAAGAAATAAATGTTTGAAGTCTGTTCCTTCTTTCTGAATATCCCTGCATGTTAACTTTCGTATATTGTAATTTATATATCATTTGTGTTAATTTTCATACATTTCAATATTTGTTTCAAGTTCGCTGACCTTGACTTGGATTCAAGTACTTTCTCACGTTTTTGATTAAGTTGTCTTATCTGAGCATGCATTTCTTGGTTTCTATAGCAACATTTGCAGAGATGGATATTTATACGAGAAGCACTCTATAATTCAATGTCAATAATCTGCCATAATTTAGCAAGTAATGGTGATTTTTTCAATTGAGAATCTTAATAAATACTTGCTTAAACATGTACCTATCACTAAGGAAATTTGCGAAAATCACATGACTCGACATATTCAATCCATTCAAAAATATTAATTTACAGTTTAGTTAACTCAATTTAAAGATATTTGACGAATAATTTGGCATCTTTCACAAGGTGTATCCAAGGTCATGCAAAGTGCTTAATAATATGGTGGAATTAAAATTTAAACTGAAATAATGACTTTTGAAGGAAAAACACTCTAATATCTAATACGGAACTCAGTGAATTCAATTATTTCAGTTGTAATCTATCTAAAATTTGTATATATTAAACAAATACTAGAAAGAATAAATTCATTTATCTATCTTGGATATACATTAACATCTTGGATGAAATAGACGTGTCAAATAAAACTATACATTTTAATAAAACCACGAGAATAATAAATTCAGTAATCCTTTATTAATCAAACTTTTTAAATTAATAATGAAAAAAATGATAAAAATCTTGCTATTTCACTAGTCCAGAGAGATGCCAGAGTACGGTTATACAAACGCTTAGCAAGACCTGCACTTCGCAACGACAGTGATGCATGGACTTTGAGGAAAGGAGAGGAGAGCAGGTTAACGTCTAGTGAAATGAGATTCATGAGATATATAAGCAGGGAATACCAAATGGGATCACAAACGCCATGATAATGTCTTGAAGAAACTACGCTTAGAACCATTCATTAAGTACATACAAGAATACTAGAATAAGTGGATGAATCATTTGCGACGAATGAGTTCAGATAGAGTTCCCAGAGACATGCTTCATTATTTTCCAACAGGGAATAGATCTCTGGGCCGACCAAGGAAGCGCTGGGTACAAAAGTCATCAGTGAGATCGTAACAGGCCTCTAAGCATACGATTTTCATGTAAGAAGAAGAAGAGGAAGAAAAAGATCTCTGCAACATTAACTCCATGGGCGTTACCATAAAATTAGACAAATTTCAATAATCTGTAAGTACAATAAAAATCAGCATTACTAAGTAAAGTCAGACCAGAGACAATTTTAAAATTCAATAGAACAAAGAAGTTTTCGCACCCATGATACTCACTATACCTTATTGTGACGTCAGATATGACTTATTAAGGCCGTACATTTCTTTATATAATTGTTATGTAAAGATGTTTCGATCTCTATCAGCAATAGTACATAAGAATTATAATATAAAATGAATTTATAAAACATTGGCCAGACCCATGTTATGTTACGGCAGTGAGGCCTGGACAATTCGCAGTGAGATGAACAAAGACTAACTGCGGCAGAAATGAAATTTATGATACATACTGCAGGTTACTCATGAACAGACCATAAATGGAATTCTGAGATTCTCAAAGAATTACAAACAGAATCAGCCATGGAATATGTACAAAAATACAGAAACAACTGGAAATATCACGTAAGAAGAGTGAGCAGAACAAGAATACCACGTCAAATCTTAAATTACCAGCCACCAGGCAAGAGATCTTTGGGCAGACCCTGCAAACGTTGGATTGAGACCGTTACAGTCCACTAGGTCTATCACATGAAAGGATGAAGAAGTTACATTATATATATATATATATCACTACATAACAGTGAAGAGCAGATCATATGTGACACCATTCATATAATTCTAGAACATTAAACAAGGAAGGATACAAGATTGAAGTTCTACAAAACAATGGCGATACCGGTACTTTTGTACGGTAGTGAGTGTTGGGTAACAAATAAGAGGAGTTTGAGTTGAATACAAAGTGCAAAAATGACGTTTCTAAGAAGGAAAAGTATGCACAACATTGGACCTCATAAGAAATGAAGAAATAAGAAGAGAATTAGAAATATATTCAATAAATTATAGAATTCAACAACACCGCGTCGGCTGGGAACAGCATGTTCAGAGAATGGAAGAAACAAGATTGCCCAAGGTAGCATATCATTATAAACCAAAGGGATTAAGGGATGTAGGAAGACCTAGGAAGAGATGGAAGGAATCGTTGTGAATTCGGAACAGGCGAATCGCCTAAACCTTAAAGTAAAGAAGAAGAAGAAGATGAAGATGATGAACAGTAGGCTTCATGGTCTTTATAGGAAACCATATATAATAAGAAACAGTTAAGTCTCGTAGACTGCGATGGGCAAGACATGTAATACGAATGGGAAATGAACGAGGTGCATGGAAGCTTCTTGTAGGAAAATCCGAAGGAAAACACCCAGTTGGTAGACCAAGAAAGAAGTGGGAGAATAGCATTAACTATGATTTGTGGGAAGTAGATTATACAGGGGATGACTGGAAAACATTAGTTCAGGATAGGGATGTATGAAGAGCTTATGTCCACGTGGCCATGAACCTATGGGCATGATAGAGCCAGTTAGTTAGTTATATACTTAAATATAGTTTGATTAACACCTCAACGGAAATTTATCATGGATTTTATTAGTACTGACTCTTTCAGTAATCGGATTGAACTTAGAAAATGTAGGACATCGTGAATCCCCGATGAAGGTGAAGACAATCAGCTGTATTTCTCCATTTTTCAGCAGCTTCTTTATAGCTATTCACCTTGAGCTGTCATCGAAAGCGTCAGTAACAGATAATCATCGGAAGTAATCAATCTTATGGGAAATTTAATATTTTATTATCATTTAGCCCTAACGTAAGCTTCAATTAACGCACGAATTAATCGTAAAGAGATAACGTCGCACGTTATTGCAATGAAGTGTGCCAATGGACTATGATTGTCTCAGCCATCAATGACGTCAGAATTGCGGCAACCGTATAGCGAGCGTCATGGGTGCGAAAACTCTAATGATAGTTCCCATAGATTAAAGGTAATCCCTGGACAGTTCCAACTTTGTTATGTGCCTAATAGTCAGATCAACCCCGAAGAATAGAAGGGGCTGAAATGAGACTGCTATTGTCCAGTTCTTATAACTGTAGCCGTCTTGTGAAACCAAAGTCGCTTGGCAGGAGGGAACATTGCCGAGTGGGGTAGGGAACTAGTAGCCATTCAGAAAACGTTTTCTTATCAATAATCATATCCACCGCTGTGGTCTCGAGGTAGCGTGCTGCCTTGTCACGCAGCGGGCCCGGCTTCGATTCCCGGTCGGGACAGGCTCATGGGTGAGGTTTTTTGGGGTTTTCCCTCACGTGTAAGACAAATGTCAGGAAGTTTAGGGCCCAACGGTCACCGAAAATCATCCGGGCATCATAATCATCCTTATCATTATCATCATCGTCCTTCACCAGTGTGGAAAGCAACGGGAAGCTACCACACCTATAATTCCCTAGTAAAAGCTGCAAAGCATAGCATGAAACTGCATGATTGCAGTGAAGTACCTGTCCTCGGGCAGAATTACTATAGATGGAATAATAATCATAATAATAAAACAAGTTGTTACAAAAACAACGTTATTCTATAATTAACACTTCAAACTTATTAGACATCAAAACTATTTACTAACACAGAACTAGTAGATAAGAAAATTGAACATATAATAACTATTATGTTTTCAAAACTGAGGGCCTAGTTACTGACTACCTGCAGCTCGCCCACCCCTCTTACCGCACCATACATTATAGACCCCTTAAATGCGGCTAAAGAAGCCAGAACTGAACTATAATAATAATAATAATAATAATAATAATAATAATAATAATAATAATAATAATAATAATAATACTTTATTTATTCTGGCAGAGTTAAGGCCAAAAGGCCCTCTCTTCCACTCAACCAGCACAAATACAAATAAATATTTGACAAATATAGATATACAATATACAGTACTAATTATAAACAGTTAAATATACAATAAATGTAGCAATGTAAATTTCATGTATAAACAACATTTTATAGGGTAACAACAATAATGATACAATAATAATAATAATAATAATAATAATAATAATATAAATATAAATATTATAAATTATACGAGAAACACCAATTAATATATATATATATATATATATATATATATATATACCTTACACTGGGTAATAATGAAGTCGAGGTTAGAGCAAATATAAATTTAGATTTCTTTTAAAATATGCCAATGTCCGGCAACTATAGGCTAAGTCCCCTAAAAGGCTACAGTCTTTTGATCATAAAGGAATGTTGACATCAGAGAAGAATTAAAATCACAGCCATCACAGAAACCATAAAAATGTACCGAGATATCTAGTAGGTAAAATACTCCACTAATGACCTTAGGTGGTCAGGGATCCAGTTAAAGGTTATCTCGAAGACTGATTACAGAGCTAACGGGAAGAGAGATCTTTGAAGGCCGAAGAAACGATGGAGAGACCTGCTCACTTCAGGCGGAACAGCCAGAAGGTCTAATCCTTGATAGAGTTTGATGATTAATTCCAATGTTTATTATTTAATATTCAATAGGTAAATGATGCGATTCGATTCTGTCCGCTACTTTAAAAGCTGCAATCCTAGAAATAAGATTCTGTGAGCAGAGCATATAATCCACGACACTTCCGCTTTTGCCGTTTATGAATGCAAGTTCTCCTTTCACATCTTCCCCGTATTTTCCATTCAGTATTTCTAGATTATAAATGTCGCAAAACGTCAAAAGTTCTCTCCCATACGCATTAATAATCCTATCCTTACTCGCCCGAAATCCTTTTCTTAAATCTTCCTCTCCTTCTTCCGCCCCTAAAGTTATATTTTCTCCTCCCGTCCTGTCATTAAAGACTCCCATTATAAGGGTATCTGCCTCCGGGAATTCATGTCCAAGTTCTATCACTGTATCTCCCAGGTCATCAAAAAAGGTAGATATAGCGTATCGGGATCCAGACGGCTGACGATATACCGAGAGAATACATAAACTAAAATCTCCAATTTTTACATGAATACACATGACACCCTCTATTTTAACATGCGCATTTTCAATTTGTCTAAATGTATTAGTTTTTAACATTGTTAATATCCCTCCCGGATACCTTCCCCTTCTTTGCTTATTACCCCTCCCCTTATTTATACAATTAAATCCAACAAATTCAATATGGTGTTTGTCCCCCATCCAAGTTTCCATAAATGAAATAAAACTAAAACATTTTACATAGTCAATGAATCTATCGGAAGACATGTATTCATTGTTCTGATACACGTGTGTAGCCATGTAGGGATTTGTTCATGTATTATGATTATTTCTGTTTTTTTTTCTTTTGTTCATGGAAAAATAATGCACGTACGGCCAAGTAGGCCCGTGCGCACTGTAAACACGCATCTATCTTTTGAAGAAAAGGCAATAAATTCCATTCATTCATTCATTCATTCATTATTTCACATTCCAGTTTGCGTTTTGCTTTGACTTGCAAAACTAAGACTAAAATTCGTTCTGTCGGCTTTGCTGGTAGGTATTAGTCCAATGTTGTAGTTGTAGTTGCTGCCTTTTATCTCTGCACACACTTCTAAAGCCTACGTCACCCGAATTAATAACAACGTAAATTATTCTCTTTCCCCTACTCTCTACCGCAAATAGGTTAGTGTAAAAAATGTGACTATTGCCTTTCATATCTAACTCCCCAAAACTACGTAAATAAGAAAGTAATAGTTATTTAGACGACTAGATACTAAACCTAATTTTGTAACGTTTTGTCTAGAATTTTTTTATCTAAGTTCAGAGTATTTTACTATATTTTTCATATTTAGTATATTTAATTAAATGTATTTGTTGTGAAAGCGATATGTTTAGAGAAATAGTAATATGGGCTTTGGATAAAAAAAAAAAGGAATCAACAAACATTGTTGTTATATTCTACAATTTCGAGTGCTAGTTTTATATGAAGACTACAACGGAAAAACAATCGAAGTTACATATTTCTCATTCTGAGTAAATTTGAAACAAAAATTAAAAACGCTCTTACAATAAAAGTATTATGAACATAAAAATGTATCAAATACCGTTTGTATAACAAGTTGTTATTGTTTTGGGATTGATATTTGTGTCGTCCTGTGAAGAGTAGTTAACAATGAAAACAACAATGGAAACACTGTCAGCACATTTTTGTATGAAAGAACAATCGAAGTCCACATCATTTTCTTCTTTAGATTGCAAAATTGGGAGTAGTAATGAACAGAGTTAAGAAAACACGCATAGAAAATGCGCTAGTGTTTCAATGCAAATAGCCCAGAAATGTTACGTTTGATACTTTAAATTTGAGAAAAAGTCTTACGCTGTATGAGAGCAGAACTTTTCAGTTTTTGTAAGTCGTTATATTTCTGTTTTGTTACTGGGATGGGCACCTTATACAAATTAACACACTCTCCCTTTTCAATAATTAAAATTCAGGTTTACAAACATTTATAACGAAAATCAGTTATATTCTATAATATTTCTTATTTATAGCTGGGTGACTCTGATTGATTTAACATACAACTGTGGGACTTCGATTGATCTTCCATTGTACACTTTATTTTGAAGCCAATTTTACGTGGAATTACTTACTCACTGGCACTATCGAACCCGTAGGTTCATTGCCGCGCGGGCATAAGCTCTCCATCCCTATCCTGAGCTAATGCGTTCCAATCATTCCCTGTATAATCTACTTCCCTCAAATCATAGTTAATGATATTCTCCCACCTCATTCTTGGTCTACCAACTGGGCGTTTTCCCTCTGGCTTTCCTACAAGAAGCTTCAATGCAAGTCTTTCATTCCCCATACGCGCAACATGTCCTACCCATCGCATCTACGAGACTTAACTGTTATTATTATATCTGGCTTCCTATAAAGGCCATATAGTTCATTGCTATGTAGTCTTCTCCATTTACCTGTCTGTTCATCTCTCTTTGGTCCAAAAATTGTCCTAAGTACTTTATTCTCAAATACTCGTAATCTCCTTTCTTCCCTTAAAGTAAGAGTCCATGTTTCGCACCCATATAATATAACTGGTAGAATAATAGTTTTATATATTTTCAGTTTAACGTTTTTTGAAAGGAGTTGGGACATCAAAAGTCCCTGTAATGCATAATAGCACTCATTTCAGAATTGAGTCTATGTTTAATTTCTTTGTACATCTGCTACGAATGATATTTCCAATTACAATACTATGCCAGGAATGATAATATACCCATAACTCAATTTTTGTGAAAAGCGGACTTTGATTATTTTTCCTTTGTAGTCTTCATATGTAAATTTAAAGTAAAATGAGTGAAGCAGGTGATTTTCACGGTTCATGAGGAAAAATTTTAGTTAGTGCAGAAATGGTTTTATTCAATCTATCATCATTTTCCACATTATATATCTTCGGGAACTACTGTCTACGACAGTAGTGTTTACTTTTTAGCGACAGTAAAACAGGTGCAGAAATTAATTTTAAGAACACCTCCACGCTACATTCTCTTAGATAGTAAAATAAATATCATCAAATCAGCAAAGAATTAAACGTTATTCCCATGCACGTACAGCTCATCACCTATAAATACACCTGTCTCTTACTTGATAACAGAATGGACCATTATTGATTGCCTCAATAAGTCATCAGATATGTACCTCGAGAAAAAAAATCTTGAGATCGGCCTTTGAAGAGATAGATGGAGATTGTAACAGGCCACTAGGTGTACTAATGTACTTAAATGGCAATGATGAGTGGAAAACCTTCCTAAGGAGTTTGGATCGCCTTTATTCTCTTTTAATTCCGATAATGAAACTTTGGAACCTTCTTGTAAACTCGTTAGTTACTACAATGCTCCTCAAGATAGCAAAATGTAAGTACATAACTAAGTCAAAAACTCAATTCATCTCTTAACACAAACACACAATCTTCACAGTAAGAGAATTGCTGGAAATTAGAATATGCTGTTCAAAAAATAAGAAATGAGAAGGCTGATTCTCATAAGAATGCCACGAGTGATTTCCAAATTATCGATAAATTCACGACTCGCGAAATGAGTGAATTTAGCTAGAGAATTTGGAAATCAAGAGTGGCATTTGTTAGGACTATTTAACGAATAAAATTAAGCTGTTTACTCACAAATCATTGTTTAACTATAGTTATTTTAAAATATTTATATATTTAATGTAAACGGCGATGTTTGAAAACAAATCAAAAATGTGAGGTTATGTTCATTCACTGCTGCTTGATCATATTATTTATTGCCAAATAAGACCGCAATATTGTAAGAGTGCACCCAAGTGGAGAAATTAAACACATCAAACTATATATCATAATCAACATTACGGGTTATTCATTTTTTAGTAAATAACTCAGTAAAATCAAGGAATCTTTTCATTATTTGCTATATTCAATGTATTTGTTGGAGAAAAATAATGCTTTGACCTGTTCAGAACATTAAAACGGAGGAGCTTTCTTTATCACAAAAGCAGGAGCTGATAAAGAGAAATCGATAAAGAGCGAGGTGAAACACGACTGTCATTGGTTGTAAAACAACATTTATTGAAACGTGATTGGTCATTGACTAGCATTTGTGGCATGAGTTAAATAGTCTACTGAAAATTCACAGCTATAGGCCAACACCTAAGAACTGATGAGATTGTGAGCGTAAGAATGGGTGACGTGATACTAGAGTCATAACATTTCTATCTCATGCAACTTAATACTACGTGTTTTGAAAATGTTAGTCGCGATCCTGGACGAATAAAGCACAGTCTTTATAAACACAGTAATAAAAATTAAACAATTTTAGTAACCGCAATACATGGACGAATAAAACACAATCTTTATAAGTAGTACAGTAGTAACATTGTTCACTCCAAAGGGAAGCATAGGGCCTCGATAAAAGCTCGCCAACAAATTCTGTTGTTTGCCAATGCCATAATTTTCATTCCAACTCATCACTGCCTGTTCAGTCTCGTCGCTGATGGTATTACTCCATGTTACCCTAGGTATTCCTCTTCGCCTTCTCATTCCTTGTAGGTTCCAATCCAGTGCTATTTTTGAGATGTTATCATTCTCTCTCCTTAACACATTACCACAATCTTTATAAGCGCTAATGGAAATGAAACAATATTAGTAACCGCAACATATTGATTCATAACACGACTGTGCAAGAAGAGAGAACAATGTTTGTGAATGGTTAATACAGTTTAATGCGAATAACCGCGTACACCGGGGATTCACAGCGATAACAACTTCCCTCTCTTCATGCCCCGTCCGCCTTCTCGTGAGCTTCTAGCTGTACAACACATAACACAGACAGACTCATCCAACAACAGTACAAAAGTTCATCTTAAAAGAACAATAAGAAGTGCTTGCCAAAAAGAAATATCTGACAGAACACCAGATAAGCCATGGAAAGAGAGAATAATTAAGATCTCTAAATAGCGGCATCTATTATAAGATTCATGATATTCCATAATTTTATATTTTAATCCATTATAAAGATGAAAGGTTCACACGAATGGGTATTATTCTTTGCTATAATCAGAGATCGATTTTGTTCTTTCACGGCACTCAGTGATACGATATTGGTTGCATCTCTGCCCGAACAATTCACACACACACATTCGTCGTTCGGGGGTATGGAATGTCTTGTTCTTACATATTTTGTGGTGGAAGCCGTGTATGGCTAGACTTGTAATGCTGTGCCTCTGCTCCTGATTCTATTTGGTCCAGTTGCGGTCGATCATTGCAGTCGTCCCATAGAAGTCGATGTCTATCTCCGCTCTTTTCATTCTTCTCCGTTCTAGTAGTTTGTTGCTGGCTCCGGTAGATGGTAGGCTGAGTCTCAGATCTTCTATGTAAAAAGTTTCCTTGGCCAGCTCGTATGCTAGCCTTGATGGCGCATATTTTCCCACTCTGAGGACGCATTTTAGGAACCGTACCTTCACTTTCTCAATGCGTTCTAAGTCACTGATTGTCAATTTTTCCCATGTTAATTCGAGTCCATACATGATTATTGGGGATATTGTGTCGAAAAGTCTAGTGGCATTCTTTAGTGATAAGGATGCAATATTCTTTATTCTTGTATATCGCTTTCGTAGCTTCCGATGAGGAGTATAAGAAGGGAATAAACATGTCAAGTCATCACCGGACACGACTGCCTGGTGACACATTGTGTCGCATCGCTATAAGGCCTCATTCACGCTGTCCTCTATGTGACCTGCAAGCTACTATGGACTGCTATGGACTTCCAGTATATTCAAGAGTGTCCAACCGTGACAACTGTTTATAAAGGTGATCATTATTTGGAGAACTGGGAAATGATGGGATAATGAGAAATTCATGAGTCCGTAGCCATCGAGGGGAGACTATGAGAATTTCTTTCATACTATTATCTTTTTTCATATTATTTTGAGACGTTTGAGTGTATTTTGTCATATCGCTTCTCGGATCTTTGTGTATGTACCAATAACTTATATTTCTATTTTCTGCATTTATACATACTTGTGCAAATGTAGTTATACTTTATTATATTTTAATGGATAGATAGATCATGTAGCGATTAATATGATAGGAGACATATAAACTAAGATACAACTCTCATATGCATGGATCTGAAACTAAAATGTTCCGAAATATATTAAATTGTTATTAAAATTAAATAAATCTATAAATAATGAAAATAGAATATATTACTAATATCGCTATAAAATATGTATGTGGAAAAGTAGAAATATATCCAGGTAAAAATTCCACGTACATTTGTCTAGAATAAAATACTGTAAAACGCTACCTGCTATACAAATGACAAATAATAGGAACACAAAAAGGGTATTGTCAAAAGAATCCCAATTAACAGTCTATACAACTAATAAGAAATATCCATTCTTTAAGAAAAGATAACATTAGTTAGCTATTAAACATATTAAAAATCTATTGACCAATTCTTAGAAACCAATTAACGCTACTAAGCAATTCCAAGGAATGAGGATAAAGAATTATTACTTGCCTAATACAGACAACAAAAGACATTCATTCACCTCTAGAAAAGATAATCTCTTAACATTGACAGTTTACAAAGAAACTGATAAACATTTATCTATTAAATATCAAAGAACCAATTTACCCAGTTCTTAGAAATGTTATACATACTAGTAAACAATATTATTGTAACATAAATATATTCAATTGTAAGGAGTGGATTCGAGAAAAGTGGGAGGAGCCACCGCCTTTATAAGCGAGAACTTATATCAAAATACGCGCACTATCACTATCAGTGACTCTGTGTTCAGTGTTGGAACATCGTAGACCTGCAGAACGCGATCTCCGATTCAGTTTAAATATTAGATTCGTCCGAGAAATAGTTAAATTTAAAGTTATAGTCCGTTAAGCATTTGAACTTCGAAAATATTGATTCGAGCACGTGGACCTCTAAGTATTTCATCGACTCCACTCTTAGATAAAACTTTGTAACTGTATTAACAAAAGTGTATTTCTCCGTAAATAAACAGTTTCTTGGATTCGTTAAAATTGAGTGTACATTTATACGTTGTTCCTTTGCTTATAAAGAGTTCACAACCCTGAGATCTCTTGCCTACCACCGAGCTCCGGTACAATCATCGGTTGATTAATGTCTTTGACATTGTCCGATTCCTAATAGTAAATTTTGTCGGTCCATCCAATCTCCTGGTTGTAGATGTTTCTCCTTCATGTATAAATAATATTCCCTGACTCCAGGAAGTTGTTTAGGTCTTCTTCTGCTTCATATTCCATCAAGCTTCCATTCAAAATCACATTTTTGTAGCCGATCCTCTTCCATTCGCTGGACATGTCCGTACCATCCTAATTGCTGAGTTTTAATATAATGTAAAATGGTGTCTTCAGTCTTCATTTTCTCCGTTATAACTGAGTTTCTAATTTTTTATCTTCTTGAAATTCTTGCTGTCCTTCGTATAAAATACATTTCCGTTGCAAAAATACTTATTTGTTTTTTGTTGTTAATGGCCACAGTTCTGCTCCATAAGTGATGATGCTTTCAACAATTGCCCATCCATCCATTTTGAGAATTTTCCTCATCATTGAAGGTTTTCTCCAACCAATCTTAGTAATTAACATGAATTTAAAAAAATAAATAAATAAAATAAATATAAATGACTTCGGACTTATAGACTATCAGTTTGCAACAAACATTCACAAATTTCCCTTATTTAAAGTTCTCCATCGTCCTCTGTCCTCTGTTCTGTTACACGAAATTTCCTTATTGAATTTTGAATGTTGTTCTACCAGGTTGTTCTTGGTCTTCCTTTTCTGTTCCTTCTTTCAATTTTCCATGCATGAACGGCCTTTGGTAGTCTTCCATTCTGCAATTCGTCTTACGTGTCCATACCATTTTAGCCTTCTGTGTTCAATCTCATCCATTATATTTCTTTCTGCATTCATCCATTTTCTAATTTCTGCATTTATAATTTTTTCCTGTCGAGATTTTCTGACAGCTCTTCTCCAAAAATCCATTTCAGCTGAAGTTATTCTGTTGACATGTTATTGTGTCATTGTCCAAACTTCTGATCCATCTAGTATGGATTTATATATTAGTTGTTTTGTTCTGTTAATGATGTTTTTACTCCATAGTATAGAGTTTAACATTCCTATGGTTTTTCTTCCATTGCTAATCCTTTATAATATTTCTTTATTTATTTAACAATTGTATGATATATAGTAATTTTATTTTTATTGCTTATATTTTTTATCCCACAATATTCCATTGAGGTAAACAATTGCAAAATTTCCTTTATTATTTCTATTTCTAAATATTTTAATGAATTATGACATTATGATTAATGATTAAATGGTTCGTATTATTTTAAACCAACACTTGATTTGATGACAAAGGAATGTCGTTCACCAGTTATATTTTTGACTGGATCGAGAAAAGAAAACGCTGGATAAATCAAGACCATCTTGATATATAGGAACAGGCTCAACTAAGCCTAAACCTGGAATGTTCAGGGTGATTATGATTAAAAACACGGTTTGTGAGAAATTTAACTTTATAGATAAGTCGACACTCGGGGAATTCCTTTAGACGCACTGTTGTCACCCCTAGACCTTAGTTGAACTTCAAAGTCACCTTAATAACTACGATACGAAGACTTTTAGTATATATAGCAGGATTATGAAACTGTAAGTGTGCACATGTTTTTACACACGTAGGCATGCACACAGTGATTTGCATTCCATCTACGTATATCATCTATTCCTGGTATCATCAAATTAAAAACTTATTGATGAGTAATGCATAATAATTACTTGACATTACAAGCGCAGTGTGGAATTAAATTCAACTCTCTTTATTATGCCATTAGCGTTCGAATGACAGACCATCTAGGCGAGTCATTGGGTAAATAAGATCACGAGCCTTTTAAGTGACCACGATTTATGGACTCAATAGGAATAATGTTCATTAAATACCGCCATTGTTTTTTTATTCAGTGCCACCAGGTTGTCATTTCGACATTCTGGTATTCTCCTCCTGGAATGGCGTTATTGTAACCCACTTCCGAAAGTTGTGTACCCATTTATAAGAAGGGAGATAAAACTGATTGCTGCAACTACAGGTGCATCTCTTTACTTTCAACTTCGTACAAAATTCTAACAAGTATATTAGTAAGCAGACTTACTCCTTATATTGATGAGATTCTAGGAGATCATCAATGTGGATTTAGAAGAAACAGGTCTACAACAGATCCGATTTTTTAGTATAAGACAGATTTTAGAAAATAAATGGGGATATAATGGTACTGTGCATCAACTACACGTAAAATTAAAAAAATACATACGATTCAATTAAGAGGGAGAAGTTATATAGTATCCTGCTGGAGTTCGGAATTCCTAAAAAGTTAGTTAGACTTATACGAATGTGTCTAAATTGCACAGAGAGTAGGGTGCGTGTAGGCAAACAATCTTCGGATACTTTTGAAATCCATAATGGGTTGAAGCAAGGAGATGCACTATCTCCTCTACTATTTAATTTTGTACTAGAGCATGCTATTCAATCTCTAGAGGGCGAAGAAGGCCTACAACTCAATGGTATTAATAAGCTGTTAGTTTATGCTGACGATGTAGTACTATTGGGCGATAGCGAGGAGATACTAAAGGCCAACACGCACACACTATTGAGTAATACTAAGAAATTGAGACTGGAAGTAAATATCAATAAAACTAAATAGCTCTATGTGGTCACACGTAGAAATACATTATATAATGGAAATGGACAGCTAATGACAAATGAGGGAAATTTTGAGGAAGTGACTGAATTCAAATACCTAGGAACAATAATCACAAATAGGAATGAGATGCACAAATAAATATTTATATATTTTCAGTTTAAAGTTTTTTTGAAAGGAGTTGGGTTGACAAGAGCCCGTGTAATGCACAGTAGCATGCATTTACAGAATTCAGCCTATGTGTAATGTCCTATTGTATCTCATTCCTATTTGTAATTATTGTTCTTAGGTATTTGAATTCAACCTAGTGATCCTCTATACTGTACAATGTTTTGTTAAAAACTTATCTAAGATATTTTCGATGTTATCACTTAATTTTTATTCATGGAATGACAAGCGATACTACGAGAGCAATAAAACATATTCAATCAGGTGATGTTATCTTTTATTATATGACTAAGCATATTTTTAGTTCATTATATGCACATACGTGTTTGTTTCCCGAGGTGATAATAACCTCTCAAGTAATATCCAGTCGTTTGTCATAAACTGCCAACAGTCAAAGCAGGACTTTACAATATATTAGCTGCAGGGTTAACTGTAATAATGTATCTCCTGGTTCTTCATCACCTCACGGGCTAGGGAAATTACCTGTTCCGCCTCACAGTTGTTCTGTCCATCTTTTCACTGACCTTCTTAGCCTATAGGCCTATACCTTGATCATCTTTGCTTGTAGTTAAATGCTGCTTTTGGTAATATTGTTACATTCATTCGTTCTATATTTCTAAATCATGTATCTCTCTATTCTTCGATTTTTTCATTCAGTGGATATATATTTAACTCTGGTTTTTATACATTCTTTATCCTATCCAATTTTGTGCAGTCTTTTTGTTCATCTAAGGAAATTCATTTCTAAGCTGTATTATACTGTGTAATTTTTTGGTCATTACTCAAGTTTCGCTTCCATAAAGTAATGCAGGAGCTGTCAATGTTTTATAAAACTTCATTCTAGTATTTCTTTTTGTTTTGTTCTTTAATGTTTTATGTATAGTTCCGCACATTTGAGATTTTGACAGTTTCATATTTATGCCTCTTTCAGTTTTTGGTTTATAGTAAAATTACAACGGAAATAATTAAAATCTGTTACTTGTTCCAGAGGCTTGTTGTTTATTATGGATTTTTATCTTATATGTTAATTTCCCCAAAATTACATTTTTTTTTTCTTTGCGTATTTTAAAAATTATATTATTGGTATAACTAATTTTATTGATATACATACTGCAAATTATTTTCATTCTCTTGAATAATTAATCACCACATCATCAGCATCCTGGTATGTAATATTATAATGATATTGTGAAAAGAAAAACGAATGTCTGAACCAGGAATCGAACCGTGGACCTCTCGGTCTCCATACGAGTGTGCAGACCACTACACCATTCTAGACATAGTACAAACAATAACAATTCTTTCCACATATACAAATCTATAATTCTCGTTTCGTCCCCCTACCAACGCCAACGGCCGTCTTCATTTAGAAGTATCTATGTTTGAGAATTTTACACCACCACTTTTATAAACAGTAATCCATGTTATTTAACATTTTCCAATACTGTTATTTTAACATAGTTCCAATAACAGTAATATTATAATGTGATCAAATATTGGAACTGTGTTAAAATAACAGTATTGGAAAATGTTAAATCCTTGTATGTGCTTAAATTAATTAATTTAACCATCCAAGTATTCATTATTTTAATTGAAATAGTGGTTTTCATAGTCGACCGCGGCGAACAAGTGGTTATGCTCCTCTGGTCCTAAGGAGGATCGAACCCGGCCGGGGTCGATGGATTTTTTCAGGATGGAAATTCCAAGGAGCAAGTCCTTCTGGAAGAACTTTAAGCCGATTTTCAGGCTTGTAAAAGATCCTTATTTGCCTACTAGATATCTCATTGGGTCGGTATGTTAACTGCATACCATTCAGACATCTTTACGAAAATAAGCATAACTAAAGTAACTTGATCTGGTAACTTCTAACAAAGGAGAGACGAAGGCCCAACATTGAACTGTTACGCCATTGTAGATAGATTACACTGAGCAACTAAAAATGAACTTTTTTTTTGTCTCAGAAAGAAAAATATGTGATTCTGATAGTATTTTTTCTCCTGAATTCAAATGTGATATCGGGTTTTCTCCATCACGCAAGATTTCCGACAGACAGGCATTTATAATTTCAAACACTAATATGTTCTACATTCGTAACTACACAATATTCGAACATTCGGACTCACCTAGAAAGTAAGAAATGATTTTCTGCTATATTTCGCCTGTGGAGCATCCCTCTTGATGGTCCAACAATAATCGGCCAGCATATTAGGATTCCATTTGCCTTGATATCTCTTTCCCATAGCTGAAATCATTTGAATTGGCTCATTTGGTTTTATTTTACAATGGACAAATGGACGAAAAAACGTTTATTAAAAAATAATTATTTAAATCCATTAATTGAAATTTAAATAAAAAAACTGTGGTGGTGGAGAAATTCCGAATACATATTTGAAAACGCTTTAAAATCTGCATTAAGTACAACTATTGGTACTCATGAGACAAAAATCATATTGACCAGTGTTATATTGGTTTTCATAATTATGATTCATTCTCTTTTTCTCTCTCTTCCTCCGGCTTCCTTAGTTTAATATCTCCCTTTGTAATACATAACCTAGTATAGTAGTATAGTATATATGCTATCCGCTCTTAAAGTGATCCTCGCCAAAACAGAATCATGGGACCTGCTCGCTTTCCATTGGTTATGGACACCGACGTACGTTGTAGAAGCAATAAGTACGCGAAAAAGTAGTTTCCTTCAGTAAATTAAAAATACGTCCCCTGAATATACTTGTTATTCTTCTTGAATTAAAATAATAATATCCAATACATAGAAAATATTCTAAAATATATCTAATCAATATTTATAACTTAAAACAATTTATTACATATGGATGATGCATTTGAGTCATGCTTCAGCCGATTCTGATGTGACAACATGGCTGAAAGTGTCGAATCTTCAGTTTGCTGGAATGTTGCCATCTTCCATTGTAAAACACAAGTCTGGCAGATCTTTTTGACTAGTGGTCAAAAAACAGTTTATTTTTCAATGTATTTCACACTAGTTTAGTTGAAAAGCTAATTCCAGAACTTGTTCTGCAGTAAAAATATATATTGAATTTAATATCCTGAGTTTACCATGTGTGGTTCTGTGTGTACAAGTATTCCTCTGTTAAATAAAAAGCTTTCAAATTATATTATTTGAATAATTAATTTATAATATATTCACTACTTATTTCACTTATTTATGTTTGATTATAGTAAATATATTTATTAGTAGTGCTTCGAAAAAAAAAAAACAATACGTGGTAAGGTTGTAACTCCCGGTAATAAAAAAAAACGTGTGCAGTATGATTTTGATAAGTGTACTGAATTTGTGGCATACGCAATTCAAGTAACAGTGCATAATTAAAAAAAAAAGAATTATATATCACATGTCTTATATACTTCACAGTGATCCTGTCAGTGTGACAGTAATTGTGGTGCGGTTGGCGGAAGGATACAATTGGCGTTTGTTTATGTTAGGATCACTCTTAGAGCGGATAAGGTATAGTAGATGTGGACAGAAAGAATTTTGTTAATTCATTCATTCCCGAGCCGTACAAGGACACGATTTGAGCAGAGTATTTTAAACTGGATCATATACACATCTCAGCTTGTAAGATTGTCCCGACTGAGAATGGAACCCTAGTCGATTGCGTCCGAGCATGCGTTACCCCGAGACCAAAACGCTGCGTTGGATATAATTATGATACTCGATATAAAATATATTTTATTATTCCGCCTCATCATTACTGGAAACTATGTAATACAATCCCTTTTTGCTATTTGAATATACAGTGTATCTAAAAAGTCCCTTACGATAGACAAAATCAATTTGTTCAATGTATCATCCGATGAATTGCAGACAGGTATATAGGCGGAATTTTAGGTTGTTGAGCACACGGAAGTCCAAAATTCTGGTACATGCTATGGCATTCAACCACAATCCTAGTGCGTGGGTGGGCCGCGTCACGAATTTTCATACTGTACACCCGAGACTTCAGATATCCTCAAAATGAAAATTCCACTCGGATTCAAATCCGGGGACCGTGGGGCCTATTCAAAAGAATCTCTGCGAACAATCCAATGTTGAGGAAATGTTTCATCAATCAGTGTCGCACAGCCGTGGCATAGGCTGGTGCGGCACTCTCCTCCATGAACCATAGAAGCTGTTCCGTCATTTAAATCCGATCCGATTGAGGGTCTTTCCACTTTTCAGCGGTTGCCCTTTTACCAGCCGGCTGCTGGCCCTTCACATCCACATGTGTCAATCACAGAGGTAGATGATCAACAGCCAGTGTAGGGGTGACATGTGGTTAAGCATGTCGAGTCCCCCAGCCGTTATAGCTGGTTCCTCAACCTGGAGCCGCTACTTATTGCAGCTACCCAATTGCCTCATGATGCTGGGTGGGCACCGGTCCCATACTGGCCGAAATACCATGAGAAAATTTCTTCCCCCATGGAGACTCGAACCAGCGCAAGTCCCGTAGCTCTGCGCCAAGGCTTCCTACCTTAACCGCTCGGCAAATAATGGAAATGTACAGCTAATGACAAATGAGGCAAATTTTGAGGAAGTGGCTGAATTCAAATATCTAGGAACAATAATCACAAATTGGAATGAGATGCACAAAGAAATTAAACATAGGCTCAATTCTAGAAATGCGTGCTTTATGCATTACAGAGACTCTTGACGTCTCAACTCCTTTCAAAAAACATTAAACTAAACATATATAAAACTATTATTCTACCAGTTATATTATATGGATACGAAACTTGGGCTCTTACTTAAGGAAGGAAAGGAGATTACAAGTATTTGAGAATAAAGTTCTTATGAAAATGTTTGGACCAAAGAGAGATGAACACACAAGTGAATGGAGAAGAAGACTACATAAACAGTGGACTACATGGTCTTTATAGGAAGCCAGATATTCGTACCACATGTCCTACCAGTCGCAGATTGCGAGACTTAATTGTTTTTATCACATCTGGTTTCCCATAAAGATCGTGAAGCTTACTGTTATGCAGTCTTCTCCATTCGCCTGTCTATTCTTCTCTATTTGTCAAAAAAAAATCCTAAGAACTTTATTCTCAAATACTCTTAATATTTTCTCCTCCATTAAAGTAAGAGACCATGTTTCGCATCCATATAACACAGATGAAAGAATAAACATTTAATATAGGCTATTTTTAGTTTAACTTTTTTTTTAATGAGTTGGAACAAAAGTCCCTGTCTCGGTCCCTCCATGTGGGTTTCGTTGTGGACGAAACGGAGCTTGGGCAGATTTTTCTCGGGGTTTCTTCAGTTTTCCCCTGCCACAAATTTCATTCCACCATTTCTCCATACTCATCTCATCCATTTCGTTTCATTTCGCTCATGACGGTTAGTCAGGGATGGTCGACCGGCACTCTTGTAGTTCACAGACTTCTATAAATATACGGACCTCATCTCATCTCATTCCTTGACCCGACTCTAAGTTGTACACGAGTTGAGGATATTTTTTATTTATATGAATTCAGCAACTTCTTAAAAATTTCCCTCATTTCTCAATAACTATTCATTTTCATTATATAATGTATTTCTACCTGTGACCATAGACCTACGAGTATATTCATATTTAATTTTATTGATATTTATTTCCAGCCCCATTTTATGTATCTAATAAGTAGGATCGATGATGATATTTTTCAAAAATATTTTCACGGGTACAGTCTTAATAATACGATTGTTTGGAATTAGCTAATCAAACACTATTAACTGCAACTAATTAAGTCTATGTCTATACGAATAGGAAAAATTAGGTCAAAGTCCTACATTTTTATCTAAGAACTTTAGAACACACTGATAAAACATAAAATGGCAAATATCCTGGTTACCAGGAAATTTCATAGATAATCTTTTAATGCAATATGACTCGGACTGTATTATAGTTATTTAGACGACAGATAGGCCTATATGGACTAGTGGAGAGCCTTAATAAATGTGACAATTTTAAAACCCACATACTTAGTTAATTTCTAATCTTCATGAAATGGGCCTACCTTAAATTTATAAAACTAGATTAAAATAATCTTTGACAATTCTATAATAAACAATGAATGTCATACTCAATGCACTGAATATGTTTAATTTATTCTAGCATCATAGGTGTTGACTCCGTGACCTTATAAAGGCATGGCAAGACGATTATGATAGGGTGATCAATGATGACATAAAAATATAATTACGTTGTAACTTTAATAGTGGCAACTATTTATTTATTTATTACAGTAAAATCTGTCTATGAAGGAACATGACGGTCCTTAAATATATTTCCGTCTTGGCTTTTTTCCTTCTTATAAAGAGTTCCTAAATTACAAGCTTGAATTTTCTCACGCAGTGTAGGGATTTTACATGCACTCTTTAAAGACATAACGTATTGAAATGAAATATAGACAAAATAGTGTATGTAACACAGCACAGTTTGCACGGCAATACAAAACAATACTATTACACAAAAAACGAGAAGGAACTCAACTACAAGAGGGCTGATGAGTTTCCCAACTCCCTCGCAGGTTACGTAAGCAGGCAAGGAAAAGCGCGGGATTCCCCGCTGTCACACATTAACAAGGGTATCCCCACAATACAATGGAAACACAAGAACGTAAACCGATATAATGCAGTAGCGTCATATGCAGAATTTTCACGTGTGGTCATTAATACTGTAATTAGAACGTGCTTAAGAATAATTTTCCGTCTTACTGAGGTAAAAATTAACTATTGGTACTTCAAAAACCATTCCGTTTCCGCGTTATGAAAGTTTCCGGCTTATACAGGACGATTTTATATATAAAATCGTACCGTTATGGAGATTTTTTTTCCGTCTACAGGTTTCCTTCTTATTAAGGTTCCGACTAAGACAGGTTTCACTGTACTAGTATACAAGTGACAGACCTGTGAAACTTCTACAATCCTTCAATGTAGTATACAGCATTGTCTACAACTCGTTGCAAGCGATGTGGAAGTCGTAGTATCCCTGCAGCAACTCCTGTTCGGGTTGATGTTTCTGATGGACCGCCTTAATGCCAGCAGAATCTCAGGAACAGTCTGAAATCGAATGTCACGAAGTGGTTCCATCATCTTAAGGACCAAATCATAATCACAGAGGCTTAAGTCCAGTGAATGTGATAGATAGAAAAGCACTTCCCAGTCTCAGCGATGGTACAGAGTGTGCCGTGTGCGTCCGAGCAGTCCATTATGGCAATGCCGTCTCCCCATATGCTTTCGCAAGATCTTCATGACATTTTCGTACTGTACGGCCACGGGCATATTGAATTTTCAACCAAGATCACTGTTATTGCTTTGTAAACGTGGCGAAACACAACAGCTTAGAGCGGCAATTCAGAGGAGACAAACTTCCTCTCTCCAAAGCTCATGCGCTTTGAGACGTACGGACAAGTCAATTTACTGTAAGATAGGTCAGACATATATTAACATGTGACAGAAGTTACAACAATTAAATCCGCCTGTTTTCGCTTCTACAGCAGTGTTGCCAGTATTTTTGTTACAGCCCACGTATATCAGAATGTTAAGGTTGAAACAAACTGTATACTTTTTTTAAAATAACAGAGTAATAACATTCTTTCAACGATTAATAATGTATTTTTCTTATAAAAAGAGAGGGTTAGTAACGAAATGCTCAAATTCGAACACGACCGAAGGGAATGTTGTAAGACCAGTTAGTTATTAAACCTAATTTTGTAACGTATTGTCTACAGTACTATATCTACGTTCAGAGTATTTTAGTATATGGTGTATATTTAATACATTTAATTAAATGTATTTAATGCGGAAACTATATGTTTAGAGAAAGAGAAATATGGGCTTTGGAGAAAAAAATGATAAATCAACAAACATTGTTGTTATATTTTGCAATTTTGGATGCTAGTTTCATATGTGAATTTAAACTGAACTTGAGCAGAGGAGGTGATTTTCACGGTTCACCAAAAAAATTTTTAAAAGCAATTCAAGATACAACTATTAAAATACTTCCAGAAAAGTCAACATTATTGTAATATTACAATAACTATCAATCAACTTTAAGTGTATTTTACGTTTTGTTGAACCTGTATTTTATGTTTTGATAGCGTGTTTTGTTGGAATATACAGTAATAGGTTTTGTTGCCTAGTAACTACGAAGTAAATCGTCACTGATTGCTATAATAGTAGATAAAGATTTTTTTTTCATCACTACTTTTAAAACATCGTTGAGGTCATTATCTAAAAGTTTATATATTAAAATTCGTACACTTTGCATTTTAAAAAAATCTTATCTAATTCAGGACGACTGATCTCAGGTATACATTTTATTATGTTAAATTTTGCTTATATCAGGATACTTATGAGATGTTACATGGAAAAACAAATATTTAAAAACAGAAAGTAAAGTAAAAGTTTATAAAACATGTGTACGGCCAATAATGACATCCATCCATAGTAATTCTGCTCGAGGGCAGGTATTTCACTGCAATCATAGCATTTTCATGCTATGCTTTGCTGCTTTACTAGGGAATTATAGGTGTGGTGGCTTCCCGTTGGTTTCCACGCCGGAGAAGGATAATGATGATAATGCTAAGGAAGATTATGATGGCCGGATGATTTTCGGGGACCGTTGGGCCCTAAGCTTCCTGACATTTGTCTTACAAGGGAGGAAAAAACCCGAAAGAAAACCTCACCCAGGAGCCTGTTCCGACCGGGAATCGAACCCGGGCCCGCTTGTGATAAGGCAGCACGCTACCTCGAGACCACAGCGGTAGACAATAATGACATATGGTGCAGATACAATAGCAGATAGTAGCCAAACGAAACAACTCATGAGACAACAGAAATGCATACTTTAAGAGCCATAGTAAACAAAACAAGACTTGACAGAGTTAGGAACCAGGGTGTGAGGGAGGAACGCAATATCATAGATGTTGAGACATTTATTACAACAAGGAAAAAGGAATGGAATACCCACGTGGGCAGAGCTGACGATACGAGGCTTATTAAAGCAGCGAAGAACCTACTTCCTAGAGGAAAAAGAGAAGTGGGCAGACCCCTCAAGAGATGGAATGAGATGTAATATTCACATAGTGTGTGTAAATGAACAGGCATATGCCTATAGAAAAGAAATCTATCGTAAGTTTAATTTAACCTTCAAATTGGCCACATACTAATTTCTCTTGCCAGTTATTAAATTGGGACGGACCGCATTGAAAACAAAATCATATCGAGCTGTAAGATTTTATTTCATACTTTTTTTTCGTCCAATGCCACCAAGTTGTCGTTTATAAAATTTCTGACTCTCTTAAGAAGTAAAGAATTTTTATCATATAATTATTTCTCCTCTGTTTATTTTGATTCTTAATTTCTCAGAATTTTGTTTCTTGTAAAACCAATCTTCCTCTCCTATTTTGGTTCAATTCACAATATGGACTTTTACCTTACATAATACCTGAGCAAATATGTATGTATTGTCTCGCGTCAAGGAGGTAGCTACTGATAATTTTAATAAAATAAAAAGCATGCTACAATATCAAATTCCAAACTTTAGTTTGCTTCTCATTTGCATTTTATTCTTAAATAAATAGCTGTCATAAACTGATTTACTACTGTTCTTGATTTTAGAACTGAAATTATTATATATTATTAGATCATTTTTTTATGTTACAGTGCTTATATTTATAAATTTAAGTCATAACTGCATTTTTTGTATATTTCGGTGGTTTGTAAGTCATAAAAATCCTAGCCCTAATTATTATTATAATTATTATTATAATAATTATTATTATTATTATAATAATAATTATTATTATTATTATAATTATTATTATTATAATTATTATTATTATTATAATTATTATTATTATTATAATTATTATTATTATTATAATTATTATTATTATTATTGTTCAGTTTAGCTAGATGGTCGTTTTTGTGATCCCACAACAGGCCTCAGGAGGCCCTTGGCGTAGTAGGAGGTTAAGGCTCCTACTTTTTCTAGACAATCGGCACTTTATGTCAGCCGGGTTGTCAGCCCTGCGTGACGGCCGCCTTTACCCCCAGAACAGACGTCTGGTACTCATTTCCGTTAGAGGCTGAGTCGACCCCAGGGCCACAGTGCCGCCAGAAGGTTTGGGTCAGTTTAAAAATCCTAACCACAACGGGACTTGAACCCTCGACCTTCCGGCTTGTAGCGCAGTGCCTTAACCACTACGCTACGGCGTGCCCCTAGATGGTCGTTTAGTATCTAATATTATTGTGATTTTTGTATTTCAGTGTAACATATGTTTGTCCTGGTGAGTGGAAGAGGTCGCATGGTCTTAACTCCACCAGGCTAAATAAATAATAAACAGTTATGAAGGAATCCGCGAATTTCATGTATATTTTTTTAATATGATTTTATTTTTAAGTCCGAAGGATCCACAATGAAATTTTTTGGTAATCACTGGTGTAACCTGAATTCGATTCCCGGTCCGACCAATGTTTTTTTCTTAAAGGGAATTATTCCTGTGGTCGCCCATGATCTGGATTTAGGTTAAGTTTAGATTGAAGGACTCTTCATATGCTTCCTTATCATATCATCGTGGTAACGTAACTCTGCCTTCCTGGCGCCCCAGCATAAAGAGTGAGTTAGAATTCCCCCATCCATCCATCTATAATGGCGTAGCGCAATGTTGAGCCATAGCCTCTCCTTTGTTAGAGTTACTAGACCAAGTTAATCTAATTACCGTATTTGCTCATAGATGTCATAATAGATAACAAACCTCTGGAACAAGCAACAAATTTTAATTATTTGGGTTCTGATTTAACAATAAACACAAAAACTGAAACAGACGTAAATGTGAAACTGTCAAGATTTCAAATGATATGTGGAACTATACATAGAACATTAAAGAACAAAACAAGAAATGATACTAGATTGAAGTTTTATAAAACATTGGCAGTTCCTGCATTACTTTATGGGAGTGAAACTTGGGTAATGACCAGAAAATTACAAAGTAGAATACAAAGCGTAGAAATGAACTTCCTTAGAAGAACAAAAGGCTGCACAAGAATGGATCGGATAAAGAATGAAGACATAAGAACAGAGTTAAATATATATATATATATATATATATATATATATATCCATTAAATGATAAAATCAAAGAATATAGAGAAAATTGGTTTAGATATGTAGAAAGAATGAACGTAACGGGATTATCAAAAGCAGCATTTAACTACAAGCCAAAAGGTTCAAGGAATGTAGGAAGGCCAGTGAAAAGATGGACATAACAACTGTGAGGTGGAACAGGCATTTTGCCTAGTCCGTGAAGTGAAGAAAAGTTGTCATGAATGGCATGCGGCAACATGCCGACTCAGTGAGACATCTAGCAGGCAACTAAGGTATTACTAAGATATTGAGATCAGTAAATTTTGCTTAGAGGCCTTTTTATTCAGACGTAAGGATTTTCTTCTTCTTCCTATTTGGTGTTAAGAGTCCGAGTGGGTCTTAACCTCCTCTATGGCCTTCTTCCATCCTTCTCTGTCCATCGCCAACTCCCTCCAATTGTTTATTCCAAATCATTTCACGTCTGGTTGTACACAATTGCACCATCTTGTTCTTGGTGATGGATGAAATTTATATTTTCTACATTTTAAGCTACATACTTTATTGTTTGTGCACACATTCATGCCATAATAGGTAATGTTATACTGAAGTTTCATCCTTCTACGCTTAAAAGTTTTTGAATTATTCAAGAAAAATTCATTTAAAAATTTGCGTATTAAAATTGTTAATTAGTCCCATAATTTTTTAGTAATTTTTTCATTTATTTTTTCTACAACACCACTGACTTATTTAGAACAACGCTATGCATTAACTTATCTATATCATTATAATAAAGGAAGAAAAAAATATATACATCCTCTTCATATGAAACTTTAATTTTTTGTAAAATTACTACACATATTATATTTTTTATTTAAAAAAATATATTAAATCCTTGCATAGAATTGTTAGCCATAGTGTGTGGGATATGCAGTGAAAGTTTCGTGTTTCTATCATCAAATTTGTCAATGCTATTATGATTTGAAATGCAATGAAAATAAAAATGTGGAAAAGCCAATTTGAATATGACGTCATTAGGCAGACTTACAAGCGCCATAGGACACTGAAACTTCAACTTATACTTTAAGGCAACGTAGTAATTTTTAATACAAAAAAAAAATGCTAAATTTGACCGAAAATGTCGAAAATTTCACCCATCACCTCCCTTAATCTGGTTCCATCTGGATTGTTGTTGAAGACATTTTTCATTTTCCTTGTAGTTTCCATCCTTGTGATATGTCCTAACCATCTCAATCTTTGACATCTTATGTGTGTTTCCAAATCCAATTCCTTACACAATTCATATATCTCATCGTTGTATCTGGCTCTGCATCCGTCCTCTGTTTCAATTGCTCCGAAAATCCTTCTCAACATCCCCCCCCCCATTTTATTATATATAACTTGCCTCAAGGACAAAGTGATACAGACATTTTTTTTTTAATTGATGAAATACATTTTTTAAATACAATAAAAAAATTCAAATTGTAATTGAAGTATACATACTATAAAGTAGAAATTTTGTAAATATGGTTTCTTAAAATTGAAATTGACCCTCTAATGGCAGCGATGGCAATTTTAGAAAGATACACTCTGTCCAAATCTAAGGAATTCCAAAATTTAGTACGAATCCTGGTATAGTACCTCTTGTCCCGATCATCAATCCTGTGGCAGTTATACTATCTAATTGGTATTTATCTGTAACTGTTAATTGTTGGCTCATATATATGGCTTTCTTTTCACAGTCATCTTCCTCAGGTTTGCCACTATGAGTCTCAAAACATTGTTTGCATGTATTTTTATTTCTGACCCATGTTTCGGTACCATATGTTATGATGGGTTTTATTAAAGTTTTATACATTTTAATTTTGATTTCTCTACATATTATTTTGTTTTTAACAATTGTTATGGGAGAATAATTTGTCCTGTTACCCAGATCTTCTACGGGCCTGAAAATCTTCAGACTCGGAATCCACGGCTTAAAGTCCCTCCCGGAGGATTGCTTCTTGAATTTTCCATCCTAAAAAAATCCATCGACCCCAGCCGGGTTTGAACCCGCGACCATCGGGACCAGAGACAAGGAACGTAACCACTGGGCCACCTCGACTGACTACAATTCCCCCAAGCGAGGAGAGAATTCCAGAAATGTCAAAGACAACCTGATGGCATTGGTAAAAAAAATAATTTTTAGTTAAGGACATTCATACATTGAAGTGGTTTTCCTTCAACCCAAGGTAATTTTATTCCTCAATGAATTTCTAACGTAAGCATCCTCTTTGTCAAATTCTTCTAGTTCATACTCTTCCTGACTACATCCATCCATAGCTCTCGTGGTTTTCCTCTTATTTTCCTTTCTGCATTCCAGTCTAACAACATTTTAGTATTCTTCCTTCCCCATACTTCTGACATACCAAAACGATCTCAATTTTCTTTCTTCAGTTACCTCCAAAATATAATTATCGACTTTCATATCCCTCTATTTGTTTCGTTTTGATTTATTTTTCTCTTTTATTGATTTATTTGCTGCTCTGTGCTAAAGTCAGTTTCTATAGTTGGTAATTTCTATGTATTAGCCGTCAAGGTACAGTTTCGTAAAACATTTGAAGGGTACACGGAAAAAACAATCAAAGTCACATTTTTTAAATTTTGAGTAAATGCAGTTTTTAAGTTTGAAGCTCTGTCATTTATTTAATTTAATGTCTAGAAAAATTGTTTCAGCGTTCTCCGGGCGGACTACTTCAGGGAACCCATGCCAAAGACTCAAACACAGGGACATGTTCCTAGGAACATGGAATGCTAGGACTTTATACTCGAAAGGGGAATGAAAGACGTGCATGGAAGCTTCTTGTAGAAGAACCAGAGGGAAAACGCCCAGTTGGTAGACCAAGAATGAGTTGGGAGAATAACATTAACTATGATTTGAAGGAAGTAGATTATACAGGGAATGATTGGAAAACATTAGCTCAGAATAGGGCTCCGGCCGGCCATGAACCTTCGGGTTCGATGGTGCCAGTGAATTAGTTAGTGGAAATGCCCTGACATCTGTATAGAAATTGTGAATCAATAATTTGACTTAAAGCTAGTATTGTTGAATTTTTCAATAATGCAGCTTGGTGTAACTTTTTCCAGTGATAGAACAATCAAAGCCCAGAGAAACTAAATTTCAACAATGCAATAAATCATTACAACAGTAACAATAGTATATAACAATGCGAGGTTAGGAAGTGGTTTTTACAGAAGTGAGGAAATGGTTAAAAACCGAGCTATAGCGAGGTTTTTAATTTCTTAGATTCTGTAAAACACTTCACAAACGTGCGTTGTACATTAGTTTTTGCACGAGGGTGTTTTCAAAATAATAAATAATAGTAAAATAATAGCATATTTGTTGGAAATATTTGCGTTCATTATAAAAAATTGACTAACGTTAACAATCTGGCCAATGTTTATACGGTAAATGCCGAAAATAATTTAGTCGATACTGCAGCAGGCCGTGACACCAATCAATCATAAAATGGTGGCAAGTACGAATTTATTGTTTTATATTGTTTCAAATAAAGTTCAGTTCGTTTAAAATGCAGCGATTTGTTTCGTATAATATATATTAACACTACCTTTTGGATATATTTTTGTGTATACATTGTACACAGTATACACAGTGGTTTTACTTCCTGCACTAGGTAAGCAATTTATAATATTACAGTATAGGTATTTAGTTATTCGTAGGTTGGCAATCCCGAAATTTAGGGAATTGAACTTTCAATCATGGTCTTATTCCTGCACACGTGTACTATAAATGGAAAAAAAAAAAAAAAAAAAAAAAAATGAAAAGGAATTAGGCGTTATATTAAACCTCATCATAACTTGGACTTCGTTCTTTCCTTTAACCTGTGGGCTTCGATTGTTCTCCATTAGGACTCATAATTTTAACGCCTTACTACAGCGGACTATGATTATTATTTTCCAGTATAAACTTGTCAGGAAGGTAGTCTGCAACCTCTTCTACATATATAATTATTCATCAAAACCTCGTTATGCTAATTTTTGGATTTTGATTGTTCTATCCGTGTACCCTTTACTTGCAATCCAAGGTTATACTTTTTTGTCGAATTTAAAAAAATAACAATAATAATAATAATAATAATAATAATAATAATAATAATAATAATAATAATAAAATACTTCCTAGGTTGCGAAATATCATACACAGCGGAAACAGATATAAATAACAAACTAAATAAGTTTAATTATATAACAGGAACACTAAAAAGAACTTTGAAAAATAAAGCCAGGAAAGACTCTATAATGAAATTATACAAGACAATGGCAGTGCCTATTATTACTTATGGATCCGAAACATGGACAGTGACAACACAACAATCTGCCAGAATACAAGCTACTGAAATAAGATTCCTCAGACAAATAGCAGGATATCAAAGAACAGACAAAAAACATAACACAGAAATAAGACAACAACTAAAAGTAGAGGAATTAAACACAACAATAGAGAAATACAGAACAAAGTGGAAAGAACGCTTGGCAAGGATGACTGAGAATAGAATACCAAAAGCAGCATACAGCTATTCACCACGAGAAAGAAGAAGTTTGGGAAGACCAAAGAAAATATGGAAAGAACAGCAATTTGGAGCCGGAACAGGCTCGTAAATAAGCCTATACCTTGATTAATAATAATAATAATAATAATAATAATAATAATAATAATATTATGGCATTGAGGCCTGGGTCCTGAAGGAAAAAGAAAAACGTAAAATTCAGGCAGCGGATATGATATTTCTACGGGCTGTGAAAGGTTGTACAAGAGAAGAACATATTAAAAATGAGAATATTAGAATAGAATAACACAGGAACAGCTGGATAGAACATCTTCAAAGAATGACAGAGGTTATGATTACCAAAGATGACACTGATGTATAATACTGAAGGACGAAGATCGGAACAGGCAAAAACCTAATCCGTGAAATTTGAATAATAATAATAATAATAATAATAATAATAATAATAATAATAATAATAAAAATAATAATACTTTTATTTTACCTGGCAGATTTATGGCCTTGTATAACACTCAACCATGTTAGATAAAATGTATATTATTAACTAACTCCTTAGCACTATCGAACCCATAGGTTCATGGCCGCGTGGGCATAAGCTCTCCATACATCCATTTCTTGAGCTAATGTTTTCCAATCATCCCCTGTATAATTTACTTCCCTCAAGTCATGGTTAATTTTTTGTTTTTTGTTTTTATTCTTGGCGCTAGTTACTGGGCGCTTTCCCTCTGGGTTTCCTATGATTTTCCATGCTCATCTTTCATTTCCATTCGCGTCACATGTCCTGCCCATCGCAGTCTATGAGACATCATCCAGGGAGTAAGCCTGTTGGTTCGTTCCGGTTTCATGAAAGCTAGAATTGTTAAAATTGTTCAGACCATCTTCTGTGTGGGCGTCCAACATTTCTCCTTCCGTGCGGTTTATAATTTAGCAATAATTTTGGAAATCTTCCTTCTGGCATTCTATCAATATGTTCTTTCCAGTCGTTCCTATATTTAATTATTCGGTCTGTAAGTTTGAAAATATTTAGTTCCTTTCTTATATCTTCATTCCTTTTCTTATCCAGCAGAGTATATCCTGCTATATTTCCTAAAAATCTCATCTCAGCTGCTTCCAATCTTTGTTTTTGTCTTTTTGTGAGCGTCCAACATTCACGAGACTTAATTAATCTTATTAATCTGCTTTCCCGTAACGATCATGTATCTAGTCTTCTCCATTCACCTGTCTGTTTGTTTCTCTTTGGTACAAAATGTTCAAATACTCGTAAACTCTTCTCTCCCTTAAAGTAAGAGGGTCCGTATTTTTAGTCTTATAATATTGTTTCATGCCGTAGCCGAATGGTTTAACACAGCATGCCTTAGCGCAGAGTTACAAGACTTACGCTGGTTCGAATCCCCGTGAGGGAAGAATTTTTCTCATGGAATGTTGGTCAATATGGCACCAATGCCCACCCAGCATCGAGAATAATTCGAGTACCTGCTAGAGGTTGAGAAAATCAGCTATAACGGCTGATGCCGACCACATGACATACCTATAGGCCTACTGGCTCGATGATCTTCACTTTTGTAAATGGTACATGTGGATGTGAGACCAACAATCTTATAGTAAGCCAAGAGTGTTGTAGGCCTACCACGCCACTGAGTTAGTCTTGTAATTCAGTCAAAATATAGGCCTAAACAAATTTTGCATTTTAGGCGGTCAATTAATTAATATATAAAATGTTGATTTATTTATTTACACACAGATTTTTAATGTTTACACATCTTTCTGTGCTCAAAGTTTTATTTTCCTTCTGCACTCGTCCCTATCCATCCACTTCATGTCCTCCAGTCCTCTTCTTCTCATTCCAGTTCTTATTTCTTACATCCACGAGTTTCGAGGTATTCCTTTCCTTCTTCTTCCAGGTGGACACCATTCCAACGTTTTCTTGGGTAACCTTTCTTCTTGCATTCGTCGTACGTGCCCATACCAACTTAATTGCTTGTATCTTATATAATATACTATTGAATATCTAATATTCATTTTTTCTCGTATGACAGTATTTCTTATTTTTTTCTAATTTTGAACATCTTGCTGCTCTCCTCAAGAAATTCATTTCCATCGACATACATTTTTGTTCTAAGTTTTTGTTGAATTTCTAAACTTTCAGCTCCATATGTGACAGTACTTCTCACTATTGAATTATATATTTGTAACTTATTTTTTTCCTGGTTATATGTCTGTTCCATAAGACTATATTCATCATTGCTGTTATTGCTCTTCCTTTATTTATTATGTTCTCAATATCAATTTCTCGTTTATCCTCTTTATCCACTTTTACTCCCAGATACTCAAATTCTTCATATCCTCTAATATACCCTTTTTGATGTTCTAATAATAAATCTTCTGTTTCGGCTCCACATCCCATATAAAATGTATTTTCTAAATTTATGTTCAAACCCCAGTTATCGTATTCGTCCCAATAATTTTCTGAACATAAACTCCATGTCTTCATATTCTTGAGCAATTATTATCTAGTCATCAGCAAATAAGAGTGTATAAAATGTTGATTTACTTTTTTATATTCAATGCCGCAAGTTATCATTTCTTCATTTCTGGTGGCCTCTTCTGGTATTGGCGTAATTGTAACCAACTTCTGTGCTTGGTTCGCCTGGAAGACGGAGTTAAGCTGCCCCCATGATATTATGGGTGATGATGATGATGCTAGTGGTGCGCCAGGAGAATCTTTAATCCTAAACTTAATCTAAGGCGAATGTGAAAGATAATGATTATGGTGGCCGTATTATATTCGGCTACCATTTGGGACTTAAAATTCCCTGAGATTTGTCTTAAGGATGAGGAAAAACTCCGAAATAAAACCTCAGCCAGAAGACTTGTCCCGACCGAGACTCCAACTCGGTCCGCTGCATGACAAGGCAGCACGACCACAGCGGTGGACTTGCTTTACTTTAAATTTAACGAATAAAAGGAAATATATAGATTTTTTATCCTCAGAGTTATGTAATTGTTGATAGAAACATGACTGTCAAATTGGCCAATGTATTCCCAGACGATTTTCAATTAAATAGCGTGATAGTTTTATCTTTTTATGACATCCTCTTGACAAAAACTTAAGAATTCAATCACTTGAAAGTACCTGGATCTCAAACATAGATATGTCAAGATATCGAATTTAGGTAAATAAAATTGTTCTCAAACACTCACCCAGCTTCGTAATACAAACATAATTAACTGTATGATTACTTTTTAAATAGATGTGAGTGAATATTTAGATGTATTACTCTCGACCTCCACCACTGGGTCCTTGTTTCATGTCCGAAGTCGTAATCCATTGCTTCAGGATTATGAAGTGATTTTGCTAAAGAACTAGAGCTTCAGGCTCGTATTATCAATATATCCACCCGTGTTGTCTCGAGGTAGCGTGCTGCCTTGTCAGGCAGCGGACCTGTGTTTGATTCCCGATTGGGACAAGCTGCCTGGATGAGGTTTTTTCGGGGATTTTCCTCACCTGTAAGACAAATGTCAGGAAGCTTTGAGGCCCAAAGGTCCCCGAACATCATCTGGCATCATTATCATCATCCCCGGTGTGGAAAGCAACAGGAAGCTATCACACCTATAATTCGTTAGTAAAGCTGCAAAGCATAGCAGTGAAAGACCTGCCCTAGGGCAGAACACTATAGATAGATGTAACATCTATCAAGGCGAGAATGATCTTAATATAAAACTCCAACAATTTTACAAATATTAAGCTTAATAAATAATATTTTAAAACCACATCTTGTACAAAAACATTCAAGGCTCAATAATTAAAACTCTCGCCTTCCGAACTTTCCTGTATGGAAATTAAATTTGGGTTCTGAAAAAGAAAGACATAACCAGATTAAGAGCTGCAGAAATGAGATTCATGCACCGAACTGCTGGATATACTCTACTTGACATCAGAGGAATGAAGATTATTAAAGGAACTCCACATGCAACATTTTGAAGAAAAGATATCCACCTACAGATGGCTACAACATGTAGCTGAAATATCACGAACTAGGATCTCTAATGCAGTTCTTCGGTATCGCCCACGAGGACGTAGACGATCTGGACGTCCACAAAAACGACTTTTGGACTCTCTCTAGTTGAGACCGAATCAGGTCAACATTGGCCTATATTCATGAATGGTGTATGCTGATATGTTTAACTTTTAATAAAAGGGAATTGCGCACAATTTGTGCGTATCAGTTTACACAGTAGTCTATGATGGATTCCACTCGGTTTTTACATACTATTACATGATGACGGTCACAATGTTGTTTACAGAGTTCACTTGGGTCTTTTTAATCCTAGTTTAGTATATGTATTATTATTTTATTGAATCTAATAATACGAACCCTATTTCACCATCCGGTATGTTAGGGCTTTAGATACAGTACAATCAATTATTTATAGTAATTTAGAGTATGGTTAATTTCTAGCGTTACATAATAACGTAATATGAACAAATAAATAAATTAATTAATAAACCAAAAAAAAAAAGTATCTCAAAGTCTCTTAAAAATATGATGGATAAAGTCATACAGCTTTCTATAGCAACACTTCTTAGATAAAATATTTGACAAAGGCAGTTTAAATCTATTATGGCAATAACCTTATTTTTTAATAAATTCATGACTTTTGGAATCAAATGCGGGACACTCAAATAACTGATGTGAGATAGTCTGGCTGGAGCTTTTGCAAATACAGGTATCTGTACCTATTTTAAATAGTTCCAAATAATGTCCAAATTTACCGTGTCCCAGTCATAAATTGTGTTAATACAAAATTTGGTACTACGTATTTGCACTTTATTCGGTCAAAAACAGTTGAGTAAATAATGTTCTTGTCAAAGCACCATTAATACTGTTTAACCACTGAGCATTCCAATTTTGTATGAGATCATTTCTTAATACTTCTTTTTATATGATAGAGGACAGAAGGAGTACAAGTAATCCATATTTGAATTAGCAGCTGATTTGTACACCAATAAGAATGATATATCCAGTAGTTTAGCTTGTACGGTTGATATCGATTTAATACACTAAAATGCATATAATTTTAATCCCAGTCACTAATTTGTAAGCAAAATTTACCTTTAAAAAAAAGCAACCATGGTACAGCTTGATTCCGGGTCATGGTAAGTTTTTGTCTTGCATATTTTATGATGATAGTCATGAACCACTATCAAATTCACAAAGTGACGCAGCTCCTGGTCCATGATCTGTTCATCATAGCCTCTGTTGGGTAAAAATGCTGCCAGATTTATTTTCTTTTCTTCTTCCTGTCTCCAACAACTATTTCCAACTGTCTGTGGAGAGCAGGTTGAATTTCCATCTCAGGTCCTCTGTTAGAAATGATTCTCCTGCGAGTTCATAGACTAGTCTGGACCTTGTGTATTTGGATACTCCGAGGGCGGCTTTCAGGAAGCGGGCTTTGGTGTTTTCCGTGCGGAGATCTCTATAGCTTAGCTTTTAGAAGTTATCTCAATTCCGTATGTTACAATAGGGACAATTTTGGCCTCATGGTTTTCAGTGGAAGTTTGGTTATTGTGTTGATTTCGTAGATAGCTTTTGTCGCTGCTGCTCCTGCTCTTTGTGCAGTGTGCATTCTGTATGAATATGCTGTTGTCTGTATCGTCATCATCATCATCAACAAGGATTAAGCCCAATGGGCTGTTCCGATCTCATTATAGGTCGAATTGGTCCTTCCATCTCTTCAATGATCTTCCCAACATTCTTCTCCGTTTTGGTTTATAATTATACATTCTTCTTGGTATGCGCTGTTCATTCATTCGTAATACGTGCTGAAGATAAGCATTTTGATAATATTTTATTCTTTCACAGAGATTAAATATATTAAGTTCTGTTCTTATATCTTCGTTTTTCTTTTTATCGGTCCATTGGTATCCTGCTATTGCTCTCAACATCTTCATTTCAGCAGTCTCTATTTGTTTGCTATCTGCCTTTGTTAATGTCCAGGTTGCACATCCATAAATCAGAGATAGAACTGCCAATACTTTGTAAAACTCCAAAATAGTTTCTTTTCTAGTTTTATTCAATAAATTGCGTTTAATTATGCCACATAGATAATTGAATTGTATTTTAGTGTGTTTATCTAAATTTGTGTCATTACCTAAATGACATCCCAAATAATTAAATTCTGAACTTGGTCTATAATTACATTATTTATCATTATTTTTATTCTTATTGCCGGATTGTCTGTATCGTTAGGCCTAAATATTTGAAGCTGTTTGTAGTCTATAGTGGTTCTTGTTTGAGCATTTTTTTATTTTACTTTTAACCGTGCATATACTTTTCTTCTTTGGGGATTACTTAATTCATATGACTGTGATATCTTAAGGCGTGATATGTCTTATCAAAGTTTGTTATCAGAGGGTGTGGATGCGGTAAATGTATCAAAGAAATATCCTTAAAGTTGAAACGAAGCATTATGCCACCGCAGCATCAAAAATAATCAAAATAAAATATTTTAATCCCAGGCTATTGTGATTTATCTACATTCATAATACCAAGTGTAATAAAAATGACTATTTAACTCATGCCCCAAATGGGAGTCAATGACCAATCACGTTTCAATGATTTCTGTATTACAACCAATCAGAGACGTGTTTCACGAAATAATTATCAACGTTAGGATTATCATATATTAAGCAAAGCTCCTCCTTTTTAATATTCTGAACAGGTCTGACCGTTATTTTGCAGTGACTGAGCCTATAACAAATACGGCTACCAGATTGTATATAATAGTGCTTACATGTCAACATTTGTAGCAATTGATTATACCACCAAAAAAAGAAACCACTGTTTGCACTTTCTTAAATGTATACGACATCAAAAATGAATTAATATACAGATTGATGTGTTTCATTTTTTCTCCACTAGAGAGCATTCTTACAATATTGCGTTCCTTTGGCAATAAATAGTATGATCTGGTTGCAGTGATAAACAAAAGAAGCAGTAGAAGCGTAGGCTACCTATCGTTTCTCATTAGTTTTCAAACATCACCGTTTACTTTAAATATAAAAATATTTTTAAATAACTGTAGTTAAATAATGATTTGTGAGTAAACAGCTTTATTTTATTCGTTAAATAGTCCTAACAAATGCCACTCTTGATTTCCAAATTCTCTAGATAAATTCACTCCTCACTTCGTGAGTCGTGAATTTATCGATAATTTGGAAATCACTCGTGGCATTACTTATGATAATATGTCATGCTTATATTGATTTCCTAACCATAACTGGAGTAAACTGCATTTTTTACGAAGTCATGGTATATGTACGAAAAAGTTTATCATGCTGCTGATAATTTGAAAATAACATACCGAATACTAACACCTATCAGGTTAGTTATAATTTCAAAACAACAATGAGAGGCCTGTCTTGTGGTTAACTTTTCTGCAAAGTCACTCACCATTATTATATATTTTCTTGTTTCAATGCTGCAAAATCTAAAACGCGAGCACAAAAAATATAATGAAAACTTGTTCTGAGTTGATATATAAACTAACTCGCTGGCACTATCAAACCAGTAGGTTCATGGCCGCGCGGACATAAGCTCTCCATACGTTTCTATCCTGAGCTAATGTTTACCAACCATTCTTCTTCTTCACTCCACAGGCTAGGAAAATTGCCTGTTCCGCCTCACAGTTGTTCTGTCCATATTTTCACTAGCCTTCCTACATTCCTTGAACCTCTTGGCTCGTAGTTCAATGCTGCTTTTGGTAATCTTGTTACATTCATTCTTTCTACATGTCTAAACCATTTTTCTCTATATTATTTTATTTTATCATTCAATTATATATATTTAGCTCTGTTCTTATATCTCCATTCTTTATCCGATCCATTCTTCTGCAGCCGTTTGTTCTTCTAATCTCTTACCAACCATCACCTTTGTAATTGAATAGTTGCACCGAAAAGAAATATCTAACGAACAAAAATTCGAAAGTCGAGTTTTCAGTGGATTAGTGATCTATCCGGAGAATATCACTGCATGGTGCATGTAAAATTATCCATACTCTCTTCCAGACCTGTTTTATTTAATTTTAAAAATTGGCTTTCAAGCGAATAGTGATCTATATGTAACAAAATGGCGAAAGCAGTTAGTCAAGTCATGAGTAGCTGTTCAGAAAAACAATTATTGCACATGTGCAAATTCATTCCACCAGAGTTTCATGAATTATAATCAGAATCTTAGAGAAATTGAGTGAAAATAAGAAAGACACAAAGAACGTCACGAAATAACATTAAACTGAAAATAATTATTGAAAACTGATTCAGTTAGATTTTTTCTATTTCTTATTGTAGCATATTTAGTTAAATATGTGTTAGATCATTTTTCCGCTCTATGGAGATAGATCGTTTTTCACCCAGTTCTGTATTAAATTCTTAATATTCAATCGGTAGCACGTTATTTTGCATTCAGATTGGCTGTATATGTTTCCAATAGGACGAGAGTTTAAAATGTATATTATATAATACAAGTAATAGCCTCAAAATTAACATTATGCACAATTTGTAGTTTGTGGGTTAGATCTCTTTTCGGAGCAACTATTCTATTTAACTTCTTCACATCTGATTAATGTTATTCTTCCACCTTCGTTTTGTCCCTTTTATTATGTAAATACAAAAGGAAGCAACATTACGAAGTTGTACAGTAAAAGCTCCTTATTCGCGTTTTCATTATTCGCGGGTTAAAAATTGCGACACAGTTCCTGTATTCGCGGCTAAAAATGTCTTTATTCGCGGATCCAGTCGGTATTTTAGAAGGATTACTGTCCTTTATTAACCATCGGCAACTTTTTTTTTTACTGCAGGCACGTGCCAAGGCGACTTTTACAAAGAGCGATTCAAACCAAATGGGCAAATTAATATCAAAGTAAAACAAACCTTATTGTCACTACGCCTAAAGTTCGTTGTTAAAAGCCACCGCCGCTATATTTCACATGTCACTATGTCCGTTGATAAATGCCGCCCTTGCCACTATAGGTGTTTCATTGTTTCAACTTGTCATTCGTTGCAATAATTTTGATTGAATAACATGCGTCTCTTCTGCTTTGTTGCCAATTTATAATGTCGAGCAAAAGGAAAATTGTTGAAAATCTCCCATTAATTGATTTTATTTTGGTAATTTTCATTTTATTTTGGAACCTTGGAACGTATACCCTATATACCCATTACGGTCATAACTATTTGCACTTTTATGAAATAAAATATTTCTTGTGCAATGAATGCGTGAACGTTTACTTAAAACCATTGAAAATAGCCTTCATTTCACCGAGCTTCAAGCAAAGGTCACCCCAAATCAATATTAAATATTCATATATACTTATATTTGGGGGTGACCTTTTCTTGAAGCTCAGTGAAATGAAGGTCTTTTTCGATGGTTTTAAGTAAAAGTTCACCCATTCGTTGCACAGGAAATATTTCATTTTCCCAAAAATCCAAAAAGTTATAACCCTAACACCATACAAATTACCATCCCATATTCGCGGTTTCTGTATTCGCGGCATATTTGCGGAACATATCCCCCGCGAATAAGGAGATTTTACTGTACTTAATAAATAAGTTGAGTCTGTTGTCATCTTACCTCATATTAGTAGTTGTTTCAGAGCATTTTTGCTCTATCATCAGCTTATACAATCTATATACACCGATAAGTAAGTGCATGGAGTAGAGAGAATGTTTATACGTGTTCTTTTTATGTAGCCTATGAGTGTAGATGTGTGTAAATATTGTAGACATGTGTTTGTTTATTTATTCATATACGTACCAGCAAAATTTGGACATGGAGAAGAAATTAGGGAAATTTCAACAGATATGTGGTTCAATAAGATGATATTTGAGAAATAAGACCACAAGGGAAACTCAAAATTTTACAAAACTGTAGCCGTTCCAACGTTAACATACGGGTCTCAGACTTGGCCTTTAACGATCTCTGATAAAAATAAAATTGAGACAATAGAAATGAGATTTCTCAGATCAGTTGCAGGTGTATCTCTAAGAGATCAAAAGAGAAGTCAATATATTAGAGACGAATTACAAATATATAATATAAACGAGAGAATACACAGAAATAAACGCAATTGGTTTGAACATATACAAAGAATGCCAAATAATCGTTTATCAAAGCAACTGCTTCATTATAGGCCTCTAGGCCGAACAAATGTAGGAAGACCAAAACGTCGTTAGAAAGACGACATGCACCTGCAGCATACAGTGCACCGGGGAGCGGAACGGGCCAACAGGCCCATACCTCGAAGATGATGATTGTTTCTTAATCGTGGAACAGGAATATCTATGTACGCTAGTGCCTAACAGGCCCGTGCATAATGTCATTTGTAAATTATGTATTTCCTGCCTTTTTTAATGTGATAGCTCCCACAGCTACTACTACTACTAAAAAAGTCCGTCACGCAACTGCGTAAATTAAGCGAATTCCCGAGCAAGTCCAATTTATGATCCCATTTTACTAGCTTAAGAATATACCGGGTACATTTATTTTTTTAAATTAGGACGACCCAATTTCTGACACCACCTTATTTAAAAGGTGTCCCACTGCAGTGAAAACATTTGAAAATTGTTGTATATTTAGACAACATTTAAAAATACTTCTACGGATTCATATTTCCATTACTTTATTAAAATTATTAAATAAATTAAAATAAATCTATCTTATAGGATATCAATCAATCAATAATGTCCACCGCTGTGATCTCGAGGTAGCGTGCTACCTTGTCACGCAGTGGGCCCGGGTTCGATTCTTGGTCGGGACAGGCTCTTGGGTGAGGTTTTTTTCGGGATTTTTCCTCACCTGTATGTAAGACAAACTCCGAAAATCATCCGGCCATCATCCTTATCATTATCATCATCATCCTTCACCGGTGTGGAAAGCAACAGAAAGCTGCAAAGCATAGCATGAAAAAGCTATGATTGCAGTGAAAGACCTGCCCTCGGGCAGAATTAGTATAGTATAGTATATTGTGACGAACCAAATATGGCGGTTGCTACAGTCAATTTTTAATTTCGGATAAATTCCCACTTCTAATGGTCGATTGTCGCTAATTTTTTATGAACATTTCCCTCGATTTATTTTAGTAGCATATACTGATTTTCATTGTGAAACATCGAACATTGCGACCGCTAGAGAGATTTTTAAATTTTCGTTTCAGATAAATTCCTACACCTAATGGTCCGATTTTACTGGTTAGTGCACTCGACCTTACTTTTTAAATTAATTGTCGTATGCCAAGTTGAGTTTCCATGAAACAAAAATTGCTGCCGCTAGTGCATTAACAGACACACACACACACACACACACATATATATGTTCTGCAGTGTTATGCCCTATGGCAGGTCCTTCACCGCAATCATAGCATTTTCATGCTATGCGTGCAGTTTTAGTAGCGAATTATAGGTGTTGTAACTTCCTACACCGGGAATGATAATGATGATAAGAATGATGATGATTGCCAGATGATGTTCGGGGACCTTTTGGGCCTTAGAGCTACCTGACATTTGTCTTACAGGTGAGGAAAAACCCCGAAAAAACCTCACCCGGAAGCTTGTCCCGACCGGGAATCGAACCCGGGCCCGCTGCGTGACAAGGCAGTGCGCTACCTCAATACCACAGCGGTGGACCACAATGTTCATTATTGTATTATAAAAGAAGTACTTATATCAGAAAGGAATTGAACTTAGAGTTACAACATTAATAGACGAAAATATAGAATACACTTGAAAGACTATGTCCTATGAAAGCTAGCACCAGGACGGCAAGAACTGTTTTATATTAATCGGAGGGGGGGGGCAAGAAATATACGTTGACCTCTAAAGAGATGGCGTGAGCAATTTTGAGCCGGAACAGATCAACAGGTCTAATCCTTGAAGACGATATTTGTGTGTGTGTGTGTGTGTGTATATATATATATATATATATATACCCTTAGTAATTCTGCCCGAAGGCAGGTCCTTTACTGCAATCATAGCATTTGCATGCTATGCTTGCAGCTTTACTAGGGAATTATAGGTGTGGTAGCTTCCCGTTGCTTTCCACACCGGTGAAGGATGATGATGATAATGATAAGGATGATGATGATGATGATAATGATAAGGATGATGATGATGATGATGATGGCCATATGATTTCGGGGACAGTTTGGGCCTTAATGTTTTCCTGACATTTGTCTTACAGGTGAGGAAAAACCCCGATAAAAACCTCACTCAAAAAACTGCCCCAACCGGGGATCGAACCCGGGCCCGCTGCGTGACAAGGCAGCACGCTACCTCGAGACCACAGCGGTGGATATAAAAATAAATGTTTGAATATGATTTGCCCAGTGGTGTAAGGGATAGCACGCTGGGGTACCAACCCAGAGGTCCGGGTTCAAATCCCGTTCAGGCATTTATTTTTCTTATCACGTCATATATATATATATATATATATTATATATACCTACACATTTTGGTAATGGTAATTTTGGTTTCTACTACGTTAAACTAGTGGTTATGTTCCTTGCCTCTGGTTCCGAGAGTCGTGGGTTCAAACCCTACCGTGCTTGACGGATTTTTAGGGGGAAAAATCCGAGGAGATACTTTAAACCGTGGCTCGTAAAAGAACCTTACTCCTGAATAGAGGCCTCTAAACAAAATTTACTGACCTTCTTCATCCTAGTAATACCTTAGTTGCCTGCTAGATGTCTCATTGGGTCGGTGTGTTCACCGCTAGAGATCTTCATGGAAATAAGCATAACGAAATTAACTTTGTCTAGTAACTCCTAACAAAGGCGAGGTTAAAGTCCAACTTTAGGCTGTAACGCCATTGTACATAGATAAACTGGGTAGAATCAATAAAAAAAAACAATATAAGTACCTTTTTATATCGGTCTTCCCCAATTAAAATGGATTTTTATTTAAAAAGCTTCGTTAATTAGTTAAAACCATATTTTGAAAGGCCTACGTGAGTTTAACTAATTAACGAAGTTTTTTTTAACAAAAATCCATTTTAATTGAGGAAGACCGATATAAAAAGGTACTTATATTAAATTACTTTTTTTTATGAATTAACACAATGAGGTATTATTTATTTACGTACAATTTTCTTACTCACCTCATATTTTTTTCGTCTTCTTAAACTAGTTTCGGAACTGTCTTCTATTCCATCGTCAGTATTTGCGAAACTAGTTTAAGATTAAATATTTCATAATTTTATATTTTAATTTTGAATAATACCTCAACGGAACTTTATCATGAATTTTATTAATGTTCACTAGTTTAAGGGACTCTTACTTTAAGGGAGGAAAGGAGATTACGAGTATTTGAGAATAAAGTTCTTAGGAAAATTTTTGGACCAAAGAGAGATGTACAGACAGGTGAATGGAAAAGATTGCATAACAGTGAATTGCATGGTCTTTATAGGAAGCCAGATATAATAAGAACAGTTAAGTCTCGTAGGCTGCGATGGGCAGGGCATGTGGCACGAATGGCGAATGAAAGACGTGCATGGAAGCTTCTTGTAGGAAAACCAGAGGGAAAACGCCCAGTTGGTAGAACAAGAATGAGGTGGGAGAATAACATTAACTATGATTTGAGGGAAGTAGATTATACAGAGAATGATTGGAAAACATTGGCTCAGGATAGGGATGTATGGAGAGCTTGTTCCCGCGCGGCCATGAACCTACGGGTTCGACAGAGGCAGTGAGTTAGTTAGTTAGAACCCCATGTCCAAACACTTATACTTCCATGAACCTACGGGTTCGATAGTGCCAGTGAGTGAGTAAGTAAGTTCAAGAAAAAGAAAAATATGAGGTGAGTGATAAAATTGTACATAAACTTTTATTAATATTTAAAAAAAATACTACATAACCTCAATTGTAATTACAATGAATTTTAGAAATATGGATAGGATCATTGAAGATCTTTATTCTTTTTTCAGAAATATTTCAATGAGAACAACAGCAGTAGCTTCATTTCTTCGGAATGCGTTAAAAAAATACCACATCGAAGAAGTGTATAGGCTATATATTAATTTGTGTTTCTCGTATAATTTATCATATTTATACTATTATTATTATTATCATTATAATTATTATTATTATCATTATAATAATTATTATTATATTATAAAAGTTACTTTAATCAGCTATTAAATGTACATACAGAACAGGACATTGAGGTGGATAATTTACAGACAGCAGAAATGCTAGTCACAGGGCCAAGTGCATTAGAGGTTGAAATGGCGATTGAAAAATTGAAGATGTATAAAGCATCAGGTTCAGATGAGATCCCAGCAGAACTGATAAAATCAGGGGGAGAAAAATTGATGGACAAGATACGCTGGTTGCTTAGTATGATTTGGGAAAAAGAAGCTCTTCCAGATGAATGGAAAGAATCAATTATCGTACCAATTTATAAGAAAGGAGATAAAACTGATTGCAACAACTACAGGGGCATCTCATTACTTTCAACTTCGTACAAAATCCTAACAAATATATTAGTCAGCAGACTTACTCCCTATATTGATGACATTCTAGGAAATCACCAATGTGCATTTAGAAGAAACAGGTCTACAACAGATCAGATTTTTAGTATAAGACAGATTTTAGAAAAGAAATGGGAATATAGTGGTACTGTACATCAACTATATGTAGACTTCAGAAAAGCATATGATTCAATTAAGAGGGAGAAGTTATATAGTATCTTGCTGGAGTTCGGAATTCCTAAAAAGTTAGTTAGACTCATACGAATGTGTCTTAATGGCACAAAGAGTAGGGTGCGTGTAGGCAAAGAGTTTTCGGACACTTTTTAAATCCAGAATGGGTTGAAGCAAGGAGATGCACTATCTCCTCTACTATTTAATTTTGTACTAGAGCATGCCATTAAAACTTTAGAGAATGAGGAAGGCTTACAACTGAATGGTATTAATAAACTGTTAGTTTATGCTGATGATGTAGTATTGTTGGCCGATAGTGAGGAGATACTAAAGGACAATACGCACACACTATTGAGTAACACTAAGAACTTAGGACTGGAAGTAAATATCAATAAAACTACATATATGGTCACACGTAGAAATACATTATAATGGAAATGGACAGCTAATGACAAATGAGGGAAATTTTGAGGAAGTGGCTGAATTCAAATACCTAGGAACAATAATCACAAATAGGAATGAGATGCACAAGGCAATTAAACATAGGCTCAATTCAGGAAATGCGTGTTATTATGCATTAGAGAGACTCTTGATGTCCCAACTCCTTTCAAAAAACGTTAAACTGAAAATATATAAAACTATTATTCTACCAGTTATACTATATGGGTGCGAAACATGGACTCTTACTTTAAGGGAGGAAAGGAGATGACAAGTATTTGAGAATAAAATACTAAGGAAAATTTTTGGACCAATGAGAGATGAACAGACAGGTGAATGGAGAAGACTACATAACAATGAACTACATCGTCTTTATAGGAAGCCAGATATAATAAGAACAGTTAAGTCTCGTAGACTGCGATGGGCAGGACATGTTGCACGTATGGGGAATGAAAGACTTGCATGGAAGCTTCTTGTAGGAAAGCCAGAGGAAAAACGCCCAGTTGGTAGACCAAGAGTGAGGTGGGAGAATAACATTAACTATGATTTGAGGGAAGTAGATTATACAGGGAATGATTGGAAAACATTAGCTCAGGATAGGGATGTATGGAGAGCTTATGTCCGTGCGGCCATGAACCTACGGGTTCGATAGTGTCAGTGAGCAAGTAAGTATATTATTATTATTATTATTATTATTATTATTATTATTATTATTATTATTATTATCGTAAGTATTATTATTGTTATTATCGTATAAAATGTTGTTTGTACATGAAATTTACATTGCTATATTTAATGTATCTTCAAGTGTTTATAATTTGTATAGTGTATATCTATATTTGTCAAATATTTATTTGTATTTGTGCTGGTTGAGTGGAAGAGAAGGCCTTATGGCCTTAACTCTGCCAGAATAAATAAAACATTATTATTATTATTATTATTATTATTATTATTATTATTATTATTAAGTGTAAAAATAATACCTTTTTAGTGGAAATATCACTTTATTGGTAGCAGTGGTCATTTCCTTTAAGAGAGCAAAGCTAGCCTGATTGAAATTCAACATGATAAATAACTGTGTATGAGAGAGAGAGAGAGAGAGAGAGAGAGAGAGAGAGAGAGAGAGAGAGACCATTAAGAGATAAACGTTATCGTGACGTCACAAGGCTTTTGTGGCAAAGTATGCACGTTACATGTGATGACTTAGCAAAACATTCTCAGTCGCTTTATTCTGATTAAAATGATTATTCTCAACTTTAATCTCATTACTGTGTTAAAAGGTCATCCCAAGTTGTTATAATAGCGAGCCAATAATGTAAGTTAGAAGGAGAAGAGGCACTAACATCTCCCACTGTTTGTTCACAGGTGAGCAGTGACTCAGCAATTTGGTCTTGTTGAGCTGTCACAAGGAAACAACTTCGTCATTTTCACGTATACCCGCAGCTCGAGCGCAGTCATCTCCTCAAAACAGTCTCGTCTCGTCTGTAAAATATCATTTCTCCTTCCCCTCCCCCACCAATTCCCTCCTTACAACTTTCTCTCCTTCCCCTTAAATCAAATCAAGATCACGAAAAATGACAACAGTAATATCATTCGTAAAGTTACAGTGTTCCGAAGTTAATGTGTGTAGTATAATACATTACATATCCATATGTACAAGTGATTGCGTGTGAATTTATGCGACTCCCAGTGTTTAGTGCTATTTTCAACACGTCTACATGCAAAGGAAGTGAAAGTTTAGTTTTTTACAAACGCAGGTTACATTTAATTTATTATTTATTCTGTGGGAAGATGTAAATAACATCAGCTGTTATTTCTCATAGTGTTTAAACATGTTCCGTCTAAGGAAATCGTGAATATTAAATTAAAGACTATAAAGAGTGTGTTTTCAGTGAAATACGTTATAGGTTGACAGTGCATTTTTAACAAATTCCATATTAATTGGCCGCTATGGATGGCGAAGAGGATTATCTTGGTGTTTCAACAATGGACACTTCTAGTGGAGCTAAGGGTCGATGTTTCACCCCTCTTCCTCCAACTCAAACAAGTTCGGGACCTATGGATAAAGCAGGAGACCAAGGAGACATGACATTCTGTATGGCTAATTACGTCAAAGAAGCAATGCAGGTAAGATATTTGTTTTTTTTATTGTTGCATGACACTGAAAAAGAAAGTTTGATTAATGTTTAACCCTTAAATTCGCATATATCCTCAATTAGTTTATTTTATTTAATATTTTTAATAAAACAGAAGAAAACGAACGAGTAGAAATTTCTTAAATATGTGTAGCATTATACAATATACCGAATAATAATAGTGTATGATATAGTTTTCAGTGCGGTCCGCAACATTTAGATAATTAGTGCTTTGCCAATTTAAGGTTTAAAAAAGATGGGAATGGATGTCAATAATCTTCCTAAGGAAAAATACCATGTAAATTCCTGCCAGTCATTCTGTCAGTTGGATCCCTGAATGGTTAGGCTGCATGTTGTACGTAGTAGTAATGAAAGGAAGTATAACTTACAACTGGGCGCTGGCTTCTCGAAAGATTATGAAGAAATCACATGTCGAGGATAACTGCGGCTTCCTTTATCGCTGTCGCAGTATTAGACACTCTTTTCATTGGGTTTTTTATCGACAAACTCTGCAAATAAAATAGGATTCTTGTTGAATTGGCTGAATTCAAATACCTAGGAACAATAATCACAAATAGGAATGAGATGCACAAAGAAATTAAACATAGGCTCAATTCTGGAAATGCATGCTATTATGCATTGCAGAGACTTTTGATGTCCCAACTCCTTTCAAAAAACGTTAAGCTGAAAATATATAAAACTATTGTTCTACCAGTTATATTATATGGGTGCGAAACATGGACTCTTACTTTAAGGGAGGAAAGGAGATTGCGAGTATTTGAGAATAAAGTTCTTAGGAAAATTTTTGGACCAAAGAGAGATGAACAGACAGGTGAATGGAGAAGACTACATAACAATGAACTACATGGTCTTTATAGGAAGCCAGTATAATAAGAGCAGTTAAGTCCCGTAGACTGCGATGGGCAGGACATGTTGCGCGTATGGGGAATGAAAGACGTGCATGGAAACTTCTTGTAGGAAAGCCAGAAGGAAAACGCCCGGTTGGTAGACCAAGAATGAGGTGGGAGAACAATATTAACTATGATTTGAGGGAAGTAGATTATACAGGGAATGATTGGAAAGCATTAGCTCAGGATAGGGATGTATGGAGAGCTTATGTCCGCGCGGCCATGAACCTACGGGTTCGATAGTGCCAGTGAGTAAGTAAGTAAGTAAGTTAGCTGGTACTGTTATTTCAATCAGAAAAGGGGTTTTATCTTCTCCTTCAGGTTTCATGGATTAGGCAGCAATGCTTTCTTCCCATCTTCTCCTTGGCCTGCCTCTTGATCTGGACTCAAAAGCAATCCTCAGCCATCTGTTTAGATCTATTCTTTCCACGTGTTCTTTTCATCTCCTTCTATAATATGTTATATCTTCAATTGTAACTCACTGGCACTTTCGAACCCGTAGGTTCATGACCGCACAGACATAAGTTTTACATATATTCCTATCCTGAGTTAATGTTTTCAATCATCAACTTCTGTGTAATTTACTCCCTCAGACCATCATCTTCTTCTTCTTCTTCTTCTTCTACTTCACTTCACGGACTAGGCAAAATGCCCGTTCCGCCTCACAGTTGTTCTGTCCATCTTTTCACTGGCCTTCCTACATTCCTTGGACCTCTTGGCTTGTAGTTAAATGCTGCTTTTGGTAATCTTGTTACGTTCATTCTTTCTACATGTCTAAACCATTTTTCTCTATATCCTTTGATTTTATCATTTAATGGATATCCATCCATAGTAATTCTGCTCGAAGGCAGGTCCTTCACTCCAATCATAGCATTTTCATACTATGCTTGCAGTTTTACTAAGGAATTGTAGGTGTGGTAGCTTCCAGTTGCTTTCCACACCGGTGAAGGGTGATGATGATGATAAGGATGATGATGATGATGATGGCGGCCATATGATTTCGGGGACCGTTTGGGGCCATAAAGTTTTCCTGACATTTGTCTTACAGGTGAGGAAAAACCCCGATAAAAACCTCACCCCAGAAAACTGTCTCGACCGGGGATCGAACCCGGGACTGCTGCGTGACAAGGCAGCACGCTACCTCGAGACCGCAGCGGTGGCTATAATGGATATATATATATATATATATATATATATATAACTCTGTTCTTATGTCTTCATTCTTTAACCGATCCATTCTTGTGGAGCCTTTTGTTCTTCTAAGGAAGTTCATTTTTACGCTTTGTATTCTACTTTGTAATTTTTTGGTCATTACCCAAGTTTCACTCCGATAAAGTAATGCAGGAACTGCCAATGTTTTATAAAACTTCAATCCAGTATCTCTTCTTGTTTTGTTCTTTAATGTTCTATGTATAGTTCCACATATCATTTGAAATCTTCGACAGTTTCACATTTACGTCTCTTTCAGTTCCTCAGATCATGGTTAATGCTATTCTACGTACTGGGAGTTTTCCCTGTGGTTTTTCTAATAGTAGTTCCTGTGCCCTTATTTCATCCCCCATTCGTGCCACATGTCCTACCTATCGCAATCTATGCGAGTTAACTGTTTTTATTATTGTACTCCGCCAACTTAAATGAAGTATTATTATTATTATTATTATTATTATTATTAATGTCCATGAGGTTTGGCCGATCGATAAGTACTACAAGAGTAGACTAAAAGCTCTAGAAATGGATTATTTACGCAGAAGTGCCAGAAAGTCAAAATTAGAACATGTCACAAATAAGGTAATTGGAAACATAATGGAAGCAGAAGAGAGCATAATTGAGAGAATTGAGGAGAAGGAATTAAAATGGTTAGGACATATTTTAGTTTTCGTGGTGGAGTGGCTTGCGTGCTTAAATGATCCCGAGAGCAATGGCGGCGGTAGCATTGCTGCTGATAGGGTTACTCATGCTGGACTGGTCGAAGGTGATAAGCCAGACGAAAAAAGTACCTTGGTCCAAAGAGTGACGATCTTTCACCGTCAAAATACAACCGTCAAGAAATGCGGACATGGGTTCAACTGGGGTAAAATTTTCCGGAGGTCAAATAGTCCCCCATTCGGTTCTCCGGCCGGGGACTACTTCAGGGAACCCATGCCAAAGACTCAAACATAGGGACATGTTCCTATGAACATGGAATGTTAGGTATTTTAGTATAGGACATGTGGTTCGAATGGGGAATGAAAAGACGTGCATGGAAGCTTCTTGCAGGAAAACCAGAGGGAAAACGCCCAGTTGGTAGACCAAGAATGAGGTGGGAGAATAATATTAACTATGATTTGAGGAAGTAGATTATACAGGGATGATTGGAAAACATTGGCTCAGGATAGGGATATGTGGAGAGCTTATGTCCGCGCGGCAATGAACCTACGGGTTCGATAGTGTCAGTGAGTTAGAGTTAGTTAGGACATGTTTTAAGAATGGAAGATGAGCGTTGGCTGAAACAACTACATCAATGGCAACCGACCAGAAAGAAGAAAAGAGGGAGACTATAGTTAATATGGAAGGAAAAACATGAGGATAGCAATGCAAGCAAGACGGTTAAACATCGAAGATGCCCAGGATTGTAGGCTTTGGAGGTTTGGCACGGGAAGACGGCAGCAGCTGTAAAAAACCCGAAGATAGATATATTGTTATTAATGTTATTATTATATCTGGTTTCCCATAAAGATCATGTTATGAAATCTTCTTCATTCATTTGTATGGTGATCTCTTTTAATAGTTAACTATATACTTTTTGCACCTCTTATGAACATTCTTAAAGAAGCTGCATATTGCTTTCTGTTTAGAAGGGGTGGCTTTTAAAACAGGTATAATATAATGGAGCTAAAATTCAAATTTCAGGTCGTTTACGACTGTTTATGTACGAAAATAAATTAATACAAGTAGATATTCAATTATTTCTGCACGATAGTGCGTTCTGTCTTACTACAGAAATGGCCACCATGATTGAAAGTTCAGTTTCCTAAATTTCGGGGTTGCCAACCTGTAAATAACTTAATAAATATACTGTAATGTTACAAATTACTTACCTAGTGAGGGAAGTAAAACCAGTGCCCTGTATGTATACTACATATAATGTATATACAAAAATATATCCAAACGGTAGTGTTAATATACATTATACGAAACAAATCACTGCATTTTAAATGAACTGAACTTTATTTGTAAAGAATATAAAACAATAAATTCGTGCTTGCTGCCATTGTATTCCTGATTGGTGTCACGACCTGCTGTAGTCTCAACTAAATTATTTTCGGCATTTACAGAATAAACATTGGCCAGACTGTTAACATTAGTCAGTTGTTTGTAACGAACGCAAATATTTGCAACAAAAATATTATTGTATTATTATTTATTATTTTGAAAACACCATCGTGCGAAAAATAATGTACAACGCACGTTTGTAAAGTGTTTTGCAGAATCTTGCTATCGCTCGGTTTTTAACCATTTTCTCGTTTCTGTAAAAATAAAACACTCCCCAACCTCGCAATGTAATATACTCTTGTTTGTATGATTTTTCACAACATTGTATTCTGCTAGAGACCTCGTGGACAAAGTAAATTTGTACTATTTAAGTGATTAATAAGACGTAACATTTTTGGGTCTTTTTTTTCAGATTTTTTTTCACTAGTTTTACATGATCTTAGTAAAAATCACCATAAAGACATACTTGGTATAAAACTGAATAAACCCTTATTGATTATTAATCTCCCAAATGTTCAATGATTTAATTAAATGGCCGCGGTATTTTGACTACGCAAAGGTAACATAATCATCGGGTTCTATTCCCGATCGGGACAGGCTCCTGCGTGAGGTTTTTTCGGGGTTTTTCCTAACCTGTTAGATAAATGTTAGAAAGCTTAGGGCCCAACGGTTCCCGAAAATCTTCCGGCCATCATCCTTATCGTTATCTTCATCAACCTTGCCCTGTGTGGAAAGCAACGGGAATCTACCATACCTATAATTCCCTACTAAAGCTGCAAAGCATAGCTTGAAAATGATATGATTGCAGTGAAAGACCTGCACTCGAGCAGAACTACTAGATAGACAGATGCATTATAGGTATTTTTGTCGTCCCAACTTTTCTCAAAAATACGTTAAATATATAAAATACGTTAATATATAAAATGTTATTCTCCCTGTTATATGGATGCGAAACATTGACTCTTACTTTAAGAGAAGAGAAAATATTACGAGTATTTGAGAACAAAGCTCTTAGGAAAGATTAATGAACATTCAAGCTAATGGAGAAGACTTCGTAGTAGTAAGCTACATGATCTTTATAGGAAGCCAGATATAAAAAATCAAAGATTATAGATGTAAATGGTTTAAACATGTAGAAATAATTAATGGAACAGGATTACCAAAAGCAGCATTTAAGTAGGCTACAAGCCAAGAGCATCAAGGAATGTAGGAAGGACAGTGAAATGATGGACAGAACAACTGTAGGCGGAACAGGCAATTTGCCTAGCCCGTGAAGTGAAGAAAAAATGTATAATCATCATCATCATAGTACATTCACGAATTTAGGCTATTTGTTCACCTGTTTCGGCCTCAAGAGAAACACCATCCAAAAGTCTTTTGAGTGGACGTCCTGATCTTCTTCTTCCTGCAGGTTGATATCTTTAACATTTGTTTGGGTATCCTATGATATTCCATTCGATGAACATGTTGCATCCATCTTGACTTATAATCAGAAATTTTGTTTTCTAAAGGTTCCATGTGTAATTCTTTTAAGACGTCTCCTTTTTCTAATGATCTAGTAGTGCGTATCCTGCAGTCCTCTGAAGGTATCTCATTTCAGCAGATATCTTTGTCTCTGTATATTCTTCTGTTTCAATGTCCATACTTCGCTACTATACAAAAGAGTTGGAAGAGTCAGTGTTTTATACACTTTTAGTCTTGAATGTTTTGGACTAACTGTGGCTTGAAGATAGAATTTATTAACCCTAAAATCCTTAACAAGTTTGATTTTTTTGCATTTACATCCTTTTCTTCTTCATATGAGATATTGCATCCTGGATATGTAAAATTATCCACCTGCTCCAAAATATATACAACCTGGAATTTCTACAAGAGATAAAATAAGAAACAGCGTAATTAAACAAAAGATGAATGTTCGAACTGTAAGTGTAGAATAAAATGAATTGTATTCTAATATTCGGGGAAAAAAACTAAAATGTGGCGTATTATTATTTATTCTAACCTACGGTCAGTCAATCTCGCAAAACGTACTTAAATTATTATACAACAATCGATGGATTAAAATTTCCACTGGGATTCTACATTATCGATTCAGAATCAACATGAATTATTAATGGCATTTTTCTGTAAAGTCATACATATGTCAATGTGTTACAATAGGGCCTATATTTAGTATTATAGATGACTTCATTACTACATTCGTGAAATTGTGAATTTAAATCATTTGAAGTATAAGTGTTTGTACATAGGGTTCCACTGGTGTAAAATTTTCTGGAGGTAAAATAGTATCGCAATCGGTTCTCCGGACGGGGACTACTTCAGGGAATACATGACAAAGGCTCAAACACTCGGGATATGTCCCTAGGAACATGGAATGTGAGGACATTATATAGTAGTGGGACACTAGATATTAGCGCGGAAATTTGATAAATCGCCCTTGAATATAGTAGCTTTACAGGAAGTTACATGGCCAGGAGATATTTTTAATTCATTATAATTATTCTGAATTTGGAACTGTTTTTCTTTTTTCTTTTTTTTTTAATCCGAAAGAGAATCCTCTCCGCTATCCAAGATATTAAGTTTGTCAGCGATAGTATGTCATACATGTAAGTGGTAAACTACATGATTTTATAATCGTAAATGTACATGGTCCCACAGAAAATAAGGATGACAAGATCAAGGATGAGTTCTATGAAGAATTAGAATGCGTATTTGATAGTCTTTCATGGTAGCGTATGAAAATTGTCTTAGGAAATTTTAATGCAAAAGTGAGACAGAAAGATATATTTTTTTGTCAAATTGCTACCAGATTGTATTTTATGACATTTCTGGCTTTCTCCCCGGCTTTGACGGAATTGTGTATTCAATTTCTTAGGTTGTGACACCTAGGAGGTGGAGTTATGTTATTCCGATGATATGATGGGTGATCAATTATAATGAAGCGCCAGGAGAGTCCTTAACCTAAATTCCAGAACATGGGCAACCACAGGAATAACCCTTTGAGAAATAAAAATCCCGTCTTTTGACCGGGAATTGAACCCGGGACCTCATGAACTGTAGTCAGAAAACATTGACCACTAGCCCATGAAGATGGTCTATTCAAATCAACAGTAGCCATATTTAATCTTCATGGAGGTAGTAATGGCAATGGGATTAGATTAGTCATCTTTGCCAAATCAAACAGGTCTCGTGGACTGCGATGAGCAGGGCATGTGGCACGAATGGGGTATGAAAGAGGGGTTTGAAAACTCCTTATAGGAAAAAGAGAGAGAAAGTGTTCAATAGGTGGACCAAGAATGAGGTGGTAGAATAACATTAACCATGATTTGAGGGAAGTAAATTATACAGTGGATGAATGGAAAATATTAGCTCGGGATAGGGATCCAATGAGAGTGGCCATGAACTTACGGGTTTGATAGTGCCAGTGAGTTATTTATAAGTAGGTACCGTGGTATTGCCACCGGAATTACATTGGTCATTCTTCAGGTACATTAATGACGTCAGTCAAATATACAAGCAGGTTACATGAACATTATGGTTTATGAACCAATCGTGCTGTTTACTACAATACGAAGTTAACTTCGCACGGGCGGAGGGGAAGAGTTTTAGCACTAGTGTCGCCGAACTACTGAATCTGTGGAAGGGATGTAGGGGAAAACTGTACATCCGATCACCTATTAAAATGGTTCAGTTTTAAGTGTGGACGGAGAATCCCTAAACACAACACACGTGTGAAAGATCTTAACATGGTTGTCAAATTAGTCATTTTAAGCACGGAACGCTCAAGCGGTCGGATCATTTAAAATCACAGTATTTGTCGTCTCTCCGTTACCAGCCTCACAATAAATCACAAGTGGCAACATGTAAAGAGAATGGACAGCCCATTCCTACACGTAACCCCAATAGTAACAGGATTGTCATTTTGTCAATGATCGCCTAGAAGGATGGACCATTAAAATCCATAGTATTTGTGAGCTCTCTACCTTTCAGACAAAGAACATATTCAGAGGACAGTAAGTGGCAACATAGTAAGGAAGGTAAAGAGAAAGACAGCATGTTAGTTAACATATTTTCCGCTTGTGCAGATTACTTGGTGGAGTAATATATAGGATCCCTGTGTTTCTATGAGGAGTTGGTTGTCATCCAGGTCAGGCGTAGAGGGTACACCAGTCAGTTATATCTACACTACAGTTGTTTATTGTGAAATACAGTAAAAACTCGTTATTCGCGGGTTAAAAAATTGCAACACAGTTCCTGCATTCGCGGCCAAAAATGTCTTTATTCGCGGATTCCGTCGGTATATTAGAAGGATTAGTGTCCTTTATTAACTATCAGCAGTCTTTCTCTTTCTCTCTCTCTCTCTCTCTCTCTCTCTCTCTCTCTCTCTTCTCTCTCTCTCTTTTTTTTTTTTTTTTTTTTTTTTTTTTTACTGCAGGCACGTGCCAAGGCGGCTTTTACCAATAGTGATTCAAACCAAATGGACAAACATCAAAACAAAACAAAAGAAACCTTATTATCCTTAACCCTAAAGTTCATTCTTAAAAGCTGTTGTCGTATTTCACGTGCCGATATGTACTTTGATAAATACCTCCATCGCCACGATCGGTATATCATTGTTTCAACTTGTCATTCGTTGCAATAATTTTGATTGAATAACACGTGTCTCTTGTGCTTTGTTCTCAGTTTATATTGTCGAGTAAAAGGAAAGAAAAATTAGTACCGAAGAGAAAGAAATTAGTGTTGCCGCTTAAAGTAAAAAATGGTTGACCGTTCATACGCGTTGGCGAGTCGTTTACGTCTATATAACGCTCTTTCAGTGTTATTGAATCAAGAAATCCGAAGACAAAATAAGGAATTTTATCGCAGAATTCACAGCTTGAATATCAATCTTAATTTAAAGGTCTTTTAAAAGCGGCAAAACAGGAAACAATTAAATACTTTTTATTTTATTCTGTAACCTTGGAACGTATCCCCTATATACCCATACAAATTACCATTCCACATTCGCGGTTTCTGTATTCGCGGCATATTTGCGGAACATATCCCTCGCAAATAAGGAGCTTTTACTGTATATTAAAACTTAGTTACAGTGTGGTCATTAATCATAAATGATATGCTTCACTGTACTGTACCGCCCCTTACGTGTGAACACCAGATATTTGAACTCCCTCCGAACCAGGCAATACTTCTCGATAAATTCAGAATCCGGTTTTAAGTTATTTAGTTATAAGTTGTAGGCCTTTTGATCAAAACGCGGGCGGACAGTATTTCCTTTTTATCGGAAATGAGACACAGTTTCTGGATTGTATATTATTACCAGGGTTCAGGTCACAATTCTCCTGATCGGATCAGGATTTTTAAACTGACCTAAACCTTCTTGCGGCACCATGACCCTGGGATCGATTCAGCCTCTAAAAGAATGAGTACCAGACATATGTTCTGGGGTTAAAGGTGGCATTCACGCAGGACTGATATTTCGTGCTAATTGTTTCGAAAAGTGAGAGCCTTAACCTCCTTTTTCCCTGAGGGTACCTCCTAGGGTCTGTAGTGGGGTCACTTTACCTCTTTAGATCGGTTTTCTGCTCCAAATTCCTCCTTATTTGTAATAGACAAATGTCCCGCACCCTACCCGAGTCGTTAAGGCAAGATGCCTTGGCGCAGAGCTGGTTCGCGTCCCCATGGAATAAAAAATAATTCTCATGGAATTTCGGCCAATATGGGACCAGTGCCCAACTAGCATCGTGAGGAATTTGGGTAGTTACAATAAATAAGGGCTCCAGGTTGAGAAAACCAGCTATAATGGCTGGAGGCCCTTTCTGCTGACCACATGTCACCCCTATACTGGCTCGATGATCATGAATGTAGATGTGAGGCCAGCAGGCATGCATTTTTTATGATACGAAAATTTTAAATTCGAAAATAAAAATGTTTTATTACTGAAACAGCTACTTTATTACCAAAAGCAGATCAAATACTTTGAAATGTTTGCCTATAAACATTATTAGTTTTAAAGTAAAATTAAAGTTATTCCCATGGACAGAAGTGGCCCCATTTTACTCTGTCTTAGCGATAAGCGGTGCTATATTAAAATGGCGTGATTTATATCACACTCTTTCATTTAGAACTGCAAGTCATGAAACAATAACTTAAAAGGTAATGAATTTTCATTTCAAATACAGTAAAAGCTCGTTATTCGCGGTTCCCTTATTCGCGTTTTCATTATTCGCATGTTAAAAAATTGCGACATATTTCCTGTAATCGCAGCTAAAAAGTCTTTATTCGCGAATCCAATCGATATACTAGAAGGATTAACATCCTTTATACAGCATCGGCAATTTTTTTACTGCAGGCAGGTGTCAAGGCGGCATTTACAAAGAGTGATTTAAATCAAATGGACAAATTAATATCAAAGTAAAACAAACCTTATCGTCACTAACCCTAAAGTTCGTTGTTAAAAGCTACCGCCGCTGTATTTCCCATGCCTTTATGTCCGTCGATAAATGCCTCCTCGCCACGATCGGTGTTTTATTGTTTCAACTTGTCATTCGTTGCAATAATTTTGATTGAATAACATGCGTCTCTTCTGCTTTGTTGCCAATTTATAATGTCGAGCAAAAGGAAAAATGTTGAAAATATCTCATTAATTGATTTTATTTTGGTAATTTTCATTTTATTTTGGATTCTTGGAATGCATCCCCTACATACCCACACAAATTACCATTCCGTATTCGCGGTTTCTATATTTGCTGACATATCCCCCGCGAATAAGGAGCTTGTACCGTATGCTATTTGAATATTATTTTGTATTTTTTACGTCAATTATTTAATTATGTAACAAAAATAATTTCTCTTGCTGAATGGATATTGTTGCTAGGCAATAGAAACTTGTTAAATCAGTTTTAACAAATGTTAGAGGGGAGGAAAGAAATGTTACAGAAATTAAATATGAATTAATAGTATATTACAATGCGAGGTTGGAAAGTGATTTTTACAGAAGTGAGGAAATGATTAAAAACCGAGCGATAGCGTTGTACAATATTTTTTGCACGATTGTGTTTTCAAAATAATAAATTATAGTAAAATAATATATTTTTGGAAATATTTGCTTTCATTATAAGCAACTGACTAACGTTAACAATCTGGTCAATGTTTATACGGTAAATGCCGAAAATAATTTAGTTGAGATTACAGCAGGCTCTGACACCAGTTATAAAATGGCGGCAATTATGAATTTATTGTTTTATATTGTTTGAATTAAAGTTAAGTCCATTTAAAATGCAGTGATTTGTTTCGTATAATGCATATTAACACTACCTTTTGGATATATTTTTGTATATACATTGTACGGCATCATACCATTGGCGTGACGTTCATTTTAGCTTGACCTTAGCCTCCCTCATAACAACCATCCATTCTCTTCGGCCAGTGGCCTTATTTCTCCAGTTTGTTATGCCAATCTTCCATAGGTCCGCCTGTACCCATATTCCAAATAAACTTCTTTCATTCCATGTTGCTAGGAACCAGTCTTGTTTTCGTCTCATAGTCATTTTCTTATTGTGCCAAGTTGTTTCCTTAGATCAGTCCGGCTATTACTCTTGGGCTTCTCAACGTGGTATTTTTTTATGAGCTAGGGTTGTTAAGCCCTACGCCCAACCTTCAACCTGGAGGACCAGGTCTCCATATTTATTACCCCTGGAGACAGGGTGGCCCAGCTATACCTCCAGGCACTGGGTAGCTCAGGTACCTCGGGCTCCTCATACCTACCGTGTGGGCCCTGAGGAATACATTGTACGTAGTATACATAAAGGACAGTGGTTTTACTTCCCGCACTAGGTAGGCCATTTGTAATGTTACAGTATAGTTATTTAGTTATTTATAAGTTGGCAACCCCGAAATTTAGGAAATTGAACTGTCAATCGTGGTCGCCATTGCTCTAAGTACGACAGAACGCGACTATCGCGCAAAAACTAAATTTAATTTCTACCGCTAAACAGTAATGCATATAAGAACGGAGTTATATGTTTTATGCAGATTACGAGTCAATTTGTTTTATACTGGGTACGATTTAGCGAATACATCTTTTTTCAAAGTTCGTGGAGTTAAAAGGTTTTCATTGCCCAGCGACGATATATCTTCATCTTCATTTTAAGACGCAACCCTTGCTCCTGACGACCTCTCGTCGCACAGATCTCACTCGGTAATCTCACCTAATAACTCTTAAGGGTCAATTTCACCAACAGAGGTAACTCTATTACTCCAGTTTTCCCTGTGTATAATGCATAGCTTAAACTGGCGTAATACAATTACCTCTGTTGGTGAAACCGACCCTAAGTAGCTGTGAAAGTAATTAGAGATTGTAATGGGAAAAAATCTATTATTGTGGTGTTCATTCCTTGCAAATTATATTCAAAATTACTCCTTCAGCTTCAATACAAACGTTCACACCGTCGAATAAGATTTTGAAACACGCTATCCAATTCCTGCCTTGAAATGTTGGAGATTACAGTTCGAATATTTTCTGTAAATTCCTCTAAGTTTCCAAGATTTTAAATCATGACTTTACATAAAATTCAATAATTTGATAAAATTACTTTCGTTCTAAAACAATCATTGTCTTTATGACAAGAAAAAAACAAATTATATAAAGCTAAATATCCATCTATAATGGCGTAGCCCATTGTTGAGCCATAGCCTCTCCTTTATAAGAAGTTACTAGACCAAGTTAATTTTTAGTTACCTTATTTACACGTAGATGTCATGGATGACTTGTGGTCAACACACCGACCCAACGAGACATCTAACAAGCAACTAAGGTATTACTAGGACATTGATGTTGGTAAATTTTGCTTAGAGGCCTCTTTATTCAGGTTTAAGGATTTTTTACGAGCCTGAAAATCTTCAGACTTGGACGCACGGCTTAAAGTCCCTCCCGGAGGACTCTCCTTGGATTTTTTCGTCCTAAAAAATCCATAGACCCCAGCCGAGTTTGAATTCGCGACCCTCGAAACCAGAGGTAAGGAGGATAACCACTAGTCCTTCGCGGCCGATGAAGCTAATTAGATTAAAGAAAATATTTGAAAATAAATAGCGACTGAACTGAAATGTTAAGGTAAGTTTTAATACAGTTTTCTCTCTGATTTTCCTACAAGAAGCTTCCATGCACCTCTTTCATTCCCCATTCGTGCCACATGTCCTGCTCATCGCAGTCTACGAGACTTTATTTTGTTATTATGTCTGGCTTCCTATAAACATAGCTAAATTGGTCTGGTTAAGATACTTGCAACTAGAGAAGCACACACATTCCCGCAGTTGGACGAACGGAGATAAATCATCATTTTGGCCTTCAAGCATGTAAGGAAAACCCACCCCATTAACACTCCTAAGCTAATAGATATAACGCCTACACGTATATGCAACAAAAAAGGAAATTTATGTACCACTAATTACATAAAAAAAAACATTGACTCATCAGCATGACATTCGAAGTACAGTAAAAGCTCCTTATCGCGGGGATATGTTCCGCAAATATGCCGCGAATATGGAATGGTAATTTGTAAGTGTATATAGGGGATACGTTCCAAGGTTACAGAATAAAATAAAAATTATCAAAATAAAATCAATTACTGAGAGATTTTTAACAATTTTCCTTTTACTCGACATTATAAATTGCGCGGAAGGAGAAATGTTGGTCGCCCACACAGAAGATGGTCTGAACAATTTTAACAATTCTAGCTTTCATGAAACCAGAACGAGCCAACAGGCTTAATCCCTGGAAGATGATGATGATATAAATTGACAACAAAGCAGAAGAGACGCGTGTTATTCAAACAAAATTATTGCAACGAATGACAATTTGAAACAATAAACACCGATCGTGACGAGGGTGACATTTATCAACGGACATATCGGCACGTCAAATACAGCGGCGGTGGCTTTTAAAAACGAACTTTAGGCTCAGTGACAATAAGGTTTGTTTTACTTTGATATTAATTTGTTCACTTGATTTGAATCACACTTTGCAAAAGCCGCCTTGGCACTTGCCTGCAGTAAAAAAAAAGTTGTCGATGCGTTAATAAAGGACATTAATATACCGACTGGATCCGCGAATAAAGACATTTTTACCCGCGAATAAGGAGCTTTTACAGTAATAGTCTATCTCAGTCAATTATCCTTCCTTTCCGCATTTTCTTTTCGATTTTTTATTGTGTTAAATCCCATAACTGTGTAAGCAGCAGCAAGTTTCTTTCCTACTTACATAGGTGTGGGAATTAATATATTAAAAACATAACAATGCGTCTCTATAACTGAAAAATCAATAAATATCTTAACTTATGGTAATACACGTGTTTAATAACATTATGGCATTACGTAATCATGATACTATTGAAATAGATCTCGAATCAGCACAATTCCACCCTCTACTTTACCAACACTTACTGCTCCGTGGTCTGGGCACGCAAAGGTGACTCCCATATAATATAAACCATGCTTAACCCTCGAAATGGCAAAACAGCTGCTGCTGCTGCTGCTGCTGCTGCTGCTGAGTGATGGCAATGACTGTGCATCGCCCAGGGTGCTGCTCTGGAGCTACATTGGCCCCATGACAGCCAAATTCCCTAGTGTTTATCAACATAGGGTTCACTCACTAGTTCAGCTCCATTGTTAGGACGTTGATATTTTGCTTATGTGTTGAAGTAGTATTGGGTAGAGATGAGATGTTCCACTATCCAAAGCAGGGCATCAGAAACCATGCCGCCAGACAAGCAAGAGTCCGAAAGCCAGCGACACGGAGTGAGCCACGCCACTTTGGCTGCTTTACAGTACTCATCTCATATTCCTGGGTCCATTCCGAGGGAATATGTTTCGGTGAACAACACGTCGCTGTAGCATATGTCCTATATTACGAACAATTGGGTTGTCATGATTTAAATAACATGATACATGTCATTTACTTTTTCTTCAATTGTAGTCGCAATATAGGACATCTGTGCTAGGTTGTGAAGCTCTGCGATCCTCGTGTATAACGGGGCCGAAAAGATAATTTTAAGGCATTTATTCTGTATGATCTGAACTTTCTTTTTGTTGTAAGCAGCGAGGATGCTCCAGGCTTCACTTCCATACACCAACATGCTGCGGATCACAGCTTTGTACAGTGTAAGTTTGATCCGAGTAGATAGAGTGGTCGACTTGAAAAATGGATATAAAAGTGCAATTGCAGCATTTGCTTGATGTTGTAGATTCTGAATACGAATTTTGAACGTAAGCTTGGAATCCAGATGGATTCCAAGATACTTGACTGAAGTCTCCAGACGAAGTGGAGCTCCCAAGGTGAGCCGGATGGGAATACATCTGTGGGTTTTCTTAAATAAGACGACTTGCGTTTTATTTGCATTCACTTAAAAGTTCCACAGATGTAGCCAGGTATGGATAATATTTGGCAAAACAGTAATTTCTCGTATGAGTTATTTAAATGTGGCGGACCGTTCTGAAAACGAAATCGTGCATAACTGGTATTGTTAGAATATTATAATGATATTGTGAAAAGAAAAATTAATGTCTGAACCAGGAATCGAACCGTGGACCTCTAGTTCTCCAGACTAGTGTGCAGCCCACTACACCATTCTAGACTTGGCACCAACATTAACAATTCTTTCCACATATACAAATCTATAATTATCGTTTCGTCCGCTGCCAGGTAGGTGTCACTATCATTGCCAACGGCCGGCTTCGTTTAGAAGTCCTATCTATATTTGAGAATTTTACACCACCACTTTTATAAGCAGTAAACGATGTTATTTAACATTTTCCAATACTGTTATTGGAACTGTGTTAAAATAACAGTATTAGAAAATGTTATTGTAAGGTCATCATCATCAATTGCAGTCGTGGATTAGGCCATTGGTCTGTTCCGCTTCAGGATAGAAATTGATCCCTCCATCGCTTCTTAGGTATTCCTGGGTCTCTTCGTCCTGTGGGTCTGTAGTTGAATAGCTTCAGAGGTAGTCTATTGTTTGGCATTACTAAGGAGGTGTTCATGCCAATTATTTTGGTATACGTATTTGGTGGTTTCAGTTATTGCTGGTGTGTTGAGAGCTTTGCGGATATCTTCATTACGAATGTGATCATAAAGCGTAATTATTAGGTATATTGTGCAATTCCACACATATTTCAGCAATTTATTATCGTTAGCTTTCTTCTGTTTTTATTAAAACTATTAGATAAATTAAAACTATTGGTGTGTACTTTAGGATACATTGCGAATTTAAGGGTTAATGCTATTCTCCGCATCATTTGCTTACCTCATCATCATAATCATGTGTCCTATATCCCTTTAAGTTTAGCCTTGACCTCCTTAAGAATTGCCGCCCAATCCTTTCTTTCCAAAGCTCTCTGTCTCTATCTCTTAATTCCTGTCTTCACAAGGTCATCCTGGACATCATCTAACCACCGTAAATTGGGTCTTCCAACTCTTCTTTTGCCACTTGGTTTGGCATCTAATAATATTTTATGAATTCTATTGTTGTCCATCATAATGATGTGGCCCAGCCTCTCCAACCGTTTGATTTTTATGTTAATGACAATATTTACGTTCTTGTATAATACTTATAATTCAGAGTTGGTCCAGATTCTCCAAACTCCCTTTGCTTACCTACTGGGCGATTTCCCCATGATTTTTCTACAAGAAATTTCTGTGGCCCTCTCCACATGTCCTGACCACCGTAGTCTACTAGACTTTATAGTTCTGTTTGAATCGGGTTTTCCGTACAGATCATGAAGCTCACTGTTTCCAAAATCTCTTCCTTTCACCTATCAATTAAAGACATAAGAATGATAAGTGTACTTTATTATTAAATTGAATTATGAGCGCAAAATATAATTATAATGCATACTTCGTCTATTGTCGTGAGAATGGTACTAAAATACTTCATACAGACAGCGCTGGTCTCGAGGTACTGAGGTAGCGCGCTGCTTTATCACGTAACGGACCCGAGTTCAAGCCTAGGTCAGGACAAGTTTTCTGGATGAGATTTTCTTTTGGTTTTTTTCTCACCTGTAAGACAAATATCAAGAAACTTTAAGGCGCCAAACGGTCTCCGAACATTATATGGCCATCATAATCATCATCGTTCATATTCGTCTTAAATTTTAGGATTAAGAACTCTCCTGGCGCACCACTATCATCATCACTCATCATATCATCAGGGTAGCGTAACCCCGCCTACCAGGGCGGGTTACAATTACGCCAATGTCAGGAGAGAACTCCAGAAATGTCGAAATGACAACTTGCAGCATTGAATAAAAAAACTAATTTTAATTGAAGTAACTTCATTAATACATTTTCTCCAAATAAATAGGCCTAGGCCTATATATCTTGACAACTCTATTGAAAATGACCAAATATTCCCATATTTTATTTATCTTGGAGTGTTTAGTACATTTGTTTTCATAATCAGTATTTTTGCGTGAACTTTAGAGTGGCCTTGCAATGTTATTAAACTCCGTCTTCTCGTGTTAAGAATCCAAACTGAATCGCTAGGTCATAATGACTCCCCTTCTTGAACTGAAATGATTTTCATTATTTGTTCTGATAACTTATGTAAGTCAACATCTTAGTTTAACTTTCAGTCCCCAGTTAGTTTCTTCAAATTCTTCTTCTTCTTCCCGATTGAAAATTTGGGTTTCAATCCCGTTGTGCGACTACATTTGGAAATGGTCAACCCATCTCCTGTAAGATCTACCTATATCTCTATTCCCACGTGGATTGTAGTTGAGGATTGTAAAGATAAAAAAATAAACGATGGGCTTACATAAAGGTCCTTAGCCTACCAGTCGGATGCTGGACTCATATCCACATGTGTAACATAGGTGGACGATCATCTAGCTAGTTCAAGTTCGGCATGTGTAAGCATGTCGAATCCTCCAGCCATTATAGCTGTTTTATCAACATGGGGCCGCTACTTATTTTAAAAAAATAAAAGGCGACAGCCGCCTTTACCCCGAACAAACATCTGGTATCAATTATAGTTAGAGGCCGAGTGTATCCTAGTGTCATGGTGTCACCAGAAGTTTAAAAAGGTAAAGTGATCCCACTATAAGGCAATATAAGATCCTTGGGGTAGTACGAGGTTGAGATTCCCACATTTTATAGACAATCGGCATTTGATGTCAGCCCTGCGTGACGGTCGCCTTTGCCCCCAGAACAATCGTCTGGTACTCATCTCCTTTAGGGGCTGAGTTGACCCCAGGGCCATGGTCCTACCAGAAGGTTTGGGTCAGTTTAAAAATCCTGATCTCACTGAGATCGAACCCCCGACCTTACGGTTTGTAGTAGCTACTCAAATTCATCACGGTGCTTGGTGGGCACCGATCCTACACTGGCCGGAATTCCAGGAGAAAGTTTCTTCTCCCATGGGGGAATCGAACCAGCACAAGTCCCGTAGCTCCGTACGAAGGTATTATGCCTTAAACCGCTCGGCTACGGCGCGGGATCTTCCTAAAATTATAATATATATAAAGTCCGTTACGCAAAAAGTGTGTAAACTAACCGAATTCGTCAGCAAGTAGAATTGGTAGTCAGATTTTTCTTGTTTATGAATGTACTGTACACATTTATTGTAACATTTAAACTGATAAAACGTAATAACTTATTAGTTTGGCACTCCATGTCTCTGATCCATATAACATAATAACACTCTCTAAATATCATTATACAGAATGTTCGGAAATTCATATTACAAACTTCTCGTGCTAGTAGGGGGGACTGTGTAGGCAGTATTTTAAATAGCAACCCATGTCCGGAAACGTACCGTTTCCGTATTACAGCCATTAAAATGTGTCGGATTTACCGGTGTTGTTTTGCAACCGAATAGACAGTACATGATGTCAGAAGAGCACCTTGTCAAATGAGGTGTGACGTAAAGTAAATAATTCAACGACGGTTGACACATTACAGAAGGAAGTCAAATTTATTTGGTAACAATACCAAAGTACGTGCATGGAAGCTTCTTGTAGGAAAACCAGAGGGAAAAACCCCCAGATGGTAGACCAAGAATGAGGTGGGAGAATAACATTAACTATGATTTGAGGGAAGGAGATTATACAGAGGATGATTGGAAAACATTGGCTCAGGATAGGGATGTATGGAGAGCTTATGTCCGCGCGGCTATGAACCTGCGGGTTCGATAGTGCCAGTGAGTTAACAATACCAAAGTAACGAAACCCCTTTCATAGATCACAGTAACACTTATTTCAACAATGGAAAAAGCAAATTTGTTTTTGTCTTCTGCAGTGGATGTGTCTCATACGAAACTGCTCACTACAACAGAGGGCTCTATGTGACGACCACCGACGCTCTTGCACACATTGTACCGACGAATCATGTTCCGGTACACTCGTCCCATCACACCGTTAATCTCTTGTGCAGCAACCATGACTCGTGACGTCATTTACTGCCTATCCAGTTGCAAAACAACACCGGCAAATCCGCAACATTTTATGGCTGTTGCACGAAAACATTATGTTTCCGGACATGGGTTCCTATTAAAAATATTGTCTACTCAGTCCCCTGTACTAGCACTAGAAGTTTGTAATATGAATTTCCGAACATTCTGTAGATACATTTGATTGCCTTTAAATATTTTTTTTTCCCAACGCCACCAGTTTGTGACTTCGACATTTCTAGTATTCTCTCCTGGCATTGGCGTATTGTAACCCACTTCTGAGGTTGGGGCGGCTGGAAGGCAGAGTTATGCTGTCCCAATGATATGATGAGTGTAGATGATGGTAATGATGCGCCAGGAGAGGCCTTAATCTGATGTGGTGATTATGATAATGATGGCCAGATGATGTTCGGGGACCGTTTGGGCCTAACGTTTTCTGGCATTGTTTTACATGCGAGGAAAAACCCCGAAAAAACCTCACCCAGGAAACATGTCCCGGCCAGGGATCGAACCCGGGCCCGCTGCTTGACAAGGCAGCACGCTACCTCGAGACCACAGCGGTAGATAATAATAATAATAATAATAATAATAATTATTATTATTATTATTATTATCTTCAAAGCATTAGCTCAGGATAGGGATGTATGGAGAGCTTATGTCCGCGCGGCCATGAACCTACGGGTTCGATAGTGCCAGTGAGTAAGTAAGTATTATTATTATCTTCTTCTTATTCTTGTAAGCCCTTGTTTCCCTCAACGAGATTTAGGCGCTCTCCCCTTACGGGGAAGAAATTGAACCGTACTAATTTAGTTACACTTGTTTTCGTATAGATGTCATAGGAGTGGCCCGTGGTCAGCGTTCCGCCTCATACTGACATCTAGGAAACCAAGGTAGTACTAGGACGGGAAAATTCGGTAAATTTTGCTTATAGGCCTTATTATTCAGGCTTAAGAATCTTTTACGAGCCTGAAAATCTTCAGACTCGGGACCCATGGCTTTAAAGTCCCTCCCGGAGGACTTACTCCTTGGATTTTTCCATCCTAAAAAAGTCAGTCGATCCCGGCCTGGTTTGAACCCGTGACCCTCGGAACCAGAGGCAAGGAGCATAACCACTAGTCCACCTCGGCCGATAATAATAATAATAATAATACATATAAATATGGTTGTAAATGATCCCAAATGCAGTCATAAAAGAACAATAGACTCCGTTGCACAAGGAAATGAGATGCCTGAAGGCTTGTCTCATAATTTGCCATGATCTTTCATTATGACAGATTGTGAGTTATAACACTTGTAGGCAAATTGGCCGCTTCCTGTAAATGCGATTACCTTAATTAAAATGAGATCATATTTTTTATGTGTTTCCTGAATGTGAGTGGCGTTAATTTCAGATCCAGACAACCGCTAGTTCGTTGTTTGTCAAGATGTGAGACCCTATTGCTTTACATCAAATCCCAATCAGGGCGTAGAGTAAATGGAATTTATTATCATTTTTTTCTCGAAAGAATGGAAATAATCCTCATTTACATTGCACACGAGCTTGTTTGGCCGTACGTGCATATTCCTATTCCATGAATAAAATAAATGCTAATTAGTATATTACAATGCGAGGTTGGGAAGTGGTTTTACAGAAGGAAGGAAATGATTAAAAGCCGAACGATATCGAGGTTTTTAATTTCCGAGATTCTGTAAAAAAAACACTTTACAAACGTGCGTTGAATATTATTTTTTGCAGATGGTGTTTTCAAAATAATAAATAATAGTAAAATAATAACATCTTTGTTGGAAATATTTACGTTCATTATGAATAACTGATTAACGTTAACAGTCTGGCCAATGTTTATATTGTAAATACCGAAAATAATTTAACTGAGAGTACAATAGGCCGTGACACCAATCAGGGATAAAATGGCGGCAATTACGAATTTGTTGCTTTATATTGTTTCAAATAAACTTTAGTTCATTTAAAATGCAGTGATTCGTATAATGTATGTTAACACTATATTTTGGATATATTTTTTTATATACATTGTAAGTAGTATACACAAAGGGCTGGTCTTACTTCCCGCACTAGGTAGGTAATTTGTAATATTTCAATATATTTATTTAGTTATTTATAGGTTGGCAACCCCGAAATGTAGGAAACTGAACTTTCAGTCAAGTTCTCCATTGCTGTAAGTACGTACAGAACGCACTATCGTGCAAAAATAGTATTTATACACCTACACTCATACATATAAATTACATAAAAACAATATATATATATATATATATAAAGTCTACGTCTAGAGTACACGTCTAGAGTACACACACAATGACACACATCTTCATCCATACATAAAAAGATCATGTGTACAGATGTAAAAACATATAAAATATTTTTCACTTTAATAATAATAATAATAATAATAATAATAATAATAATAATAATAATAATGTCATATTTATTCTGGCAGAGTTAAGGCCATAAGGCCTTCTCTTCCACTCAACCGTAAAGAGTTAAAGATATATTAAATGTAGTAATGTAAATTTCATGTACAAAAAACATTGTAAAACAACTTTGTACAATAATAAAAAATAATCACTAGTCCACTCAGGTTCCTAGCACAAACATTTATTTTTCCTTCCTTATATATGATTCTCAATCATGAGAGGCAAAGGGATATCGATCTCGCTGCCATCTCGTGGCTTCTGTGACAAGCATTTTTAACACTATACTTACATTATGGCAGAAACGCTTCTTTATTTCGATGTTATAATTAAATATTGACATTTAAGAGTGAAGGCTAAATATGGCATAAATAAATAAATAAAAACATCTAAACTAGGATTTGAATCCTAGACTTCTAACTTTATACGTTAGTGACATAACCATTAGCCCACTCAGGCTCCTAGCACAATAATTTATTTTTTCTTCCTATATATATAGGGTAGTTCCGGGTGAGATGGCCATACGGGTGTGATGGCCATAGCTCCTATTTTATGTTGGGATGACCGGATGTGAAAGCAACTCGGTAGGCGGTATGCTTTTGACTCTGGTAACCGATTGTTGAACACGTGTAGCAGTTTTGTGTTACAAGTCGGCGACTTTTTCCTAACTATTGTTTTGTAACTGCTCAGATATTTTGTGACCATCAAGAGAAGTGAACGTAAGTGCGACGTTCCTGCAAAATAATTCTCAGCAGCTTATTGTACGAGTTAAGTGGATCTTCTGTGATTAATATAAAGTTAATATTTCTTATTTAATCATCTCCTGGTTTTTTTCCGCACTATGGCCATCTAACCCTTAAACATGGGGGAGATGGCCACCTACTTTTAGGGAGAGTTGGCCAACTGTTTAAGACGCATTTTCGTTGATTTTTTTAAAATATTTGTTTACTGCCTCAGCGGTATAGTGTTATAGTATTTATTGTTAGCTAATTTTATTAATTTGTATATTAGTGGGAGTTGGCCTTCTGTTTAGCAATTCTACCATCCAAAAGATCCTGGTTTCGATTCCCGGCTTTTCCTTAGAATTATTTCAGGTAGTTGCTTGATATATACTGGCATATAGTCCCTTACAATCCCGATGCCATTCCTGACTATGCGTTCCTCAATTCAACTGCAAGTGAATCTACAAATACAGAGAAAAAACAGGACGATCAATGTCAGGACACGAACGGGAATAACGCTGAGGATTCTAATTCTGCTACCCCTGGAAATCTTGAGCCACAACCGAGCAGTTCCAAATCTAACATGGAATATACTCCTACGAAAATTCTGGAGACAATGTCACCAGCACCATCCTTAAGCAAATTGCCAGCAAGCAAAAGGCCAAAGCTTCACGCTACTCTCTTGACTTCCCCTGTGAACATAGAAAAAGTGAGGTTTAAATCTATAAAATTGGCAATGGGCGTAAATCCTTCAGTAAGCAAGTTTCGAAGCTAACATTTCTTAGAAAACGATCAATTTCCAGCAGCAGCTCCAGCTCTGAAGAAAGAATCGTAATTAACGACGAGTCCAGCAATGATGAATTTGTTGATCTCACCAACGAATGTGTTGGTTGTGGCGAAGACTACGACAATACAAAGAAGGCAGTTGACTGGATTCAGTGTATCCGTTGTCAAAGGTGGCTCCATGAAACGTGCACTACTTTTATTGGTGTTTGTTTGCCTTGTGGAAAAGTGATAACTAGGAAAAACTTAAATAATTCACTTGTTTATGGAAACATTTTATCCGAAAATGATTGAAGATATTTTATTTGTATTTTAATGCAAGAAAAGTTTTAAATATTATGAAACAATTAGTTTTTTTTTTTAAATTTCATATGTAAGTGTAAATGCAATAAACAAATAGATCTGTTTTAATAACTTTTTGAGTGTATTTAATGACTTCAAAACTGAGTAATCAACACTCTCTACCTTATGACCATCTCCCCCTGGCAACTAGGGATAGATGGACAGTGTATTGTTTTTCATTAAGTTGGGTTTATTACTCTGAATGGCAATATTTTATCAGAAACACAAGGAATTATGTAGATTTACCTTCAGTAACCCCATTAAACTTTTGTTCACGTAATTATCCTGGAGATCTTCGATATTCTGAAACATTAAAAAAAGTATGGCTATCTATCCCGGACTTACCCTATATATATATATATATATTATATATATATATATATATATATATATGAAGTACTAGCTAATACCCGGCGTGCGCTGCTACGCCTAAATAAATTAAAATTAATGTGCTTTTATGTTTAGTTGAATAAGGAAAAGGAAACAAATTATAAATTTATATTTTTTAGATACCCGTGCTGATTACTCGGCGTTGCCCGGGAATCTACTCATCCCGATCTTCTTGACATAAATGAGCTGAAATACGAAAATTAGTGTGTTCTATGTTTAGTTGAAATAAGTAGAAGGCAAAATTTTATATCGTAATTATTTTTAGATACCCCGTGCTATTTACCCATCGTTGTCCGGGAATCTACTCATCCCGATCTTCTTGGCATAAATGAGCTGAAAGACAAAAATTAATGTACTTCTTATGATTAGTTGAATAAGTAATATGAAAAATAATTATAAATATATATCGTAATTATTTTAAGATTCCCCATACATGCTGATTACCTGGTGTTGCCCGGGAATCTTCTTATCTTGATCTTCTTGGCATAAATGAGCTAAAAGACAATATTCGTTATTGAGAGTTATCCGTAAAAGAAACCCGTCATGTGCTTCTATGCTTGCCCACGAATCTACTTACTTGTCTCGATCTTCTTGACATCAATGAAGGACAAAAATGGTTATTATAAGTTATCCGTAAGAGATAAACATATGCTGGTCGCGGACTTTTTTTAAACAGCTTTTTGAGATATATTAAATTCTGTGTACATTAATTTTGTGTATTTGTTATGGTTTAGGCAGCGTAAGCCATTTAAGCGTCCAAAGAGCTACTTTTTTCACGTTTTCTACTACAAAGGGCGATTTTTTAAGGGTGTAGGAGTTGAGTATCACAAATCTCTTATAGACTATGTTAATCTCGGGAATCTCCTGAACATTTTACAGAAAGTCCCATCACAATCGGGTCAACGGTATGGCCGCGCATAAAGTACGAATAAATCAACAAACAAACAAACGTTCATTTTTATATATTAGAAGATTATTTCGTAACAGAGAGCAGAAAATTGTGTAGTCAGGAATCAATACGTAGTTTTACAACTTCCTTTCTACTTTATGGTATGACTCAATCATTCACTTCGCAAAATATTATGCAATTCAATTCTGTTCACGTAGAATTCAATAACCTATTTCCAAGAAAACGTGAAGAAATGCTTAAGAATATTTTTACGGAGTATCTGTAAAAATAAGAATATTATCAGTGAATATTTATCTGTAATGACCTATATGAATTGAGATGATGGTACTAGATATAAATGAATCAGTCAGTTCGAAAAGGGATCATCTACAGCTGATCAAATTTTACAGGAGAAGAAAAAAACTGATTCAACTTGTTCAGGATAAAGCATTGAATCTGAAATTGCTACTGAATAAAGTCAGAAAGTGGTAAAGGAATAGTGTAGTTGATCCATTCTCACATGGAAACGATGGAAGTAGGCATCTAAAAACGGAATAATGAAAAAAGTGAATTTCAGAAAAATTGGAGATGATCCCTTTTCGAAATGACTGATTCAAATATATTAAAACTTGTGACTCTGTAATATTTTAATTGCGGAAACAATATTTACAGTATCAACTCGTATTAATATAGATTTTGACACTGCGCTAGGACTTAAGTCCATTTAATGATAAACTAGATAAGGTAAAGCTAGTAGAGTTGACGCAGGTAGGAGTGATGACGCGGCCTTTGTTCTCATGTCTGCTACAAAGTTAAAGAATCTGTTTCACTTGTGGGTGAACTGTGGCTTGTGATTGATGTGCAGTTGAATTCTTTAAACGTTTCGAATATACGGGTGGTTTTTAAGAAAACATTTATTGACAATCTATCCAAGGTGAGTGTTTGAAATTTCGTTAAGGTAGTGCAATATTTTTATCTGGTACTTTTGTATATGAGTTAATAAAAACATATTGATTCTATTGACAGGTGGGTTAGCAGCTATGGCTTTTACTGCATTTAAAACTAGTCAACCATTTCTACAGCTGTGAGGCTAGGTGCGTCCTCTCTCCTACCAATTTAGTAGAGTTGCCGCTCTTGTATATTAGGAGAGATGACGCAAGCTTATTATTTTTTATAATTAAATATCTTATAATAGAATCGTATAACGACTCTAAATCACATACATTGTACTTATAGGTTCGGACACGATGCCCAATACTTACATTAGAAAAAGTAATCGAGCTTCCAGGAGCGAAGATGATTTTAAAAATTCAAACAATGCTGTATTAAACAATATTCTGTCCATCCGAGGAGCAAGCAAACAATTTAATATTCCAGAAAAAAAAACTTTACGAACGAGGATAAAAAAAAATTCACAAAAGGAAATATTATGACCCTCGTCTCAATTAGGGAATGATGCCAAAAAAAATAGTGAAACACATTCTGGATCTTCAAGCTGTAGGATTCGCTCCGTCAAGAAGAGATGTTAAGGAAATTGCTTTTAACGTGGCGAAACTGATAGGCTTGAAGACTACGTTTAATGAAGATGAAAAAAATGGCAGGAAACGTTTTACTTGCTTCATTTTTAAGAAGAAATCCTGAGCTCTCTGTAAGAAAGAGCGAAGGTTGTTCTCGACCTAGAACAGAAGTGATGAACAGAGCAGAAGTGTCGAGTTATTCTAATCTCTTACAAAAGGTATTGGAAAAAAATAATGTTTTGGACAAACCCGGAAACATATGGAATGATGAGGAAACGGGGGTTCAAATGAATAATGCAGCGGGTGAAGTGATTGCGCGAAAGGGTAGCAAGGATACATCAGAGAAAGGTGAAACCATCACAGTTCTGGCCTGTTGATAATGCAGAGGGTAATTTTTTACCCCCATACTGCATAATGAAGGGTGTATATAGTAAACCAGAATTTGAAAGGGGGCGCCACCAGGAACAGTTATGAAAATGAGACCAGAGGCTGCCTACATGAATTCTGACTTGTTCATGGATTGGCTAGAGAACTTCATTCGCAGAAAACATACAGGGAAGAATCTTTTAATTTTAGATGACCACGCTTCTCATATGAACAATGCCAATTCGCTAGAGATTGCGAGAGAAAATGGCATTGTGATTGTGTGCCTTCCAAGTCACACAACTCATTATTTGCAGCCATTGGACCGTGTAGCTTTCACGCCCTTCAAGACTTACTGGAAGGATACTTGTCAGAAATTGGTAAGACAAAATAATGGAATTAAGAACATTTGAAGGATTATTAAACTCAGCCTGGATACGTTTTGCCAATGTTCAATTTGGAATTTCTTGATTCAGAGCAACAGATATCTATCCACTTAACATGCACGCATTTCCAAATTATGCATACCTTTTACTTTGCGACCAAGGAAAGAGCTATCCCGATTATGATGTTACAAGAACTCCTTTATCATCTAATCCCACTAACCCCAATTCTCCTCAGACAGATATCTCTACTTCAACCACATCTCCTAATCTTTCACACAATTCTCCTACTACACCAATGTCTGATGCCTACCAAAACTCACCAGAACAAAACACTCAGTTAACACCATCCAAAGCTTTGAGAGCTACTTGGCCGATTCCATCACCTTTAAAACCTTCTTCGTCGAAAAGAAAACAATATGCTACAAATATAACAGACCCAGAATACATTGAAAGGCAAAAAGCCAAGAGGAAGAAAGGGTAAAGAAAAAGTAAGAAGACATCAACTGAAAAATGTTCAACAAAACAAAAATAGCGGACATGAATTACCAAATAAAAAACAAAAAGGGCAAGGGGGGAATTGGAGCTACAATCATCGACGGATGAGTACGTCGATGAAGAATTGGTTCATTTTTCTGATGATGAATCAGATGAGTGTAATGAAGTTGGATGTGTAGAATGTTTGGAACCCTGCACTGAAACTCATTCTAAGGCAGACTGGTTTCAGTGTGTTGTGTGCAAAAGGTGGCTGCACGAAAGCTTTTCCATTTATGACAGTAATGTGCTCCCTGTGGAAGAAATCATAACAAAAGGCAGAGGAAATTACAGAACAGAAAATGTGAACTGATGTGTCTACATTTATCTTTCAATTATTTTGTAATTTTACACATTTATAAATAACTATTTTATTTTCGTTCAAATGCAGGTAACATATGGAGTTAAAGACTATAACAATTATTATTTTAATATCATACCTGTTAAGAAATGTTTGTAATAATATTAACAAATAATCCTGAAGATTAAAAACAATGTTCTTTCCAATTTATGACTAATACACTCAATCGGCAACTCTCCTATCCCCAGTGCGTCATTTTACCTACCCAGGGAGGAGAGAGAGCATAATGTAACACATTCAAAAGTTGTTTAAAATTCAATTGAAATTAAAAATATTTTTAACTTAAGCTTAATTTCCTAACGAAGCAAATATATACAGTCTAATTAATGAGTATCCATTTTGAAATATATCTCCAATTTTTCGATTTAGAATACTTTTTTGAAAAGTGCGTCTTCTCTCCTCGCTTTACCTTAATTCTTCTTCGTCACGGTTTAGGCTTATTTACTAGCCTGCTCTGGCTCCAAATTGCTGCTGCTTTAATCTTTTCTTTGGTCTTCCCAAGCTTCATCTTTCTCGTGGTGAATAGTTGTATGCTATTTTAGGTATTCTATTCTCAGTTATCCTTGCTAAGCGTTATTTCCAGTTTGTTCTGTATTTCACTATCGTTGTGTTTAATTTCTCTACTTTTAGTCGTTGCTTATTTCTGTGTTGTGTTTTTTGTCTGTTAATATAAAATTATAGAATATTCACCTGAAAGGTCCGTCTCCTCAACTTAATTATCATTTAACTGTACTTTGATATCCTCCTATTGCTCTGAGGAATTTCATTTCAGCAGCTTGTATTCTGGCAGATTGTTGTGTTGTCACTGTCCATGTTTCGGATCCATAAGTAATAATAGGCATTGCCATTGTCTTGTATAATTTCATTATAGAGTCTTTCCTGGCTTTATTTTTCAAAGTTCTTTTTAAGTGTTCCTGTTAGTATAAATGTATGGTCACATGTAGAAATGTATTATATAATAGAAATTGACTGCTAATGACAAATGAGGCAAATTTTGAGGAAGTGGCTGAATTCCAATACCTAGGAACAATAATCGCAAATAGGAATGAGATGCACAAAGAAATTAAACATAGGCTCAATTCTGGAAATGCGTGCTATTATGCATTACAGGGTCTCTTGACTTCCCAACTCCTTTCAAAAAAACGTTAAACTGAAAATAAATATAACCATTATTCTACCAGTTATATTATATGGATGCGAAACATAGACTCTTACTTTAAGGGAGGAAAGGAGAGATTAAGAGTATTTGAGAATAAAGTACTAAGGAAAATTTTGGACCAAAGAGAGATGAACAGACAGGTGAATGGAGAAGACTAATAACAATGAACTACATGGTCTTTATAAGAAGCCAAATATGATAAGAACAGTTAAGTCTCGTAGACTGCGATGTGCAGGACATGTGGCACGTATGGAGAATGAAAGAGGTTCATAGAAGCTTCTTGTAGGAAAACCAGAGGATGGCCAAGAATGAGGTGGAGAATAACATTAACTATGATTTGAGGGAAGTAGGTTATACAGGGAATGATTGGAAAGCATTAGCTCAGGATAGGGATGTATGGAGAGCTTATGTCCGCGCGGCCATGAACCTATGGGTTCGATAGTGCCAGTGAGTAAGTAAGTAAGTTAGTGTAAATAAACTTATATGTTTCCGTTGTGCATGATATTTCGCTAGCTAGGAAGTTATATCTTACAACTTGTTATATTGGTTTATTTTCTAATATTATCTTTGTCCGAACTGGTTGAGCGCCCTTGAAAGCCATTGTTTTTTATTAAAATTAAACTAGATAATTAATAATAATAATCATAGCACCACAGCCTCTTGTAGGACTCTGTTTTCTTAAGGACTTCTTCCATAACTCTCTGTTTCTGACCACCTTTCACCAGTTCCTAACTCCCAAGTTTTCTTAGATCAGTAACCACTCCTTGCATCTATCTTCATCTGGGACACCAAACTCTTCTTCTTCCATCCTGCTTATATTCATCACTCGCATTGAAGCTTTGTTCTCATTCATTTTGTTCACAATCCGTGCCCTTCGCAATCTTGCCACTCTAATGCAATTGGCAATACAGTAAAACTTGTTTAATCCGGAACGTGAATAATGCGGAAATCTGTCCAATGTGAACAAATTTATTGGTGCCGGCGAAATACTGCTAATTTTGCGTGTATTTATTTACATAAAACGGAAACTTTCCAACGCGGAAACCCGAAGGACATTTCTACACAATTCGTGAAAAAATTGTATAAAGTGGAAAGACTGAGAAATAAATTAGTTTCAACTTCATTGAATTGAACAATAAGGAATGTATCCTGCCGCCGGGTGAATTATAGATTCTACCTGCACCTGTAATTTTATTTCAGTCTCACTGCACACCCCTAATGCGTAATACAGATACCTGTCTTACAAATAACCATTGCAATGTAAAATCTTAAATTAGTTTAAGTTCTGAGACCGATCTTTGACAGGCAGCGTTCTGAATTTACGGAATAAAGATGGTAAAACGTATGTATCATTGTCATTAAACAAAAAGTGAAAGTGATTAAAGATAAACAAAAACAAACTCTCAGTACGCCAAATAATGACATTTTATTAACTTTATTTATGTCTATTAGATTATGTGTTAACGGAATATATGCACTGTTCAGCATATATTGACGACACCATTAGACAATGACAAGAACAATTAAACAATCGTTTTAAAATTAATGGCCAAACCTTGAACATTATATTCTTCGCAGATGATCAGGTGATTTTTAGCAATACGGAGGACGAGTTACAAATCGCTACCCATAAATTGAATGAAGTAATAAGTAAATACAATGTGCGTATATCGGGGTGGGGGGGAATTAAGGAATGGCCTTCCAAGTATTAAACCACAGAAGATGCAAAATAATGATCAATAACAAGTTAATAGAACAAGTAAAAACAAATGCTTAGGTTTTAACTTAACTTTCTGTCAAAAGAATTATATAAACTTAAAATTAAACAAATTTTATAATACGTGCGGAACAAGAAGAACTTTATTACAAAGTAGAATACAAGGCGCAGAAATTAATTTTCTTAGAAGAACAAAAGGCTGCACAAGAATGGATCGGATAAAGAATAAGTAATATATAAGCACAGAGTTAAATATATATCCATTGAATGAGAAAATCAAAGAATATAGAGAGAAATAGTTTACACATGTAGAAAGAATGAATGTAACAAGATTGCCAAAAGCAGCATTCAACTACAAGCCAAGAGGTTCACGGAATGTAGGAAGGCCAGTGAAAAGATGGACAGAACAACTGTGAGGCGAAACAGGCAATTTTTGCCTAGCTCGTGAAGTGAAGAAGAAGAAAAAGACAAGAAGAACTCTAAAAAATAAAACATTAAACATTAAACATTACACAATTAAAATTCTATAAAAACTATGGCAGTACCTATGTCAACTTTTGCTTGTGAAAATTGGACACGTAATGGATCAGATGAAAGGAAAATAGAAGTAGCTGAAATAAAATTCTTACATTCAGTAGCAGACTATACATTGTTATATAAGAAATATATGATATAAGTACTGAATTAAACATCTACAGTGTTATGGATAAAATTCACAATTTAAGATCTAACTGGCTCCAACATATAGAGAGAATGACACCCAATAAGATTGCCACGAATTTTGCTTCACTACCAACCCAAAGAAAGAAGACTTTTGGGCGCCCCATAACTAGATGGAGGGATACTGTCTCTTGATTTGGAAACAAGTCTATGGTCTAATTCAATGACGTAGAGGAAGAATATTATGTGTTGTATTTTATACGTCTATAATTCGACGATGTTACGCATTAACCGGCTAGCGCCGTCATTTATTGCATTGGCTCATTAAGTAAGTGTACGCACAGCTGTAGCACCAAATCTTTAAATATAGCCTTATTATTAAAGAAAAATGTAAACGCCATCTGTCCTATCAGAGGTTTTTTCTTTTTGTTTTACAACAAACGGCTATGAAACTAGATCTTCATATATGCTAATCTAAATTATGCATCATGCAGCTAAGCGCCAAACGTTTCCTCTCTTAGATTGTTGATGCATAACTGAGAGAATATCCTTAGTTTGGCGCTAGAGTTTTGCAAAAAGAAAACTTTTAACGTATTTTTCTCGAAACTCACATCATATCGCACAGCCAGTTGATATATTACGCCGTCCGATTGTCCAAAGCTCACCGATTGAACCAATTGTATAAAAAACTGTTTTTAGCGAATTTCTATAGATTGAAGATATTGAGATTGTTGTAACGAAAATATTTAAAAAAAACATATCTAATAGGAGTGGGATTCACCTGAAACGAAAATGTTCAATTTTCTCGACGAAACTCGGTATATGGCATTGATATAAAACGAGAAACATTCTGTAAAAATCAGCGAAATCCGAGCACTGGGAGTGGAGGTTTACTTGTACGCCTTAATTTAAAAATCATTCTAGCGGCCATGTTTATTTTCTTGCATCTTAACTGGATACATACGTTTAATTGACAAAAGAAATATGTATTCCGTAACCAGCAAAATCGGATCCTAAATTCGACTTGCTGAGGAATTCGGCGACTTTACTCAGCTCCTGTACGACAGATTTTTTTTTTCCATAATGTACTGCGAATATATTAAAATATGAACAGTATAATTATATTTGTTCAATAACAACTTTGATAATTAATAAAGAAATATATTTATGATTTTCTGACTCATCAATTCAAGGAGCTGATAACAAAATCAGGAGTGATCATTATGTAGTATAAACATCTCAGTAATTAGCCTATATATAATTTCCGTTGCCCATCATGCTATCGAACAAGCCTTAATTTTAAATACAGATTTTAAGGGAGGTGCACAAAAATAAATTAAACATAGGCTCAATTCTAGAAATGCATGCTATTATGCATTACAGGGACTCTTGTCCCAACTACTTAAAAACACGTTAAACTGAAAATGTATAAAACTATTATTCTACCAGTTATATTATATGGGTGCGAAACATGGACTCTTACTTTAAGGGAGAAAAGAAGATTACGAGTATTTGAGAATAAAGTACTTAGGAAAAATTTTGGAGCAAAGAGAGATGAACAGACAGGTGAATGGAGAAGACCTGATAAAAGTGAACTACATGATATTTATAGGAAACCAGATATAATAAGAACAGTTAAGTCTCGTAGACTGCGATAGTCAAGTCATGTGGTACGAATGGTGAATGAACGAGGTGCATACAAGCTTCACGTAGAAAAACCAGAGGGAAAACGTCTAGTTGGTAGAATGAGAATGAGGCGGGTGAATAAAATTAACAATTATTTGAGGAAAGTAGAATATAGGGGAATGATTGGAAAACATTAGCTCAGGATAGCATGTATGGAGAACTTATGTCCGCACGGCCATGGACCTACGGGTTCGATAGTGCCAGTGAGTTAGAGACCCAATAATGGTTATAATCTGGCGACAACTAGGCCTATACTATCCCAACTTTCATTTTGGTTTTTAGATTTTAAAAATGAAACAAAACTATAGGTATCAAATTCTTTATCTCAGTCTAACCTCTCACCTTATATTAATTCTTCTTCTTCTTCTTCACTTCACGGGATAGGCAAAATTTGCCTGTTACGCCTCACATTTGTTATGCCCTTATATTAATTACACTGGTCAACGTGATTTTTGTCTCATGAGTACCAATAGTTTATACTTAATGCAGTTGTTCATCGTGTTTTCAAATATGTATTCGGGAATTTCTCCATCACCCACAGTTTTTTTATTTCAATTTCATTTAATGGATTTAAATAATTATTTTTTTAATAAACGTTTTATTTTTTTAATAAACGTTTTTTCATCCATTTGTCCATTGTAAATAAAACCAAATGAGCTAACTCAGGAGATTTCAGCTATGGAAAAGAGATATCAAGGCAAATGGAATCCTAATATGCTGGCCGATTATTGTTGGACCATCAAGAGGGATGCTCCACAGGCGAAATATAGCAGAAAATAGTTATTTCTTACTTTCTAGGCGAGTCCGAATGTTCGATTATTGTGTAGTTACGAATGTAGAAAATATTAAAGCGTTTGACATTATAATAAATGTCTGTCTCTCGGAAACCTTGCGTGATGGAGAAAAAACCGATATCATATTTGAATTCAGGAGAAAAAATACTATCGGAATCACATCTTTTTCTTTCTGAGACAAAAAAAAAGTTTTATTTTTGTTGCTCGGTGTTATTATTCGAAATTTATAAGGTGGTGTTACTCAATAGTGTATGTGTGTTGGTCCCTAGTATCTCCTCGCTATCACCCAATAGTACTATATCATCAGCATAGACTTACAGCTTATTATTACCATTGATTATTGGATCACTACATAAGCTATTTTAAGATATTTGTGTAATTACATAAGTGTTATGTTAAAGATGTTTGTAAGGGAGGATACGCAAGTTACTATCTTATCGGTATCAGACACACACATTTGTCATGCATCGTACACAGTGTTACATATGACCATGTCTGACCCTATGACCTTGTTCTCACTACTTTCAATAAGATCTTTGATGAGTCATTCTTTATAATGCATTTATTATTATTTAGTATTACACACTTACTTTTCCTCTATATACAGAGTAGAAAATTATAAATGCGCATATTTTAAGTGTGATTTACTTGTGTTTTACTTTAAGGAGGACAAAAGATTACGAGTATTTTAGAAAATATTATATTACAATGCGAGGTTGGGAAGTGGTTTTTATAGAAGCGAGGACATTATTAAAAACTGAGCGTTAGCGTGTGTTGTATATTATTTTTTTGCACGATGGTGTTTTCAAAATTATAAATAATAGTAAAATAATATCTTGATTGAAAGAATTTGCATTCATTATAAACAACGTTAGCAGTCTGGCCAATGTAGGCCTATATAGGGGAATGCCAAAAATAATTTAGTTAAGACTACAGCAGGCCGTGACACCAATCAGGCATAAAATGGCGGCAAGTACGAATTTATTGTTTTATATTGTTTCAAATAAAGTTCAGTTCATTTAAAATGCAGTGATTTGTTTCGTATAATGTATATTAACACTACCTTTTGGATATATTTTTGTATATACATTGTATGTAATATACATAAAGGGCAGTGTTTTACTTCCCACGCTAGGTAGGGAATTTGTAATATTGCAGTATAGTATTTATAGGTTGGCAAACCCGAAATTTAGTAAATTGAACTTTTAATCCTGGTCGCCATTCCTGTAAGTACGACAGAACGCACTATCCTGCAAAAAAAATCTTAGGAAACTTTCTGGACCAAAGGGAGATGAACAGACAGACAGACAGATGAATGGAGAAGACTGATAACATTAAGCTAGATCTTTATGGGTCACTAGATATTATAAGAAGAGTTAAGTCTCGTAAACTGAGTTGGGCAGGACATGCGGCACGAATGGGGAATGAAAGAGGGACATTGAAGCATCTTGTAGGAAAACCAGAGGGAAAAGTTTAGATGGTAGATTAATAATGAGGTGCGAGGATAACATTAACCATGATATGAGGGAAGTAGATTATACAGGATCGCCCGCGGTGGTCATGTTCCTTGCCTCCAGTCCCGAGGGTCGCGGCTTCAAACCCGGCCGGGGTGGATGGATTTTTAGGATGGAAAAATCCAAGGGACAATTCCTCCGGGTGGGACTGTAAGCTGTAGGTCCCGAGTCTGAAGATTTTCAAACTCGTAAAAGAACCGCAAGCCAGAATAAAAAAGGCTTCAGTGCAAATTTTAAGCGACCTTCATCCATCCCAGAAATACTTTAGTTGCCTACTAGATTCTAATTGAGGCGATGTGATAACCACACCTGACTAGTTAACGCCTGTAGGTAAATAAGCGTAACTAAATTACCTTAATTAAGAATCTCCCTCCAGGGAGCACCCATGTCCCCACGTGGGATGTATGGGGTTAAACACACATTATACAGATATACATTAGCTCAGAATAGAGATGTGTGGAGATCTTGTGTCCGCGCAGCCGTGAACGTATGGGTTCAATAGTGCAAGTGAATTAGTAAGTTAGAGATCTTAACTATGTATTCTGGAATGGTACTCGGACAAGAGACATTCTGAAAAGGAGCTCATCGAATCTCTCATGTCCAAACGACTTTACCCACAGCTGATCAGAGCTCTATACTACTACTTCTTTATTTGTAGGATTTTCATCATATTTATTTCCCAAACCACTCCTCGGAAGAAGACGTATTGGATGTGCAGTCATTGTATCCATTATTTGGCTGGTCTTCCTCTTGCTCTTCTCCCGTTCATTGGTCCATCTTCCTTAGCTCTTTTTGCAAGTTTGTTGTCTTCCATTCTTCTATATGATATTTCCAATATTTCGTCTGTTTATAATACATTTGATTATGTCTTTAAGACATTTGCCTGTAATGTCTGTGTTGTGTATCCTATCAAATAATGTTTTCCCCTGAATAGTTCTTAAGATCTTCATTTCACATGTGCTTATTATTTGTTTAGTTTTTGTTGTGCCAGCCTTAGTTTCTGCTCCATATATATGATAACTGGTCGAACTATCGTTTTGTATATGCAGATTTTGCTTTCTACTGGCATTTTTACTATTATCCATGTATACTATTTTATTAAATAATAGCATATTCACTCTGTAGATAGACCAAGAATGAAGTGGAAAAGACCAGCATGATGGTCTTGAGGACAGAGCTTCTGACTGCAATCCGTGAGAGTTCGATTCCCTCTCAGACCAAGGCATTTTTCTTCAAAGGAAATCATTCGTGTGGTAACATATGGTCTGGCATTTATGTTAAGTTTAGATTTAAAGACTCTTCTAGCGCTTTGTTATACTTTATGACCAATCATATCATCGGGGTAACGTAACTGTGTCCCAGAAGTGGGTTACAATTCCATTAATGCCAGAAGAGAGTGCTAGAAATCACATAAGACAACTCGTTGGTCACAGAACAAGACCCAACATTAACACACTAACTTTCTGTTCAAGTAGAATCATAAACACAATAAAGAGAACAGGAACACACCTATATAATACAATAGTAAGGGCTTCTCTCGCATATGCAGCGCCATTATTATAAAAACACATAGGGCGCTAGACAGACCAAGAATAAGAGACCTTATTCCAACTTAATATATATGGTGTGAGGAATGTTTCCCCAACGTTGTTCAAAATTTATATGCAACAAACTTTACAAACATGGAAGAAAAAGAGTAAAGGTATAGGGATACCTATTGAAGATACAACTATTTAAACATTATAATTTACAGATGACACAGGATTATGAGGATCTGGAATATATGAGTCGAAAACTTATGTCTACTGAAATTGATTGTTTTAGATGATCAACTAGACATTCTAAATTAAAAAAAAAAAACAAGAAATACAATCATCAGATAACAAATGAAAGTCCAAAATGCAATATTAGATTTCGTGAGATACAAACAACCAGAATGATATGTAACACTTTCCAATAGGCCTATTGTTATTTTAACACAGTTCCAATAATGTATCATATTATAATATAGAATGGTATGCTCATATACGTAAAATACCAGAGACAAGATTACCCAGAAAAGCTCTGGAAAGGATTCCACCTGGGAAAGGAAAGAGAGGTCGATCTAGATTTAAATGGATGGATGATATAAGAAGAGGTATGAGGGAGATAGGTCTGGAATGGGAAGATAGAGACGAATGGAGAAAGAAGATAAACATTTTAAACACTTTGGTCAGAGGAAGATGTTTTATTACATTGTAAACCTGTTTATGAAAATGATTTGAGGAAGCTAAATTGTACAGGGAATGATTTGAAAGTATTAGTTCAGGATAGGGATGTATCGAGATCTGGAGAGCTTACGTCCGCTCGGTCATGAACCTCCGGGTTGATAGTGCTGTCAGTTACTGTTTTATATACATGGTATGGATTACAGTGTTTTTTATTGTAAAATGAAAGAATTTCAAGGTTAATAAAAGGAAATGGAAGCGACATGATATTCCAGTTTTATTACAGTTCAGAAAACAGGTTGTTAACGATATCTCTATGAGAGATTTTTTTAAACATTTTTATATGGCACATCGTCTTTGTTTTGTATTAAGATATATGTTTTCTTTGATGCTTTAATTAAGTACTCCCAAGGTCTGTTCAAAAATACAGTAAAATCTCCTTATTCACGGTTCCGTTATTCGCGTTTTCATTATTCGCGGGTTAAAAAATTGCAAGACAGTTCCTGTATTCGCGGCTAAAATGTCTTTATTCGCGGATTCAGTAGGTATAATACAAGGAACATGTTTTCAAACCAAATGGACAAATATCAAAGTAAAACTAACCTTATTGTCACTAAGCCTGAAGTTCGTTGTTAAAAACTGCCGCCGCCGTATTTTACTTGCCGCTATGTCCTTTAATAAATGCCGCCCTCGTCACGATCAGTGTTTTATTGTTTCAACTTGTCATTCGTAGCAATACATTTTGATTGAATAATACGTGTTTCTTCTGCTGTGTTCCCAATTTATAATGCCAAGTAAAAGGAAAGAAAAATTAGTTCTGAAGCGGGAAAAAGTAGTGTGACCACTTAAAGTAAAAATAGAAGTGATTGACAGCTTTCGCGTTGGCGAGTAGTATAAGTGGCAAAACAGGAAAAAAATTACCAAGTTATAATGTTGAGTGATTCCGGGTTATGTGGCCGTGGTCCATAGTTGGTGTTGATACCAGACGTTTCGCCCTCAACTGCGGAGGGCATCTTCAGTGGCGAGTGCTTCTAGGCGTGTTTCCTGGTCGGAAGATCTACTTAGAGTGAGCGCTGCGGACGTTGTGGACGTTGTATTAGTGGTGGGTGCAGGGTGAGTGGGCGTGGCTCTTGCTGATTGGCTAATGGTCGTCTCCTTGTTGTCCCTTGTGTTAATGCATTTATTTTCTAGTGTATGATACCAGGCCTTAGCCAGTTTGATACCTTCCTCTATTCTGTTGATATTTCCCTTATGCATAAGGCTGTAAAACATGGTAACTGACAAATTCTTTAAAATTCAATTGTAGCATGCAAACTGTAATATGCCCTTCAATTAATGGAAATTGTTCAAAATCTCTCATTAATTGATTTTATTTCGATAATTTTTATTTTATTTTGGAACCTTCGAACGTATCTCCTATATACCCATACAAATTACAATTCCATATTCACAGTTTTTGTATTCGCGGCATATTTACGGAACATATCCCCCGCGAATAAGAAGCCTTTACTGTATATCACAATGTACAATTCTAGTAAACATAATTATTTTAATTAATAAATTTTAATCTTATTAATTGAAACATAAAATGGTCGTGGAAGGGCAGTTCGTTGGTCTGCTCGATCTCCTGATCTCACTCCATTGAACTTTTTTCTCTGGGGAGTTATTAAAGGTATTGTTTTATCGTGATATTCCGACAACTTCAGAGAATATGCATAACCGTATTGTGCATGTTGGTACTTCCATTCAGCCGTTAACAGTGGGTATATCAGTCTCCTTATTAATTTGACGATTGGACACGTGTGTTACTGAAAATGGTCATCAGTTTGAGCACTTAATGTGAATGTTCTTAGTTACTTACTCACTGGCACTATCGAACCCATAGGTTAATGGCCGCGCGGACATAAGCTCTCCATGCATCCCTATCCTGAGCTAATGCTTTCCAATCATTCCCTGTATAATCTACTTCCGTCAAATCATAGTTAATGTTGTTCTCCCACCTCATTCTTGGTCTACCAACTGGGCGTTTTCCCTTTGGCTTTCCTACAAGAAGCTTCCATGCATCTCTTTCATTCCCCATACGCGCAACATGTCCTGCCCATCGCAGCCTTCGAGACTTAACTGTTCTTATTACATCTGGCTTCCTATAAAGACTATATAGTTCATTGTTATGTAGCCTTCACCTGTCTGTTGTGCCGGTTCGCTCAGGGTAGAATATGATCACTCAGGGATATTTTAAATTATACACATTTTATTTCCCTTTATTGTACAATTTTGTGTGTACAATTATATTTACAATGTATTATGCTTCACTAACGGAGTGGAGTTGATGAGTTAATTCCGCCCACGTGTTTTAATATCACTTTCGCGAACGGTAACTGAAGAACTTGTAGAACTGTAGAACGTAGGAGCGTGAGAGTGAGAGTGTTTTCACACGTGTCCTCGCCTTATAAGGGCGATGACTCCTCCCATCCCCACTCCCAGTGTATATGTTAGCTTAGAAGGGTAGGTACCATTCGTTTGGGTTTCTATGTTGGTAATAGACTCGTGTGCACGTTTGTGCGCCTTCCAGTTATTACTATTAATGGTACGTTTTAATACTCACGAGTCTATTAGTTCTTGCCTCATAATGCCCATATGAGATTCTATCTAAATTTTCTACTGAACAAATTTTGTAGAACTCATATTCATCTCTCATTCAAAGTAATAAGATTCAACTTGTAACCTATTCTGAAAACATACTCGTTTGGGTTCACTGACTGACGTATAAGAATAGTACCTTTCCCTTTCTAAGGCCTGAAGATAATACAGAAATATACAATTTCCTTATACTAGCTTATACATACAAATCAATTTATACCACTCACTCATTCATTCAAACCTTTTCACTTTAACATATGATTCATCAATGTTTTGATTTCATAGTTAGTTCCATCTTTCTTGCTTTTGAATAGATTATACATCACTGTTTGACACTTTTAACTGACTTATGTGGCTATTTAAGCCCTGATAATAGATATTGTATCACTAAATCACTTTTCACATTCACACGCAATTCTTGATGTGTCTTAAAATTAAAATTCTAATCTAATTTTACATAAATATATACAGTGTGAATATTCGGTGTTATGAACCAATCATTTAAGTATATGTTTCATTTTCTCGGATATATTTTCAAGGAATTTAAAAGTTTAATTTAAATAAAATGCATTTATGTGGATCTGTGTCATATTTGAGTCATACTAGAATAATATTTTTAATCTGTTTTACGGCTCCCGCGCTCCTGTATTTTATTTTTAGCATTATAGGCGCTTCACTATTTGTGATCTACTTTAGGTATTCCCTATTATTAATTACATTGTGATCGTTAGTTTATAGAATATTTTTCATTCTCAATATTTTATTTAAACATCTTTCGGCATATTAGCGTATTTAATTTGCCAAAGCAGAATTGACTCTATAATTAATTGGTCAAACAACATTCCAGTCTTATGCGTGCAAAATCGTTTTACTCGGATACAGAATTATCTAAGCATGTCAGCATCGCTGTTCCCTCAGCGGCAATGACTATTTCATATATCATTAATAACACCATTTTAAATTAATAACATTCATCAATTAGAGAATATTGGGTCACTTGCCCAAAAATATTACCTCACAAATTATTATGTAATACACAAATACAATTAGATGCCTCTTTGGTCATCATATAAATAATTTAATCCTGTATATAAAATCGGTAATCAATAAATTCCACACGCTTTCAATTATTAACGTCAATTGACCTGTTCATTAAGATGGATTAAGCTTCAACATCTTTCATTTACTGATATACTTAAGATGTCTCCATTTTTTTTTGAGAATTCATATTAAAATCGTTCTATATGTTTGTTCACAGAACTTTAATTATTATAAAGTTTTATAAAATCACAATGGCCTATCAAAGCGTATTATTATGCATACTGGATTTTAAAAGTTTCCTTGGGAGCGTTAATCAACAAATTATCTGAGCATAAAAATATAACATTAAATTAGTTTGATATTTAAATCATTAGAGTATCGAGCTTTAGTTTGATGAGTCGGTAATGCAGCTTCCTGCACGTGCGATTTAATTAAATATGCAAAAAAATATTCTCTCTCTCTCTTTCTATTTAATAGTTATTTATAGCTGTTTGACTCTTTTATTTAAGGTTTAATATCCACAGATCCATCCTATTGTATAGTGATCAAAATTTTCTGAAATATCGCACCCAGTTCTAGTTGAATGTAACCTTATTATATCATATATGTGCTAACTTTTGCTATATGAGCGATATTAATATTTGCAAATATCATATTACTTGGCTAATTATTATAGGTATTATCTACTGTGATAGCATGTTACTCGTATTTATTTTTAAGTTGATATTTGATTGAGTATCAATATATATATATATATATATATATATATATATATATAAGAGATGGGTCCTGCCCCTCTCTCATTCAAAGATGTACAATGCAGTATTCATTTCCTCATTCTTAATTATCCCAATCATTAAAGAATATAATTAATGAATTATCTTAATACAAGTAAATCTGCCTATTCATTAGTATTTTTGGTGTTCAATATAATTTTTTATACATATGCTTAACTATTTTAACTAATAAGATAATTATATTTCTAATTTTCATATAGAGCTGGGTTCGATCCCGGGTAAGATTGGTTCATATACACATTAAATTCGATCATCGAGTCAGTATTTCATTCTCTCATATTCGATTTCGCCCATAATGATGGCTAATCGTTTATCAAAGTTATTAATATTATTAACGCTCTCATCGTTTATCTTACTGCAATAATTTCCCGCCATTTTCTTGTGTTTTTCAATCGCGTTTTGGGTTATATTACACCCTGGACGGTATGTAAATATTGCGTTAGTTAGGAACATACTTGTTTGTAATGGACTCGATTCCTGAATTTGAGATGACCAAATTGTTTGCAAAGAGGATTCTTGCAAACAATTTCGTCGATCGCACATCACTGCACGTGGTTTCGAACCAAGGAACATCAGTTTTAGGTTCTTTCAAGTAATTCAAGTACTTATCTATGAAATATCTTTTCTTAGAATTATTCCTATTTGCTACCTGCGTTGCGATTATGTTGCTATCTCCTGGCATTCCCCTCCGGCATATTTCAATTGTCTCACTTTTCTGGTATGTTCCAGGTAGATACTCATTTTCTGATGTTTCTTGTTTCGTGACAAATACATGAATATTTTTAAAGTCCCTTTCATTAACTCCAAGTTCTCTCTCTACTATGTTAACATTAGAACATATATTTTCTACTTTATTTTCATTTTGCCCGATACTAGCTGCTGTGGAGTTAGCTACGGTTTCTATCTTCTCGCTTATCTGACTACAATTTTCATTAGTTTGACCAGTTTCTATAAGCTGGCCTCCATTTATTCTCTCACTTGTTTCAGAGATTTCAATACAATTTTCTATATTACCTAGTTCGTTAGTTTCGTGCTCTTCACTGCCTAACCCTATTTCATCTGCTGAATTTATTTCCACAATAGAAATATCTGTGTGTAGGGCCCTAGTATTTTCTTTGATTTCTGTTCTTAAATTGATTAGCTCCCTACGGATTTCTGCATTATTCGTTTCTGCTGTGTCTAATATATTCATAGTGGTTTGCATGTTTGAGTTTAACGACTTTATATCTGTCGTTATGTCTTTCATCAACTGATACAGATCGAATAAGGAAATTTTTGGCTCCTGATTGCCCAATGCTATATCGACATGTGTACTTTCTGCTAAGGCTAATGGATCCTCACCACGTGCTCCTAGATCTACAGCAGCCATTTTAATTTTTTTTGCACTTCAAAAATTTAGTTTACTTATTTACTCACTTTTTTTTTAAATAGTGTTGATTTACTGGTGTCTTGCGAGCTCCAATCGTTGTTTCTGCAATCCCTTGCTCACCATTCATTGGCCGTAGTAAGATGATTCATCACTGTAGTTGCCATGTGCTGCTCACTCGGTTTATATTTTCACAATAATTCATTCGTTGGCGAACGTGTGCCACTATTAGATTAATTCGAACCTACCACGTGGGCGCCATGTGTGCCGGTTCGCTCAGGGTAGAATATGATCACTCAGGGATATTTTAAAATTATACACATTTTATTTCCCTTTATTGTACAATTTTGTGTGTACAATTATATTTACAATGTATTATGCTTCACTAACGGAGTGGAGTTGATGAGTTAATTCCGCCCACGTGTTTTAATATCACTTTCGCGAACGGTAACTGAAGAACTTGTAGAACTGTAGAACGTAGGAGCGTGAGAGTGAGAGTGTTTTCACACGTGTCCTCGCCTTATAAGGGCGATGACTCCTCCCATCCCCACTCCCAGTGTATATGTTAGCTTAGAAGGGTAGGTACCATTCGTTTGGGTTTCTATGTTGGTAATAGACTCGTGTGCCACGTTTGTGCGCCTTCCAGTTATTACTATTAATGGTACGTTTTAATACTCACGAGTCTATTAGTTCTTGCCTCACTGTTCATCTCTCTTTGGTCCAAAAATTTCTCTAAGAACTTTATTCTCAAAATCTCGTAATCTCATTTCCTCCCTTAAAGTAAGAGTCCATGTTTCGCACCCATATAATATAACTGGTAGAATAATAGTTTTATATATTTTCAGCTTAACGTTTTTTGAAAGGAGTTGGGACATCAAAAGTCTCTGCAATGCGTAATAGCACGCATTTCCAGAATTAAGCCCATGTTTAATTTCTTTGTGCACCTCATTCCTATTTGTGATTATTGTTTCTAGGTATTTGAATTCAGCCACTTCCTCAAAATTTCCCTCATTTGTCATTTGCTGTCCATTTCCATTATATAACGTATTTCTACGTGTGACCATATATTTAGTTTTATTGGACCACTCAAATGACATCTACACGAAAACAAGTGTAACTAAATTAGTATGGTTCAAATTCTTCCCTGTAGGGGGAGAGCGCCTAAATCTCTGTTAAGGGAAACATGGGCTTACAAGATACAAGAAGAAGATATTTTCTTCCAGTCCTAATTTCTTGTTCTACTGTTCATAATATTCATAGGAGTAACACTGTTTTTTTTTATTCAATGCCGCCACTTTGTCGTTTCGACATTCTAGTACTCTCTCCTAGCATGGCGTTATTGTAACCCACTTCTAAGATTAGGGAGCCTGGAAGGCCGAGTTACGCTGCCCCGATGATATATGATAGGTGATGATGATGGTAATAATGCGCCAGGGGAGCCCTTAATCCTAAACTTAATGAATATGTTAATGATGATAATTATGGCCAAATGATGTTCGGGGACCGTTTGGACCTTAAAGTTTCTTGACATTTGTCTTACAGGTGAGGAAAACCCCCAAATAAAACCATCACCCAGGAAACTTGTCCCGACCGGGGCCCGCTACGTGACAAGACAGCACGCTACCTCGAGATCACAGCACTGTAATATGGCAGAAATAATCGCAATCAATATTTCTATTAACAAGGTTCTTTTTATTAGAATGACACGTTGAGATACGTTTTTCAATGTGTTTGAGTGCTTAATTAACCCATTGAAGAAAAAATACACAATTTCATTGACTATTTAACTCATGCCCCAAATGACAGTCAATGATCAATCATATTTCATTGAATTTTGATTTACAACCAATCACAATCGTTTTTCACCTCAATTTTATCACTTTAATTGTATCGCTTTCATTTTGTCAAGTGGCTCCCAGATTGTATATATAGTGCACAAATGTAACCAGATTCTGCTTGTGAGATATAATAGAAAAACATTCGTAGCAATTGATTATACCAATTGATTTGCACTTTCTTAAACATATTATTTCCCAGGAATTAAGGTTGCAGAAAAATATAATTGACATATTTAAATCATAGGACATCAGAAATTAATTAATGACCTGTAATGATGTTTCATATTTTCTCCACTAGGGTGCATTCTTACAATATTGCGATTCTATTTGGCAATAAATATGATTTGGTTGCAGTGATGAACAAATGAAACATAAAGTTACTCATTTGCTTTCAAACATCGCCGTTTACATTAAATATATAAATATTTTTAAATGACTATACTTAAAAAATGATTTGTGAGTAAATAGTTTAATTTTATTCGTTAAATAGTCCTAACAAATGCCACTGGGCGATTTCCAAATTCTCTAGATAAATTCACTCCTCACTTCATGAGTCGTGAATTTATCGATAATTTAGAAATCAATTGTGGCACTACTTATAAGAAAACAAAGTTAGTATTCCTATCTTGTTAATAAATAATGCTACAAAGTTCAGCAACCAGCAGTATTATTTCCCCCCGTGCTTGGGATGGTCAAGATAAATGGGACATTCTGTAAATATAAAGTTTGGCAATAATCATTATAATAATCTGTATTCTATCTTTCTGGATTCTTTTTTTTTTTTTGAGCCCAAGTTTCACATCTGTATAATATTGTGGGAATTGTCATAACTCTATAGGCCTACATTTTTTTAACCTTCTCTGTATTGTTCCACATGCAGTCTGAAATGTATTTAATTTCGAATTAACATCTTTCCATATTGAAACTAACATCGCAGCCCAAATATTTGATACTAAACACCTCTTCTATACTTTGTTTTTCTAAAATAATTTTGGATCTCACTTGATCTTTTCCTGTAAAAGCCATGATCTTTGTTTTCCTTACTGATATCTTAGATCGTATAACGTATTATGAAATGTCATATGGCTATTTTAAGATGACTATGTACTGTACGTATTTATGACATATCATGTTACATATTTATTAAAGGGCTTGGCCGAGTTGAATATATTTGCTTGCCTTCTTAACACAAAATAATAATATGCTTGCATATGTATGACGTAAGTATGCCACATCATACTGTTTTTTTTTTAAGATACAAGGTTTATCAACACATATTTGTGCACAGTAAATTATTAAAATATTCCATTACCGATAACTCTACTACTACAATCTTCAGATGTTCGTTTGTTTTAGAGTCTTACAATGGGCGGTGAGATTTTTTATAGAGAGATTAGTAGAGATCGGAAGTTGATCTATAAAATGCCTATAAAAGACATTTAAAAATATCTAAAGATATCCTAAAAAGACCTAAAAACTGAAAAAAGAGCATAAGAAAGGCACTTCAAATTAATAGTATATTATGATGCGAGGTTTTTAATTTCCGAGATCCTGTAAAATACTTCACAAACGTGCATTGTACATTATTTTTTGCGCGATGGTGTTTTCAAAATAATAAATAATAATAAAATAATATCTTTGTTGGAAATATTTGCGTTCATTATAAACAACTGACTAACGTTAACAGTATGGGCAGTGTTTATTAGTTCAAATTGCAGGAGGCCGTGACACCAATCTAGTCATAAAAAGGCGGAAAGTACGTATTTATTGTTTTATATTGTTTCAAATAAAGTTCGGTTCATTTAAAATGTAGCGATTTGTTTCGTATAATGTATATTAACGCTACCTTTTGGATATTTTTTTGTATATACAATGTATGTAGTACACATAGAGGGTAGTGGTTTTACTTCCCACACGCGTTTTGTAATATGTAATATTACAGTATAATTATTTAGGTTGGCAACCCCGAAATGTAGAAAGTTGAACTTTCAGTCATGGTCGCCATTGCTGTAAGTACGACAAAACGCACTATCGCGCTAAAACAATTTTAGTTTCAACTAACTAACTCTAACTCACTGACACTATCGAGCCCGTAGGTTCATGGCCGCGCGGACACAAGCTTTCCATACATCCCTATGCTGAGTCAATGTTTTCCAAACATCCCCTGTATAACTACTTCCACAAATCATAGTTAATGTTATTCTCCCACCTCATTCTTGGTCTACCAACTGGGCGTTTTCCCTCTGGTTTTCCTACAAGAAGCTTCCATGCACGTATTTTATTCCCATTCGTGTCACATGTCCTGCCCATCGCAGTCTACGAGACTTAACTGTTCTTATTTTATCTGGTTTCCTATAAAGACCATGTAGTTCATTGTTAGGTAGTCTTCTCCTGTCTGTTCATATCTCTTTGGTCCAAACATTTTCCTAAGAATGGTAATAAAAGATTCCGGGCTATGTGGCCGTGGTCTATAACTGGCGTTTCTTCCAGACGTTTCTCCCTCAACTGCGGAGGGCATCTTCAGTGGCGAGCGCTTACAGCTGTTGTTTCCCTGTCGTAGACTCGACTGCGAAGTACGAGTCTACGACAGGGAAACAACAGCTGTAAGCGCTCGCCACTGAAGATGCCCTCCGCAGTTGAGGGAGAAACGTCTGGAAGAAACGCCAGTTATAGACCACGGCCACATAGCCCGGAATCTTTTATTACCATGATTACCGGCCGTGAAAGCCTGCATTCCACTATTTTCCTAAGAACTTTATTCTCAAATACTTGTAATCTCCTTTCCTCCTTAAAGTAAGAGTTTCAACTACATTTTTATTATGAGAATTTTCTTCCTCATTAAGGTTTTTTCTCCAACCAGTTATAATAATTAAAATGAGCTTTAAGAAGTACATAAATGACAACGGACATATGGATTTTATCAATTTATTATACACATTCATAAATTAAAGTTCTCCATCCTGCTCTGTGTCTTGTTCCATTACACGAAATTTCCTCATTGAACGTTGAATGTTTTTCTTCCAGGTGGTTCTTGGTTCTTCCTATTGCATTTTTAATGAATGTAATAAAATTATGTTTAAAAAGTACAATAATCTAGTGAAGTACAACACACATTGCGAAAAAAGTGACTGAAATGCTTCTTTTTTAATGCCTTATATATATATAGTTCACCGCTGTGGTCTCGAGGTAGTGTGCAGACTTGTCACGCAGCGGGCCCGGGTTCGATTCCCGGTCGGGACAGTCTCCTGGGTGAGGATTTTTATGGGGTTTTCCTCATCTGTAAGACAAATGTCAGGAAGCTTAGGGCCCAACGATCCCCAAAAATCATCCGGCCATCACCATCATCTTTATCATTATCATCATCATCCTTCACCGGTGTGGAAAGCAACGGGAAGCTACCACACCTATAATTCGTAGTAAATCTGCAAGCATAGCATGAAAATGCTATGATTGCAGTGAAAGACCTGCCCTCGGGCAAAATTACTATGGATGGATATATATATATATATATATATATATATTTGTATTTGTGCTGGTTGAGTGGAAGAGAGGGCCTTATGGTCTTAACTCTGCCAGAATAAATAAAATATTATTATTATTATTATTATTATTATTATATATGTATATATATATACCTATATATATAGCTTGAAAAAGGAATTATGCGTTCGTTAAAAAAAAAGTTATTAGATAATTTAGAATGAATGATTTTTCCCACCTACAATGAATTCAGCAAACCCGCTATGAATATCACCGAGAAATAAATTGAAATTCAAATTAGAATAACTAGAAGCTTTACAGGTGAATGGAGAAGACTACATAACAGTGAACTATATTACCTTCATAGGAAGCCAGATATAATAAGAACAGTTAAGTCTCATACACTGCGATGGGCAGGACACGTGGCACGAATGGGGAATGAAAGACGTACATGGAAGCTTCTTGTAGGAAAACCAGAAGGAAAACGCCCAGTTGGTAGACCAAGAATGAGGTGGGAGAATAGCATTAACTACGATTTGAGGGAAGTAGATTATACAGGGGATGATTGAAAAACATTAGCTCAGGATAGGGATTTATGGAGAGCTTATGTCCGCGCGGCAATGAACCTACGGGTTCGATAGTGCCAGTGAGTTAGTAAGTTAGATAGAAGCATATTTCGCTATACAAATGATACAAATATAGACGAAAAGAAGGTAAAGCTACAAAAAAAGGGGGGGGGATAAATCAACACATCATTGTTCCCTAATATCGGCCACGATTGGCTAGCTCCTTGCCTCTGGTACCGACGCGACGGTCGCGGGTTCACACCAGGCCGGGGTCGATGAATTTTTAGAATGGATAAAAACCAAGGAGTAAGCTTACAGGTACTAGGGAGGTACTTTAAGCCGTGGGTCCCGAGTCTGAAGATTTTTCAGGCTCGTAAAAGATCCTTAAGCCCGAATAAAGAGGCATGTAAGCAAAATTTACCGACTTCAACGTCCTAGCAATACCTTAGTTACCTGCTAGATGTCTCATTGAGTCGGTGTGTTGACCGCATGACATTTATGACACATATGAGCAAATAAGGTAACTAACTTAACTTGGTCTAGCAACTCATAACAAAGGAAAGGCTATGCTCAACATTGGGCTATATCGTTATAGATAGATTGTTCCTTAATACATCTTCCATGTCATCATCCTCTTATCGTGTCCTGCCTTCGGAAGGTCGATTCCAAATATGCCTCTAACCATCTCTATTTTTCCATGCTTCCCTTCTTTTTAGTTCTTCCCAGTCGTATCCTCTTTCTTGTAGACTTTTCTTCACCTTGTTAATCCATCTTCCTCGTGGTCTTTTTCCTTGTATCTTGAGATTTAACAATCTTTGTGGTAGTCTTTCCTTTTGCATTATTTCATCCAAAGCAATGATTCCTTAAATTTAAATTGCTCGGTTTTCGTTTCTTCTGTATACAACTGCAATTACACTGGTCAACGTGATTTTTGTCTCATGAGTACCACTAGTTGTACTTAATGCAGTTTTTTATCGTGTTTTCAAATGTATTCGGAATTTCTCCATCACCCACAGTTTTTTTATTACAATTTCAATTAATAGATTTAAATAATTATTTTTTTAATAAACTTTTTTTGTCCATTTGTCTATTGTGAAATAAAACCAAATGAGCTAATTCAGGAGATTTCAGCTATGGAAAAGAGATATCAAGGCAAATGCTGGCCGATTATTGTTGGACCATCAAGAGAGATTCTCCACAGGCAAATATAGCAGAAAATCGTCATTTCTTTCTTTCTAGGTGAGTCCGAATGTTCGAATATTGTGTAGTTACGAATGTAGAAAATATTGAAGTGTTTGAAATTATAAATTCCTGTCTCTCGAAAACCTTGAATGATGGAGAAAAACCGATATCATATTTGAATTCAAGAGAAAAAATACTATCAGAATCACATATTTTTCTTTCTGAGAAAAAAAAATTCTTTTTTGTTGCTCAGTGTTATTTAAATATGTATCAGTTTCCATTATTATATTAGAGATAAGTTTAATTGAGTATGTACAAAAGTCATATATTTTTATGTTACGTAATTTAACATGATATAGATTACCATAATTTAGTTCTTTTATAATTTGGAATTATCGTTTTTTTTATTTTTATATATTTATTATTATTTTTTTTTCTCCAGATGATGAGTATGATGCGAAGTCACCACATGCTGACTGATGTAATACTGGAAGTTGGGGAAGACCTGTTTCATGCACACAAAGTTGTTCTAGCTGCTGCCAGTCCATATTTTAAGGTAAATTTTCATTTGCTTTAATTCAGCATTTTTCCTTAAATTAAAGCATATAATTATTTTATTTTTGTATTATATAAAGATCTTAGGAACATTTTTTGGACCAAAGAGAGATGAACAGACAGATGAATGGAGTGACAGATGAATGAACAGTGAACTACATGGTCTTTATAGGAAGACAGATATAATAAGAACAGTTAAGTCTCGTAGACTGCGATGGGCAGGACATGTGGCACGAATGAGGAATGAAAGACATGCATGGAAGCTTCTTGTAGCAAAACCAAAGGGAAAACGCCCAGTTGGTAGACCAAGAATGAGGGGAGAATAACATTAAATATGACTTGAGGGAAGTAGATTATACAGGGAATGATTGGAAAACATTAGCTCAAGATAGGGATGTATGGAGAGCTTATGCCCACGCAGCCATGAACCTACGTGTTCGATAGTGCCAATGAGTTAATTAGTTAGTTAGTTAGTTATAGTCAATAGCGTAGCAAATCTATGATTATAAAGACTAGTTATATTCAATAACTAGTTTTGTTAATGATAGCCTCACTCGAAACATGTTAGTTTGGTGATTTGGGTTTTATTTGATAGTGTGTAAAACATTTACATTTTTTTAGTTTAACGTTTTTAGAGAGAAGTTGGAATAACAAAAGTCCCTATATTACTTAATAGCACGCACTTCCAGAATTGAGCCTATGTTTTAACACTTTTTTGGTCGATGTGACTAATTTCTCATACTTACCAATATTGTTGTTAGTGGAAGTAAGTCAACGTTCCCACATCTAACCTGGTTGCTATGCAAACAAAAGAAATCACAATGCTGATATGGACTCATAAAGCACACGTTCGGTAAGTAAAATAATAGTAGCAATATTTATTTTGATATATTGAATGTGATAGTACAATTATTACATTTATTGAATGCTATTGGACGAACAGTAGCAATTTATTTTGATATATTGAATGTGATAGTACAATTATTACATTTATTGAATGCGAATGCTATTGGATGAACATTATTCATTAAGAACACATCATCAGAAGCTTCACTTAAAAACATATTAATTTCTTCCCTGCTAAAAACACTAGACTTTCTCGGTCGATGACCAACATACTATTTCAAGAAAGCAATTAATTTACAAAATGAGGAAATGTCAATACCATCATTTAACTTTATATTAGCTTTGAGTACCACCGTAGCGTAGTGGTTAAGGCACTGAGCTACAAGCTGTAGGGTCGAGGGTTCAAGTCCCGTTGGGGTCAGGATTTTTAAACTGACCCAAACCCTCTGGCGGCACTATGGCCCTGGGGTCGACTCAGCCTCTAACGGAAATGAGTACCAGACGCTTGTTCTGGGGTAAAGGCGGCCGTCACGCAGGGCTGACAACCCGGCTGACATCAAGTGTCGATTGTCTAGAAAAAGTGGGAGCCTTAACCTCCTACTACCCCAAAGGCCTCCTGAGGCCTGTTGTGGGATCACTTTACTTTTACTCTGACCATAAACTTCCTGCAGACTTTAATTTCTCATTCCTCAGAACAAAATATGTCAACAAATTCTTCTCGTTAATCTGCACGCCTTTTTCATTTAACCATTTCTTGAATGTTTTGTACACTAACTCGTACCTTTCTTTAGACTTTTCCGGAATTAATGCAGAACATCCCACTCTCCAGGCTTCTTCAATTTCTCTATCATCTACCATGAATCCTTTCCTTAATAAAATTATCAAACAGATTCTAATCACGATACTACATATAAAAATGTCTCCACAGCCAACAATCCTTGCTTATAATAAAACAAATGAAAAGCTACATAGCAACGATCACCAAATGTTTCTTTCTCATAGAAGTCATTTACATCCAACCAATATTCTAATTCATTTATTACTATATTTAATAAAAATTAGTCACATCGACCAAAAAATAGTATACAATACGCATGAGGTAAGCACGTAACAGATCTCGAAAATTTAAAAAAACATTGCGCAAGCACCTCATTTTTTCAAACTCTTTCTCGATCAGTAACAAGTGCTTACCTCACTTGTATCGCAGTATACTATTTCTGCATCTCATTCCTCATACCAGTTCAAAAATAAAACAAAATGATATTTTCAATTATTGGTTTGAGCTTCTCGATTGTAATCTTTCAATTAAGTGATAGAAGAAAAAAAGTTTTAAATGACTCTTCTATTTTGTTTTATATACTATTAGAAAAGAATAACCTTGCCAAGTAGAGAGAATGTGCAGGAAATAATTCAGATTCATTATAAAAATAAAACTCATGCTGACGTTGCAACAGATACAAAAGTAATGGCAGCATGGTTCATTTACTCTCTTTTGCTAAGTATTATGTGCTAAAGTACAAGTAAGTATTAGAGCATTAAATTAGATTGGTAATGGAAAGCTAAATAAAGAAATTACAAGTACCAGAGTGAGCAGAAAAAACAGTTCTCTCTCCTACTGCTTCATTTCTTATGTTTTTATTCAGCCTTGAACACATAAGGAATACTTAAAAACACATGTGTTTATTGATTTAAATATATTCAAGACACCTTATTCTTCTCAAAACTGATTGGAAGCAAAGATAGATTTTATGAATTAAAATTTTTTATTTGGGATTTTAAAAATGCAATTCTCATTTATAGCAATAAGAAAAAATTAAAGAAGATAATTTAACCTCCTGACATTCCTATTATTTGTAGACTTTAAAAATCTATGATAATATATACATACATAGTGTTCTGCTTTAGAGCAAGTCTTTCACTGCAAACTCAGCATTCTCCACTCTTCCCTTAACTCAACCTTCCTTTCTGTTCATCATGCCATGTTTGCAGCTTTACTAGGGATATATAACTGTGGTAGCTTTCAATTTCTTTCCACACCCCACTTTCTCTTTTTCATCTTAAAATCTTAAAAGATCTTAAGAAAAATCTTAAAAGATCTTAAGAAGGTCCTGGGGGATGTCTCAACTTGGAGGTGGGGAGAGTGGATTTGGCTATGTTAAGATTTTTAAAATACATTACGAAACTCCATTGAGGTGACTATGTTAAAATTTTAAGAAATATAAAACAGTACCTGAGATCTCAGTCATCCTCAATAATCAGCAGTGTAGTTTTGTAAGGAGGCCTTTCGAAAACTTAAGTTTCATCTTCTGTTTTCAGTTTGGTACTGACTGTGCTAGTAATGATTTTGTACAGAGGGTTCACATTACTGGGTATGTTCTCATTTAACAGGTGTTTGTTTGTGGTTTCCTTGATAATTTCTAACTTTTCGAGAATGTTGATTTTCAATGTATTGTTTTCTCTATGCTGGATCGATAATACATTGTCTATTGTGTTAAATTGATATCCTGATTTATATTTCTCAAAAATTTGGCTAAGTTAGACCCTCTGAACTTCACTGAAATTCACCCCAGAGGTTAAATATCAGTTTCATCAGGGTTTTTCACCAGATCAGAGATCCGGAAATCCCAATTAGTATAATAATACAAATCCCAATAAATTATCACAAATTTTAGAAGAAGAAATACCCAATACATTAATTGGAGTCATCCAAAATCTTTATGTTAATTCAAAAATAAAATTAGAACTTCAAAGGATAAAGTAATAAAAGATTTCAATTATCTTGGCGTATCTTTAGGTTGTAATAGAGAAACAGACATAAATAATAAATTACAAATATTTCAATATTTATATGGCACCCTTAAAAGAACACTGGAATAGAAAGTTAGAAAAGAAACACATTTAAAATTTTATAAAGTATTGACTATACCTGCAATATTGTATGGCTCAGAAATATGGACTCTGAATAAACAGTCAATTAAAAGAATAGAAGCAGCAGAAATGAAATATTTACAATTTGTTGCAGGATATACTTTAATGGATAAAAAAGCGAAGAGAAGATATCTGTAAAGAACAACAAATATTCAGTCTGACAGATAAAATGGAAAAGAGTATAGGAGAAAATGGTAGGAACATGTCTGCAGAGTGGATACCAACAGATTACCTAGGAAAAGTCTAAGCTATTAACCAAGAAGAGGAGGAAAAAAGAGATCGGGGACACTCACTAAAGAGATGGACACAGCAGCTATATTACTTGGAACAGGAATGAACCAAAAAAAGGTTCAATCCTTGCAGGAAGAAGAAGAAAGGATAAAGTCTCAGAAGAGATGTTACTGAATAAATGGGCGAGACAAGGCTGTGGCCCCTCACCAGTAGTATATGATTATTACTGTAAAAGTCTGTATATTGGTTAAAGTTAGGTTTTACCAGTAAATCTTAGATTAGGTTATGTTAGGTTATCTTATCTTAGGTTTTACTGGAAAATCTTAGGATTTACTGTAGTTCGGGTTTTACAGTAACATATACATTATTAAAATAATGAAGATTCATAAAATATTTCGACAAGGAATACAGATTTCCAGAAATGAAACTATACAATCACTTCTGTATGCAGATGATTTACTTCCGTTTGCAATCTCAGAGAATAAATTGCAAATGAAAGCACATCAATTAAATACAGTAAAACCTGTCTATGAAGGAACATGACGGTTCCTTAAATATATTTCCATCTTGGCAGTTTTCCTTCTTATAAAAGGTTCCCAAATTACAAGCTTGAATTTCTCATGCAGTGTAAGGGTTTTACTTGCACACTTTAAAGACATAACGTATTGACTGAAATACAGATAAAATAGTGTATGTAACACAGCAATACAAAACAACTTTATTACACAAAAGCGAGAAGGAACTCAACTACAGGAAGACTGAAGAGTTTTCCAACTCCCTCACAGGTAACATAAGCAGACAAGGAAAAGCGATGGATTACCCACTGTCACCCATAAGCAAGGGCATCCCCTCAATACAATGGCAATACAATAAGATAGAACGATATAATACTAAAAGCGTTGTATGCCGAATTTTCACGTGTGGTCATTAATACTGTAATTAGAACATGCTTAAGAATTTTTCCGTCTTACTGAGGTAAAAATTAACTATTGGTACTTTAAAAACCATTCCGTTTCCACGTTATGAAGGTTTCCGGCTTATACAGGATGATTTTACATATAAAATCATACTGTTCTGGAGATTTTTTTCCATCTTTATAGGTTTCCTTCTTATAAAGGTTCCGGCTAAGACAGGTTTTACTGTAATATAGCCAAACAGTGCAATTTGAACATTTCTATGAGTTTGTGTGGAAGACACTTATGAAAAGTTAAAATAGAACTATATGGAAAAATCATAGAACAGATTTCTGAATTTAATTACCTCAGTCACCTAATATCTGATATAATAAATGCACAGAGGTAAAGTTAGAAATGACACAGAGATAAAGTTACAGAAATACAATGCAATAAATGGAGTCATAAAAAGAAATTTTGATAAACAAATGTCAACCACAACCAAATTAAGATTATACAATGCAGCTGAAAAATCAGGACTGAAATATAGCAGCGAAAAATTGGATACTAAATCCTAAATTTAAATCAAAATTGCAAGCAGCACAGATGAGATTTTTTAAGTCCACTACTAGGTTTGAGAAAAATTGACAAGCAAAGAAACACAGATATACATTAAAATCAAATGTTTCACAGCTCTCCTCATAATTAGAAGATTGAGGTAAGGTGTGAAACATTTGATTTTATCTTAAATTAAACCTCATAGTGATTTATTCCTATAAAAGTTCAACAGATATACGTGGTAAATTAAAAGATCAAAATATAGTTGAAGAAATTCAGAATTATCAAAGCAATTGGTTACAACATATCCAAAGAATTGACCCATCTCATTTTCTTAAATTAGTATTGCAGTATCAATCTAAAGGACGTTGAGATAAAGTAAGACCAAAATTAAGATGGACTGACCAACCACATCTTGAGACCTCATAGGAACAGGCTCAAACAATCTAAACCTAAATAAGTTCATCAAGATGAAGAAAATATTTAAGGGAAGAGGATGCTATTTTTTGGTAAAAAAATGAGCAATTTTTCAAACTTTTTTTTTTCCCCTCTAAAATACTCTGCGATATGTGTGGAATACATTGCATAACATTTTATGCATATTTGTACCCTTATCAGACATTGAGCCATTTTTAAAGTGCCTGCACTCTGGATTTTAAATCACACGCCCCCTTTTGATTGTTTGTTTCCCGTAACTTCATTTTTTTGCTACATCGCTAGACAAAAATTGATATATCTTCTGAAATATTATAGATACATGCATGAAATTTGAACACACACTCTTGAGACAATGAGAAAACTTTTCTCTGTAACACGAATTAGGTATTTAATTTTATTTAAAAAATATGTTTCAGAAAAGGAAATAGAAAGTTGTTAAATTTTAATTGTTCATTTTACAACTTTAGGAACAAATATCAAATTTATGTTACAGAGTGTTTGTAGAGCATGCTTTTACTAATAAAATGTAGCAAGTTCTGTGCAGTTATCTTCAAAATTGGCGTAGATATATCGGTTTTAGTAAACCCCTGCACTGGGTATATTTTTTTGAAAATTTGGGCACCCAATTTTTTTTCCAAAATTTTTATTTTTGGTTAAGTTGCTATAACCATGAGCTCTTAACATACAAAAAATAAATAATTTACACCAAATAAAAAAGTTTTAAAAAATACCGTCCTCTCTCCTTAACATTTTTATGTTTTATGAAAGTATTCATAACCCTAAAAAGTTTTTAGAACCCAAATTATCAGAATAAATAAACGAAAATGATTTTAGATCTCATCTCATATTTTGTATTCTTTCCATGATTAGTTTCAAGGAAATTCTTCCCCATTGTATACACATGACCTATGTAAAGTGGTCTACAGAGGTGGTGCGTAAATTTAAAATAAATCCATATTGAAATCATCTGTCTACCTTACACAGAACCTGAAGCATGAAAAGTGCAATGGATGACATTGGAACCCATACAAACACACAAAATATTACTTAAGGATTTTAAACAATTCTACATTTTTTAAAATTAATTCCCATCTAAAAATATAATTAAAAAAAGTTACATTTCTCTTTTTCCAATTTGTCTCCTTTAACAAGCTTGGGTCATCATCATTTAGAGCAGTCCTTTTACATCTTATTTGAGATTTTTTAGTAAGTTAAGTCCTCACAACAGATTACTGGCCTGAAGTGAGCAACTCCAGTTGTGGGGTTGCCACCTTAGGCTTCTGGACAGGCGCGATTATGATACAGCATTTACTCTGTATCTTGATGGAACGGTTATACTGCCGTGACTTGGTCCCCAGAGCCCCTTTTGTTTTAGATAGGAGAGGTTATATAGAATACACTTCACTATCTTAAATTACCAGCTACCAGATCTTTGGGCAGACCCTTCAAACATTGGATTGAGACCATAACAGACCACTAGGTCTATCACATGAAAGGAAGAAGAAGAAGAAAAAAGTTATTAAATTCATACAAAGTAATTTTATTTCTTTTTGATATATTTAGTTTAACATATTCCAATCCTGGATAGATTCATTTTTTTAAAAGAAAATTTAATGGTTGAACCAGGAATCAAATCCTGGATCTCTGACTCTATACGTCAGCATGCAATCCATTACACCATTCAACTCCCGATACATCCTATAAATTTTCTTTCCACTTATGCAATTCTCTTACGTCCGAAGGCAGATAGCTCTCGCTATTAACAACGGCATCAGATGACTTCTATTCAAAGTATTTTTAACAAGAATTTTACATTTACTTTTAGGTGGTAAAGCTTAATATTTTGATTTATATTTAGTTTAACAATGTTCCAATCCTAGATAGATTAATTTTTTGGAAAGAAAAATTATTTAATTAATGCTTTCTTGTCTTTATTACAGGCGATGTTCACAGGTGGCCTCAAAGAATCTGAAATGTCACGTGTGAAACTGCAAGGTGTTTGTCCAACTGCAATGGCAAGAATATTGCATTTCATGTACACCGGACAGATAAGAGTTACAGAAATTACAGTCTGCCAACTGTTACCTGCAGCTACGATGTTTCAAGTATGTAACAAACAATAATTGTACCTTCAGTGTACAAGATAATTATGTTGACTAATTTTAATTGCTGAGTTTTAATATAATTTTTAACTACTTGAAATGAATAAATATGTAACATGTTGTGGTTTCAGGTGACTAATGTAATCGATGCGTGCTGTGTATTCTTGAGCGTCAGCTAGATCCTGCCAATGCGATAGGTATTGCAAACTTTGCAGAACAACATGGTTGTAAAGACCTGAATCATAAAGCAAATCAATTCATTGAACAGCATTTCACGCAGGTAAGTGTTAATACATTGTTCAAACAGTGACTCATAACTTTCAGTTCTTTTACAAATGCAAGCTGTTATTCATATTTACAAGAAATCATCGTCATACTGATGTCACAGTATGTTAATATGTAAAAGAAAGTAGATTAAAAACAAAAGTAGTCTTGCCCCATATTTATTTTTTTAATACTTCCAATTATTAGGTTACCTAAAATTTCTTCTTCCTTTCCAGGATTAGGTCAATGCTACCTGTTCTGATCTCAATTCCATCATTTCCTTGGCTGTCCAATGATCTTTTCTCCATGCGGTTTGTAGGTGTTGATCGTTTTGAGTAACCTTGTATTGTCCATTCTATCTAAACGTTCCTTCCATTGGTATTTGATCTCTTCTAGTTTATCGAATCTTGAAAATATCTCCAGTTCATTTCTTATTGACTCATTATGTAATCTATCCATGTGTGTGTATCCTTTTACGGATCTTAAAAATTTTAATTTCAGTGCCTTGAATGTGTGAGATATCTTTTTTTGTAAGTACCCAAGATTAAGATCCATATAAAAGAACAGGGACAGCCATAATTTTATAAAACCTGAGCTGAGTTTCTCTTCGAATCTTTCAGAAGGTTCTTCTTGAAGCTGCATATCATTTTACATCAATTTAATTTATTATGTATATCCCAAACATATCTACATGTTATATCTGAACCAAGATAGTTAAATTGTGCTATCTGTTCTATTATTTTATCACTGATTACTATTTTTGCTCTGGCTGGCAGTTTGCCCTGAAAAGCCATAACTTTAGTTTTTTGAAGTAGATCTTTAAGATTATAATAGAGTACTAATTCATTCAACATGTAAATGGTTATTTGTAAGTCATTCTCTGGCTTCTGTATGATTACCAGATTGTCTGCATACATTAAAATATTCATATAAATTTCGTTGCTAATTTTTATTCCTATTGGGCTTGACTTTTTCCATTTAAAATTTAAAATAAATTCTGTTCGCCTCACTTTATATTCCACCTTCTAATTAGAACCAGTTTCAAAACTTAAGCGGTTTCATCATCATCAATTTCACGACTGATGTTCTGTTGACCAGGAGTACTGCTTCTACTACATCTGTTGGTGAACCCAACAGTCTAATCAGAAGATGTGATATGAAGTGAAGTGAACAGAATTTATTTTAAATTTTAAATTATACCTCATAGTCATCATCATCATCATCATTATCATCCTCTTTGTGTTCTCCTTTCGGAAGGTCAATTCCAAATATGCCTCCAACCATCTCTATCTTCCCATGCTTTCCTTCTTTTTAGTTCTTCCCTGTCGTATCTTCTTTCTTGTAAACTTTTCTTCATTTGGTTAATCCATCTTTCTTGTGGTCATTTTCCTTGTATCTTGAGATTTAACAGTCTTTGTGGCAGTCTTTCCTTTTCTATTCTTTTTAAATGTTCAAAGCATTTTAGTCAATTTTTTCTATTAATTAAATAAAAATAAAACGTAGTTTTATTTGATTTTCATATTTATTATATAATTCAGTGACAGCTGTTTCGGTACACTGTACCTTCTTCAGACATGTTAACAAATTATGAATTGTGTTCCAACTGATCTAAGCAACAATACAACAATATTTATTTAAATTTTTTAATTTAACAAAGGGGATTCATTCAAATCAAGTTGAGAATTTAACAGTTTTTTACTACTTTTAAACTTATTAATTTCTACAGCCTCCAAAAGATCTAACTTCTTACCCTTATCACAAATATGTAAAATTTCAAAATTTGGATCGAAACAATGATTAAATTGGAATAGGTGGTTAGCATAGTTTGATTTTCTAAATTTCTGTTATATGCTCTCATGTGTTCCTTTATCCGAGATATAAAAGGTCTACCAGTTTGTCCTATATAGACATTGTCACATGTGCCACACTTCAATTTATATACACCTGATAATTTTTCTTTTTTGTTTTGGTTTTATTGTTTTTTATTATATTTTGTAGAGTTTTATTAGTTTTAAATGCCACATTAATGTTCAACTTTTTGAAGTGTTTAGATATTTTATTTGAAAGTGGGCCTATGTATGACATTACGACATATTTCTTATTGTTTTCTTGGGTACAGGAAAACTTGTTTAATTGCTTTTTTGTAATTAATCTTCTTAATTAAACATTCTATAATTTCAGGGTCATATCCATTATTAACAGCCAATTGTTTAATAATATTCAATTCATTATTATATTCCAAGGGTGAAAGAGGGATATTTAAAAGTCTTTGAATGTAACTATTAAAGGCTGCCATCTTATGAGTATATGGGTGAAGAGAAGAACTATGGATAGTGGTATCAGTATAGATGGTTTGTGAAAGATACCAAACTCAAACTTATTATCAATGTGTTTTATTGATAAATCCAAGAAATTTATACTATTATTTGTTTCTAATTTCATTGTGAAATTAATACTTCTGTTCTATGTCTGTTGTTAATTTTTCCACATTTAATGTCTTACTGATTTTGTCATTTCTTATTCTAATTCTCCTTGTTTTATGTAAGGATTTCATTTCTGTAGCTTAGATCTGCTCAATTCCTTCTTTGTATATTCCAAGTCTCAGATGCATATGTTAGAACTGGCTTGAAATACGTTATACCTTATAGTGATATTTACTTACTTACTCATTGGCACTATCAAAGCCGTAGGTTCATGGCCGCATGGACATAAGCTCTCCATACATCCCTATCCTGAGTAATGCTTTCCAATCATTCCCTGTATAATCTACTTCCCTCAAATCATAGTTAATGTTCTTCTCCCACCTCATTCTTGGTCTACCAACTGGACGTTTTCCCTCTGGCTTTCCTACAAGAAGCTTCCATGCACGTCTTTCATTCCCCATACATGCAACATGTCCTGCCCATCGCAGTCTCTGAGACTTAACTGTAAGTGATATTTTTTATAATAATTAAAATATAAAATTATGAAATATTTACCTAAAAGGTCCGTCTCCTCAACTTTATTAGTTATTTATCTGTAGCACTTTTGGGACTAGTCCCATCATCAGCAGGATTCAAAAAGTGGTGTTTCACTGAAAATCTGGTAGAGGGGGTTACACGTACTGGGTGCATTTTCATTTATCAGATGGTTGTTGTTAACTACCTTCAAAATTTCCATCTCCTCGAGTATGTTTATCTTAGCTGGATTATTTTGCCTGTGCATTATTGTTAGGGTGTTTTCAATATCAAACATACGGTGTCCTTCATGGATAATGTGAAAATCAAGCTATGCAAAACACGTTATCCACGAAAGACATCATATGTTAGATATTGAAAACACCCTAACAATAATGGAGAGAAAATAATCCAGCTAAGATAAACATACTCGAGGAGATGGAAATTTTGAAGGTAGTTAACAACAATGACCATCTGATAGATGAAAATGCACCCTGTACGTGTAACCCCCCTCTACCAGATCTTCAGTGAAACACCAGTTTTGAAACCTGCTGATGATAGGACTAGTCACGAAAGCGATACAGATAAATATCTAATAAAGTTGAGGAGATTGACCTAGGTAAATATTTCATAATTTTATATTTTAATTTTGAATAATACCTCAACGGAACTTCATCATGAATCTCATTAATGTTTCTTATAATAGTTCAATTAGGTTTTCTATTTAACCTAAGAATCAAACTTATAATTTTGATGGATATAAGTTCCTGCCACAAATTTCATTCCACCATCTCTCCATGATCTCCTCGTCCTTTTCTTTCATCTGTCCCTGTGATAGTGCATTAGGTGTGGTTGGCCTTGTCCCTCACAGACCTCTATAAATATAGGAGCTTCATCTCATCTCATCCCTTGACCCGACACTGAGTTTGACACGAGTTGAGGATATTATATTACTTAGTTTAATCTAGTTTATTACATCCCCACTTGGGGATATTACTCAATAATGTGTTATGACATAAAATATATTAATAATAATAATAATAATAATAATAATAATAATAATAATAATAATAATGATAATAATACTGATAATAATAATAATAATAATAATAATAATAATAGTGATAATGATAATAATGTTGATATTATTATTATTATTATTATTATTATTATTATTATTATTATTATTATTATTATTATTATTATTATTATTATCCTTATTATCCTGGTCCTCCAGGTTGGGGGTTGTAGCGATGGGCTAGCTCCCTGTCTTACATAATAATCAGGCAATGCTAAAAGGTCCAAAGAGATCAAACAGAATATCTCGCGATAGAACTAGAGAATGAAGAGAAATTACATTGTGAAAATGTGCAAATTAAGAAAGTTGAAATTTTCAAATATTTAGGATCAGTTTTAGAATCAGATGGGAAAAGTTATAATGAAATGAGGAAAGAATTAGTGAATTTAGATGTAAGATACCACAGCAAAGTTCCCTATTGTTTCCTGGTTATAAAGATGTGTGTTTTTTATTTGTATTATCTTGTAAAATAGGATTGCCGTTAGTTGTTGTAACTATTGTGTGCGTTACCAATTCATATTTATATAACATAGTGCAATTTATTAATATGTTGGCAAAAGTTGCATCCATATTTTACAAGTATTACAGTATATGGTACTGTAATATTCTACTTTCTGGCTATTTATGAAGCCATAAAGTATAAAATGGTTACACGAGCCAAATGAGGTAAATTTAGAGAAATTGGGTAGTGTTAGACGGGAAACCACCAAGTTACTAAAGAGTAAAAAGAGGGAATATTTGAGAGAGAAGATTAATGATCTTGAAATGAACGCAAAAAATAGGAACATTAGAGAATTATATCAGGGAATTAGTATAGAGAAGAAAGGGTTTCAGGCTAGAACAAACATAATTCGGAATGAAAATGGGGATATGATTGCAGATTCTAAGAGTATATTAAATAGATGGAAAAGTTACTTTAATCAGCTATTAAATGTACATACAGAACAAGACATTGAGGAGGATAAGTTACAGACAGCAAAAATGCTAGTCGCAGAGCCAAGTGCATTAGAGGTTGAAATGGCGATTGAAAAATTGAAGATGTATAAAGCATCAGGTTCAGATGAGATCCCAGCAGAACTGATAAAATTAGGGGGAGAAAAATTGATGGACAAGATACGTTGGTTGCTTAGTATGATTGGGAAAAGAAGCTCTTCCAGATGAATGGAAGGAATCAATTATCTTATCAATTTATAAGAAAGGAGATAAAACTGATTGCAACAACTACAGGGGCATCTCATTACTTTCAACTTCGTACAAAATTCTAACAAATATATTAGTAAGCAGACTTACTCCCTATATTGATGACATTCTAGGAGATCATCAATGTGCATTTAGAAGAAACAGGTCTACAACAGATTAGATTTTTAGTATAAGACAGATTTTAGAAAAGAAGTGGGAATATAATGGTACTGTACATCAACTATATGTAGACTTCAAAAAAGCATATGATTAAATTAAGAGGGAGAAGTTATATAGTATCCTGCTGGAGTTCGGAATTCCTAAAAAGTTAGTTATACTTATACGAATGTGTCTAAATGGCTCAAAGAGGAGGGTGCGTGTAGACAAACAGTTTTCAGACACTTTTGAAATCCAGAATGGGTTGAAGCAAGGAGATGCACTATCTCCTCTACTATTTAATTTTGTACTAGAGCATGCCATTAAATCTTTAGAGAATGAGGAAGGCTTACAACTGAATGGTATTAATAAGCCGTTAGTTTATGCTGATGATGTAGTACTACTGGCCGATAGCGAGGAGATACTAAAGGCCAACACGCGCACACTATTGAGTAACACTAAGAAATTGGGACTGGAAGTAAATATCAATAAAACTAAATATATGGTCACACGTAGAAATTCAGTATATAATGGAAATGGACAGCTAAGGACAAATGAGGGAAATTTTGAGGAAGTGGCTGAATTCAAATACCTAGGAACAATAATCACAAATAGGAATGAGATGCACAAAGAAATTAAACATAGGCTCAATTCTGGAAATGCGTGCTATTATGCATTACAGAGACTTTTGATGTCCCAACTCCTTTCAAAAAACGTTAAGCTGAAAATATATAAAACTATTATTCTACCAGTTATATTATATGGGTGCGAAACATGGACTCTTACTTTAAGGGAGGAAAGGAGATTGCGAGTATTTGAGAATAAAGTTCTTAGGAAAATTTTTGGACCAAAGAGAGATGAACAGACAGGTGAATGGAGAAGACTACATAACAATGAACTACATGGTCTTTATAGGAAGCCAGATATAATAAGAACAGTTAAGTCTCGTAGACTGCGATGGGCAGGACATGTTGCGCGTATGGGGAATGAAAGACATGCATGGAAACTTCTTGTAGGAAAGCCAGAAGGAAAACGCCCAGTTGGTAGACCAAGAATGAGGTGGGAGAACAACATTAACTATGATTTGAGGTAAGTAGATTATATAGGGAATGATTGGAAATCATTAGCTCAGGATAGGGATGTATGGAAAGCTTATGTCCGCGCGGCCATGAACCTATGGGTTCGATAGTGCCAGTGAGTAAGTAAGAGTAAGTAATAAAGTATAGAAGTAAGATATAGCATGAAATATTTCTGGTTTTTGATATTACCAGTAACAAAATTATTCTAATTTTTATAATTTGAACAAATTATAATAAATAAGTTGGTGCATCATTCTTTTTTATTGAGTGCATTATATGTTATTTGTGTTGGGTGTCCTTTGTTATGTAATACATACGTGTTATTGACCTCCATTCTGGTTATTTAGTTATATAAGTACTTCTCATTCAAAAGCCTTAGATTTCAATTTCATGATTTCAGACAAATCTTCTTTAAGTACTGGCATAACATGGAGAGAGCCCTAAGGACATCATAAGATATCTTCCCCGTCAAGTTGTAAATGTCTGAACATCATATGACTTCCTAAATTTTAAAATTCTAACAGAAATCAGGATTGATTTATGTACAAATCATGTTTAGATCGATTAACTGACTTTGTTAGTACAAAAATAGGTAACAGATGGAACATATGGTCAGGAGAGAAATATTTATCACATTTTAATGAAAGAGTGGCTTAGATGCTTGAATTATGTATACAATAACAAACAACTACAAACTTCCTCTTTTATTACATCCCACAATAAATATCTACCCTTAAATTTTTGCTTTTTTATGCTTCTTAGTAAAATATTTGTCTCAGATGCAGTGGAATTGGGTTCAGTCCCTGGTCATAATGAATTTTACCACTGAGCTATTCAGGGCTTTGAATCCAAACGTGGATTTTTCTCTTATTCATTTTTAATTCCCGAAATTGTATTAAAAATGTATCTTATTAGTTTATGTATTGGAAATGATAATGCAATTTTTTTTTTTTTTAGATCTGCCAAGAAGAGGAATTCTTGCAGCTAACAGCAATACAACTAGTAGCGCTAATAAAAAAAGATGAACTGAATGTACAAGAGGAACGTGAAGTTTATAATGCAGTGCTTAAGTGGGTCAAATATGACGAAGAAAAAAGGTATCCAAAAATGGAAAACATTTTACTAGCAGTAAGGTGTCAGTACCTCACTCCGAACTTCCTTAGTGAACAAATGAAGAACTGTGATGTGCTCAAGAAACTACCTCAATGCAGAGAGTACCTGGCTCAAATATTTAAGGTATTGTACTAACTTACATTCACCTTAAACCAATACACTCTACTTTACTAATATTAAGACTTTTTTTATGACAAAACATTTTTTATATAGTTTTATTTTAGAAAGAAAAATTAATGCTTGGACTGGGATTCGAACCCAAGATATCTGACTCTACGTGTCTGTATGATACCAATTACACCATCCAAATCCCAATATGAACATCAACAATTCTTTCTGCTTATACAATTGAATAGTTACTCCAAAAACAGATCTAACCCATAAAATGCTTCTTCTGCTATTTTGTTACATATCTATCCATACTAATTCTGCCCGAAGGCAGGTCCATCACTGCAACCATAGCATTTTCATGCTATGCTTGCAGCTTCAGTAGGGAATTGTAGGTGTGGTAGCTTCCTGTTGCTTTCCACACCGGTGAAGGATGATGATGATGATAATGATAATGGGAAGAAGGATGATAATGATAATGAGAAGGAATATGATGATAATGAGAAGGATGATGATGGCGATGACCATATGATTTCCGGGACCGTTTGGGCCTTAAAAGTTTTCCTGACATTTGTCTTACAGGTGAGGAAAAACCCTGATAAAAACCTCATCCAGAAAAACTGCCCCAACTGGGGATCGAACCCGGGCCTGCTGCATGACAAGGCAGCACGCTACCTCGAGACCACAGTGGTGGACTTTTGTTACATATAGATCACTTATATTGAACTTTTATAGGAAGAAATCACTATGAGGTTTAATTTAATCTTTTATCTTATATAGATCACTATTCGCTTGAATGCCAACTTTTAAAAATAAGTAAAACAGGTCTGGAAGAGAGCACCATGCCATGATATTCCCTGGATAGATCACTAATCCACTGAAAACTCAACTTTTGAATATTTGTGGGTTAGATCTCTTTTTGGGGCAACTATTCAATTCTCTTTCATTCGAAGGCAGGTAGCAATCACTACCAATGTCATCTGACAACTTCTATTTGAAGTATTTTTATTGACTATTTAACTCATGCCGCAAATGGGAGTCAATGACCAATCACGTTACAATGATTTTTGATTTACAACCAATCACAGTCGTGTTTTGCCTAGAATTTACCAACAAAAGTTTATCGTAATAAAGAAAGCACCTCCTTTTAACATTCTGAATATGTCACAGCATTATTTTGCACTGACTGACTCACTAAAAAATACGGCTATCAGATTGTATATATAGTGCATGGATGTCAACACATACCGCATGCAGGAGTTAATATAAAAACATTTGTAGCAATTGATTATACCATCAAAAAAAACACTGTTTGCACTTTCTTAAATGTATTTTTCCCAGAAAAATATAATTGTCATATTTACATCATAGGACATCAGAAATGAATTAATATTCAGTTTGATGTTTCATTTTTTCTCCACTAGGGTGCATTCTTACAATATTGCGTTCCTTTGGCAATAAATAATATGATCTGGTTGCAGTGATGAACAAAAGAAGCAAATGAAGCATACCAATTTTTTCTCATTTGTTTTCAAACTTCGCCGTTTACATTAAATATATAAATATTTTAAAATAACTATATTTAAATAATGATTTGTGAGTAAATAGCTTCATTTTATTCGTTAAATAGTCCTAACAAATGCCATTCTTGATTTCCAAATTCTCTAAATAAATTCACTCCTCACTTTGTGAGTCATGAATTTATCGATAATTTGGAAATCATTCGTGGCATTACTTACGAGAATTTATGCATTACTTTTAAGCGGTAAAGCTTCATATTTTGATGTTATATTTTAAATTAACAATTTCCAGAATTGGACACAGTTTTAAGTTAGAAAGAAAAATTGTTGGTAGTGATGGCTACCAGCCTTCGGATGAAAGAGAATTGTGTTCTGCTCAAGAGCAGGTCTTTCACTGCAAACTCAGCATTCTCCACTCTTTCCTTAACTCAGCTTTCCTTTTTGTATCTGCATACAAACACTTATTTTAATATTGTCTATCATCTGATGTCTTTTTCTACCTCTAACTTTCTTTCCGTTGACCATTCCTTCTAGGGCATCCTTCAGCAGGCAGTTTCTTCTTAGCCAGTGACCAATCCAATTTCTTTTCCTCTTCTTTACAAGTTTCAGCATTGTTCTTCTTTCACCCACTCTGTCTAGCACATCTTTATTTCTTACTTTGTCTGTCCATTTCATACGTTCCATTCTTCTCCATATCCACATCTCAAAAGCAGTGGAAAAAATGTTTGGTATTCATATCGGGTTTGTATGGTGTAATCGGTATCATAGTGACACGTAGAGTCAGAAATCCGGGGTTTGAGTCCCAGTTTAAGCATTAATTTTTATTTCTAAAATAAAACTATATCCAATTCTGGAAAGTGTTAATTTAAAATATAACATCAACATTTTTTAGTTACCAATGTTGTCATAGATCATAACAATGCATTGAAAATTGTAATGCTTAATATTAGTGGTACTTTGTTTACGTAGATTCTTATTGGTTGTCAAGTATGCTATTTTGCTTAAATATGCTACTTTGCTAATGAAAATTCTTATTGGTTGGGAAAGGTCATAATCAAATTGATATCATTACCTATGGATGAATATTTTCTATTTCTATTTAAAGAGAAAAATATATGCTCAGACTGGGGTTTGAACCCAGGACCTTTGGCATTCCATACCAATGCTGTACCAACTGAGCTACCTGAGCACTCCAATCTAAAGACAAATTTTTCTCTTATGCATCTATTTCTGTTTCACTAAAACAACTCCACAACACAATGCCAAATATAATATAGCTTTAAGCATTGAAAATTTGGATGGTAAACTTCCTGGAGATTTTAATTTACTACTTCTTGTAACAAAATATAGCAATACATTCTCATTTATATTCATGCTTTTTTCTTTCAACCATTTACTGAAAACACATAAACAAGAAGGAAGAAGAAGAAGACATAAACAAACTCGTGTCTTTGTCTAGACTTCTTAAGAACTAACTCGGTGCATCCACCCATCCAAGCCTCATCACTAGACGTATCATCTGAAATTTTCATCATCATCCGTCATGAATTAGGCCTTTGTACACCTGTTTCAGCCCCACCTAGCAGTCTTTTAAGAGATATTCCTGGTCATCGATGTCCTTTGGTATACATTGCATCATCATTTTTGGGATTATTGAATTATCCATTCTTTTTACATGGTCTAGCCAGTTTCCCATATTTAACTATGAATTAATTTATATCTGTTGAGTTTTTCTTTTACTGATTCTACTTCTAAAATATCTTCATTCTTTTTTCATTCTAAAGGCGTGTAACCTGCTGTCCTGAGAAATTTCATTTTCATTGCTCTGATTCTGCTCCTGTCTCTATTTCTTAAAGTCCAAATCTCACTTCCATATAAAAGAGAAGGTAATGCTAAAGTATTATATATTTTTATTCTTACGGATTTTCGTACTAATTTAGCTTTTAATGTATTATTTATTATTCCTTATATTTGCGTAAATCTGGTGATTTTCTTGTTCACATCTTTTTCATTTTGATAAGATATTTCACAACCTAAATAGTTGAAATTTTGTCCTTTTCCTAGGCATTGGTTATTGTGTATTATCTTACTTCTGATTGGATCTTCTCCTAAGAATGCCATTACTTTTGACTTTTGTACTGAAATTTCCATCCCAAAATCTTGTAATATTTTATTTAGTGCATATGGTCCTATTTGTAAGTTATTCTCTGAATTGGAGATTATAAATATATTTTAATTAATGCTGGGAAGTAAACATTATGAGGTTATATTATATTGTATGAGGCGAGTCGTTAAAAATATGTTCTCGACTCACTATTAATTATTAATGGAGATTATAACTTAATCATCTGCAAAGAATAGGAAATTTAATGTTAAGGTATGCCTATTGTATATTATTAATCAAGTTGTAGATATTTCATAATTGTTGTTATATATATAATTTAACCCTGGTGAAGTGGAAGACAAGGCCTTACGGTCTTAACTCCATCAGGTAAAATAAATAAATTGTTTAATATATGTAGGAAATAACACTAAGAGATTTCTTTTAATTATTAATGAGTTGAATATTTTGACTCACCTCATATTTCATGATTTTTTTTGCAGACATAGGTTTCGTCGCTTTTGCACGACATTGTCAATGCTTCCAACTGTCATTTTGCAGTTGTCCATCCTGTAAATTGATTTCTGCTCCCTCTGCTGGTTGACCGATGAACTTACAAATCAATTTTTTTTTCTCCAGGGATTTCAAAATTCATGGTTTTCTATTTATTCTTGCAAATGTAGTACATTTTCTCCCAAATTGTGAATTCCTTAGATTTTTCTAAGGCCAAATTACTAAAACAGTTAGAAAAATGTAAGGAACTCACAATTTGGAAAAAAATTTACATCTGCAAGAATAAAAAGAAAACCATGAATTTTGGAATTCCTGGAGAAAAAGAAAAAAAATGATTTGGAAGTTCATCGGTCAGCTAGCAGAGGGAGTAGATATCAACTTACAGAATGGACAACTGCAAAACGACAGTTGGAAGCATCAACAATGTCGCGCAAAAGCGACAAAATCTAGGTCTGCATAAAAATCAAGAAATTTGAGGTGGGTCAAAATATCCAACTGATTAATAATTAAGTAAATTGTTGCTTGACAAGTAAACATTCACCTTCTTTTTATCAAAACAAATCATATGTAATAAGTTTAAGATTTTTATAGAATCTCTTTTAACAGGATCTGACTTTACACAAAAAACCATGTGTGAAGGAACGTACACCAAATACTCCAAGAATTATTTATATAGCAGGCGGTTACCTAAGAAATTCATTAGACCTTCTTGAAGCTTTTAATGCCGATGACAGATCGTGGACACAGTTAGCTAAACTAACTGTACCGAGGTCTGGTCTTGGAGGAGCATTTCTTAAAGTAAGTATTCCATTTTCATTAATATTTAAAGGAAGTGACAATATGAGGTTTAATATATGTTAATTAATAGTTTTAACACCTCAGCTTATAATTGTTGATTTCTCAAACATCAATGGTTCGACAACCCCATGTGGGCCTTGGCCGCCTTCAGAAGCTTATGCCAGACTTCCCTGTTCTGAGCTTCATTCTTCCAGTTTTTTTTTTTAATTTTTTAAAATCTTAATGTCTTGAATTATACCATCCTCCCATCTTAATTTAGCTCTTCCAACTTTTCTGGTCAATAGAGGTAAATTCTTTTTGTAATCCTTTTGCTGTCCATACGAATAATGTGTCCAGCCCAGGCCACCCTATTAATTTGAATAAAATTCAAAATATCTGGCTGATTATACAGTTATACAATTCATTATTGTATCTCTTTCTCCATACATTATTTTCTTTTACGGCACCAAAATTGGATCTCAGTATCTTCCTTTCAAAATGCCCTAATAATTCCACATCAGATTTCAACATGGTCCAAGTTTCTGATCCATAATATGTTAACACTGGTCTAAGGAGAACTTTATACATGAGTATTTTTGTCTTTTGTCCAAAAAAGCATGTGTTTGCAGCCATGATGCGTAGATGAATTTCAGCCGAATTGTCATTTCTACAATTTGCTTCAGATCCAAGATAAATAAAGCTATGAACCAGTTCAAATTTATATGCGCCAACTTCCAAACTAGATGGGCAAGCTCCACATTTTCCTTTAATCACAGGCAATTGTTTTGTCTTGACCTGGTTAATTTTAAGATTCACTTTTTTTTGCTGCCTTCTCCAGGCTAATAAATGCATCCTTCATGGCTAATTGACTTCTCCCTATTATATCTGTATTGTCAGCATATGCAAGAAAGATTTCTTGAACACATGTTTCAATACTTCTGCGTATTATCTTCAGTTCCTTCTAATTGTTAGAAATATTTAAGTATTGAAACATGTCTTCAAGAAATCTACAATAATGAGGTGAGGCATTAAATTCTAGCTTAATTATTAACCGAGGGCAGATTTTTATGTTCTAAAAGTTAAGATTGCAATATCGTATAGTGATAAAATTAATTTAACAAGTCTTTACATCCAATCAACTATTTTTTTTATAATATAACTTACAAAAACGTTTCTCAATAATTCTTGTGTGGGACCTAGTAGTATTACATTTATATTACACATCTTACTTTTAAATTTAAAAAAAATGTAAATAGAACATTATTTCTTTTTAATTTAAAAGTAAGATGCGTAATATAAACGTAATATTGCTAGATCCCACACAAAGTTAATTGTTGTTACTTATTTTAGGAATTCTCACTATGAGGTATATTCATTAAGGTAGAATTTTTTATCACTCACCTCATGTTGTTCTTCTTATTTGACTATAAACTACTTTCGGAACATAGTTTCTGTTCCATCCTCAGTATCGTCACGACCGTTGTTCTGTCATCTTGAAGAGCTGTCCTTCTCTCCTTCCATTGGCTGACTGAAAAACCTCGAAACCAGGTCATTCTCACCGGGAATTTCAAAGTTCATCAATTTCTTCTTTTCGCTCTTTTGAATGTAGATCTTTTCCCAAACAGTAAGTTCTTTTGGTTTTTCTATTTGTTTTAATAATTTAGCTTCTTTCTCGATGAGATGTTTTTCAGACCATGCATGGGCAGCCACTGCAGATTTTTCTACTTCCCCTTTCTTGACATTCGTGAGATGTTTTTCACTCTAGTTTTCAAATTTCTCTTAGTTTTTCCTATGTAGAATTTCTCACATTCTTCACATTTAATTTGATAAATCCCTGATTTGTTTTCTTCTTTAATTTTCTCATTCTTATTAGGTCTAATCAGTCTACTGATGCTGTAGTCATTTTTGGGTGCTAACCTTATGTTGAAATCTTAGCACCCAAAAATGACTACAGCATCAGTAGACTGATTAGACCTAATAAGAATGAGAAAATTAAAGAAGAAAACAAATCAGGGATTTATCAAATTAAATGTGAAGAATGTGAGAAATTCTACATAGGAAAAACTAAGAGAAATTTGAAAACTAGAGTGAAAAACATCTCACGAATGTCAAGAAAGGGGAAGTAGAAAAATCTGCAGTGGCTGCCCATGCATGGTCTGAAAAACATCTCATCGAGAAAGAAGCTAAATTATTAAAACAAATAGAAAAACCAAAAGAACTTACTGTTTGGGAAAAGATCTACATTCAAAAGAGCGAAAAGAAGAAATTGATGAACTTTGAAATTCCCGGTGAGAATGACCTGGTTTCAGCCAATGGAAGGAGCAAAGGACAGCTCTTCAAGACGACAGAACAACGGTCGTGACGATACTGAGGATGGAACAGAAACTATGTTCCGAAAGTAGTTTATAGTCAAATAAGAAGAACAATATGAGGTGAGTGATAAAAAATTCTACCTTAATAATATATTGTTGTTTCCAATAGCTGGAGTTTTGTTTACACCATTAGTCCTCTTGCTTCCCAATAAAGTCCTGTGATGTCTTTCCTTTTTCTTGGGGTCTAGTCGCCTGCAGTATAGCAAGTGTTCCTTGCTTAGGAGACAATTTTCTCCACTCAATGAGCATCCCTTATTTCTAGGGACAATCCCCATTCTATGAAGGTGGTCATCCAGACAGTCATGGCTCTTTCTAATGTGAAGAGAGCTACCGCTGTTCTTCTAAGGAAATGTTTTATTGTATCAGCATATTTCGCTATGTCTTCATATTTCTTATTTTGAAGATCTTTTATATTCTGTTCTCTTTTAATGAGATGCTCCTTCCCTCTAGTCCCGAGGGTCGCGGGTTCAAACCTCGCTGCAGTTGATGAATTTTTTTTAGGATGGAAAAATCCAAGGAACAAGTCCTCTGGGAGGGACATTAAACCATGGGCCCTGAGTCTGAAGATTTTCAGGCTCATAAAAAATCCTTAAGCCTGAACAAAGAGGCCTCTAAGCAAAATTTACCGATCTCAGAACATCCTGGTAATACCTTAGTTGTCTGCTAGATGTCTCATTGAGTCTGTGTGTTGACTGTATGTCACTCATAACATCTTTGGGCAAATAAGGTAACTAAAAAATGAACTTGGTCTAGTAACTCCAGACAAAGGAGAGGCTATGGCTCAACAGTGGGGTATGTCATTAATCATCATCATCATAATAAAATATCCTATTCAAATTCTACAAAATCATCTGTATGCTTTCATACTTCAATAATAATGTTACTTAGGCCAACATTTTACATCTCTGCTATCTCTCTGTCAGATATTTATGTGATTTTTCTGATATTTTGAATAAAATACCTGTCAGGATAGTTTCCTTATAAGTTAGTAAAAATATATTTATATATTTATTTCCTAAGGAGAGCCTGGTGGATCTCTAAATTGGAACATGTGCCGAATGCAGTATTTCAAAGACGAACTGGAAGTACCGAGGGAATGGAAACTAGACAGTTATTATGCCATGGACATGTAAAAAAAGGATGGAAGAGGAAAGATGGGTAAAAAGAGTTTTGAATTATAATCAAGGGAACAGAAGGAGAAGAGGAAGACCTACAACTCAAAAGAAAGAAGGAATTAGAATGGTTTAAGCTTGACAGAACAATTTGAGAAGATGAATGGAATGACAGAGATCAAAATGGGGATGTAGCAAAGACTGTAGGATCCCCTCCCCCCCACTTGATTGATTGATATTCGTTATATAATTCTGTCTGCTTGATTGATTGATTTATTTATATTTAAGATATAAATTAAAATTCTTTACACCTCACCTCATATCCACTCAAAAGTTTTGGAAGAAAATCCACATTAAAAAAAACAAGGAAGAAAAACTTACGAATTTTGAAATTCCCAGGAAATTTGATTTAATTTGGAGGTTCATCGGTCCACCAACAGAGGGAATAAGAAGCAGTTTTCCTGAATGACATAACATCAATCAAAATATTAATGTTGGGAAGTAAACATTATGAGGTAATAATCATTTAAATTCATCGGAGAACATTTTTTTTTTAAACTCACTTCATAAATTTTGTGCTTTTCATGATAGTACTGTTTTGGATGACATCTCATCCATCCTCAGCCACAACTCCAACTTATGAAATTCTTCAGCCATCAACTATTCTATTGTCAACACCTTCTGTGCTGTCATCTATGGTTGAATTTATAAACTTTGAAATTAAATTTTGTTCGTTAGGAATATAAGTGTTCATCGATCTTTACTCGTATTTATTTTTCAGAAAAATATATTTTGTTTATTAGGAATATCGAAGTTCATTGATCTATATTTATTTTTCATAAAAATAAATATAGATTGATGAACTTTGATATTCCTAATAAACAAAATTTAATTTCAAAGTTTATTAATTCAACCATAGATGGTAGCACAGAAGATGTTGACAATAGAATAGTTGACGACTAAAGAATTTCATCAGTTGGAATTGTGATTGTGGATGGATGAGATGTCATCTGAAAGCACAATATCATGAAAAGTGCAAAATTTATGAGGTGAGTTTTTCAAAAAAATTTTCTCCGATGAATTTAAATGGAACCACATATGTTTTGAAACCAATATTATGACTGGATATGAGGTGAGGTGTAAAGATTTTTTTAAGTATGTTGTGACTTTAGGTAACCCTTATTTGTAAGGTTGCTTACTGATTGAGAAAGACTGGCATAAATCATAAATGTTTAACATGTGAAAGTTTGTTTCTTTTGTCATTAAAATTCATTACTTGTGAGTATGTATGCATGTAGTTATAAAATTGAAGATTATTTTTCTTACTTCTCCACTAGGGAATGTTTTATGCTGTAGGAGGACGTAACAATTCTCCTGGAAGCAGTTACGACTCTGATTGGGTTGATAGGTATAACCCAGTGATGGATCAATGGAGACATGTAGTCCCATGTCAGTTCCTCGTAATAGAGTAGGAGTAGCTGTAATGGACGGACTTTTATATGCAGTCGGAGGATCAGCAGGAACGGAGTATCACAGTAGTATTGAAAGGTGAGATTATTTTCTATTTTAATTAATACATTATTAACATGGAATGGACATTTAATAACAAATAAAAGATTAAAATAATAAGACGTATCATGAATTCTTCTTACCTCATATGTCTATGTTCTTTAACACAGAACTGCAGAATCGGGAAACATGATTCCCATCGCTGTCATGACAACAGCTGAGAATGGGAATGATGTTACCTGAATACTCGTGGTTCTGTTGCTAAAGAACATAGATGTATGAGGTAAGAAGAAATTGATGATTGGATTTGAAGTTTTATTAAAGAAAAAAACCTCATCATGGAAAAATTTCCAAAAATTTATTTATATGCAAATAAAAAAAAACATAACTGAGAATCACTCAGTCTTCCTCAAAACTTTGTTGTATTTAATTTTAAAAAACAACTTTGTAGGGGAACCTTTTTGAAAACATGTTATGAAAAGGGCCTACAACAAAACATAGTTTAAATTAAAAAAAATATTACTTGGTTGAGGATGACTGAGATCTCAGAATGTGTTTTATTGTTTTAACAACACATTTTATATTATATAAATACATAAACCTACTAGTTCAGATTAAAGTTTGGAAGTAATATTATGAGGTAATATTCATTTAACATTGGTCAGAGTATATTTTAATAACTGAACTGAGTTATTAAATACATAAACATACACTCCTTTCTGTATACAATACAAGAATACATCATCTATATAAAGTGGTCTATCGATGTAATGCGTAAATTGAAAGTAGCACTGCATTAAAGATAAATTAAAATGTTTCATACCTCTCCTCATAACCAATCTTTTAAGTAGATCACAATTTCAAGGCCATTGTATCCTCATCCTCAGTAAATCTTGACGACTGACTTTATGTCGATCAGAAAAACCACTTCTTGTTTCTTCTGTTGGTAGACCGATAAACATAACATCAGTCGTCAAGATGGTACTGAGGATGGGGCTGCAATGGCCTTGAAATCACGATCGATGTACTTAGAAGATTGGTTATGAGGAGAGGTATAAAACATTTTAATTTATCTTAAATTAAACCTCATGGTGATTTATTCCTATAAAAGTTAAATACATTAAAGATGTTTGGAGATAGGAAGAATGCCTCTAGAAACTGCAGTTCTGTTCTTGAAGATCACGGAGTATGAGATGAGGTTTAAAGACTCATTATTTATTAGTATTAATACAATAGCTCTCTAATTTTGTTCTTATTTTAGGTATGATCCAGAGGAAGACAGATGGACGAATGTAAGACCAATGCATACAAAACGTCTTGGAGTAGGAGTAGCCGTTGTAAATAGATTACTGTATGCAATAGGTGGCTACGATGGAACTGATAGACTCGCATCGGGAGAGTGCTATCATCCAGAAAACAATGAATGGAATATGATAAAACCTATGAAAACAAAACGAAGTGGAGCAGGTAAATTAACTTTTATTGTGTGACGGAAAAATTAATTTTTTTTTTCAAACAATTATTTGTACATCATTGTGAATGTTAAATTTAAATTAAAACATTGAAATATACGGAGAATGTTTGGAAAACATTAACTCAGGATAGGGATGCATGGAGAAATTATGTCTTTGAAGCTATGAACCCCTAGATTTGAAGTTGCAAGTGAGTTAGTTTATCAAGTTATATGACAATTAAATTAAAATTTTCCCTATAAAAGTTCAATATAAGTTCAGGTTGTATGGCATTTTATCTGTAATGAATGTTTACTTGTTTTTCAGGCATAGCAGCACTGAACCAGTATATCTACATAGTCGGTGGTTATGATGGACAAAGGCAGCTAAAAACAGTAGAACGCTATGACACAGAAAACAATTCCTGGGACATGGTTGCTGGTATACATATAGCACGTAGTGCTCTCAGTGTCACTGTGCTAGACGGAAAACTTTATGCAATGGGTAAGTCATGGCAGTTTCTGCTATTCATCGAAGGTTTCAATGCCTTGGCAACTTCATCTTCAGTACGTTCTTGTTGACGGATGTTACTTTGATCAAAAGAACTACTACTTCTTCCCTCTGTTGGTGGACTGATAAACCTCCAGATCCAGTAAGAATCCGTGGGAATTTCGAAGTTCATAAGTTTTTCTTTCTTGTTTTTTTTATGTGGATTTTTTCCCAAATCGTGAGTTCTTTTCGTTTTTCTACTTGTTTAATTGGACTGGCTTTTGATTCAGTTAGTCTGAAAAACATCTAATTGAATCAAAAGAAAGTCTAATTAAACAAATAGAAAAACTAAAAGAACTCACAATTTGGGAAAAAATCCAAATTAAAAAAAACAAGAAAGAAAAACTTATGAACTTTGAAATTCCCACGGAATCTGACTGGATCCGGAGGTTTATTGGTCCATCAACAAAGGGAAGAAGAAGTAGTTCGTCTGATCAACCTAATATCAGTCAACAAGAAAGTACTGAAGATGAAGCCACCAAGGCTTTGAAACCACAGTCTATTTAGACTGGATATGAGGTGAGGTATGAAGCATTTTAATTTAATCTTAATAGTAAATAAGTTGAATGCAGGCTTTCATGGCCAGTAATCATAATGTTAAAAGATTTCGGGCTATGTGGCCGTGGTCTATAACTGGTGTTTCTTCCAGACTAATAAATTAATGAGTCATTTTAACATCTTACCTCATATTTCTTCCAGACGTTTCTCCCTCAACTTCAGAGGGCATCTTCACTGGCGAGTACTTCTATATGGTGTTCCCTTGTAATAGATTCGACTGTGAATGAAACTTCTGGAAGAAACATCGTTATAGACCATGGTCACATAGCCCAGAATATTTTAATATTAGTAAATATGTTGTTAAACTTAACTGTAAGAAGCATGTAGTATTATTCCCTGTAATGGAGCATGCTGAAAGATATAAAAAACACTCACACCCATACACATTTTTTAATTTAAAAATACAGTGGAGATCGGTTAATTCAACATTTGATAATTCGAATAATTGGGTAATTTGAATATAAGTACAATCCTCTTGAAACTCATATTTAAAATAATGTTAAAAATCCATGTTAAATTCGGCGTTTCCAAGCCAACATTTGGATAATTCGAAGACACAATTCAATTTATTGATAATGAAGAAAGTAATCTGAATTCTATAAAAGTTGAAAAATTCAAGAATTCATCTAGTACCTGCATTCCTAGTTGCTTATTGTTAAAGTGTTAAAGTCCCATTAAATGGCAAGTGAACTGGGCCGTATTGTCCAGCACATTGTGTCATCGGGTACAGTACATTGATATCCACCCTTCACTCATAGCCAGGAAACTGAGAATAATGCATGTGCCCTCCCTTACTTTTACAGTACAGGTATACATATACACTTACAGTACAGTTAATAATTTCAGTCAGTATGAATCTATTAAGAGACTCGGTTCACAATGTCGAAACGCAGGAGTGTACACCAGTTTAACATTAGCAAATAAAGATGAAGTGCTGTGGGAAGTAGAAAAAGGAACAAAGAAGAAGTGTGATATTGTCAAGGAATATGGAATACTGCCAAACACTTTATCCACCTACATAAAGAATAAGGAAAAAAAAAAAAAAAAAAATAATGGAGAGTTGGAACCTACAAAGTGGTGGAAGTAGGAAACGCATACAAGGAGGTGAATTTCATGAGTGTGTGTTCAAATAGTTCAAAGAATCGCGTGATTGTAAATTACCATTGAGTGGCCCATTAGTATGTGCCATGGCCGAAGAATTTACAGAAAAGTTGGGCATTAAAAATTTTAATACAAGTAGAGGTTGGTTCAGTGGTTTTTAGGAAAGAAGTGGCATTTTGTTTTAAAAAAACTTGTGTGGTGAGAGTGCTTCAGTTAATAGGGAAACAACCATTGAGTGGATTACCTGAATTCACAAGGAATTATGAATCAAAAGACATCTTTAATGTCGACGAAACTGAACTTTTCTTTGCATGAAATACATTTATTTAAGGTTACAGTACTATGTAAAATAAAGTATCTTTTGATAATTTGAAGTTTCGATAATTCAAATTTTTAATAATTCCCCCTCGAGTTCAAATTAAAAAGTGTCTACTGTATATATTATTTTAATTAATAATAGAATTAGATTTTACACCTTACCTCATATCTACAATAAACCTCATAGTGTAATTTCCTTTATATATTAATGAAAATTTATTGTTTTATCTACAGGTGGTTATGATGGACAAACATTCCTGAACATAGTGGAAATATATGACCCAGAACGTGATGTATGGGAACCAGGCCATCCTCTCACAAACGGACGATCAGGACATGCGTGTGCAGTGTCATATCATCAGTGCGTTATACATTGTGAAATGCATGATCACTCGATAGGCATGGATAATACATCTGTGAAAGCTAGAGGTAGATCGCGAAGTGAAAAAATGAACGAATGACATTAATTTATTTTCTTATTTAACAGTTTAGTGTTATCATGAACATCATCGTTATATGGTGATTAAATAGAAGGCAGACTCAACTTCTAGTATTAAATTAATTAATTTTTTTGGGTGTTTTAAGAGTATTACTACGAATTACAAATTACCTGAAGCTGCATAAACTGTACGACAAATGTTTTATTCTACGAGAATGACTTTCTTTATATTCTGCATACGTATAACCAGAGACTCTGTATAAAAGCAGTGTATTGGAGACTGAATCTCATATTACTTCAAGAGGCTGATACTAAAGTTACGATTTGTTTGACATGTTCTTTGGTAAACATTCATTAGCAATGTTTTTTTATTATTCATTTCATACATCTCAATGATGGATAAATCATATTTGAAGAGAAAAATTATACTTTAATTTAATGAATTTGGGAATTTTTAACTTTATGAGGTTTTACTGATAAGAATCAAATGAATCATGAATTCTTCTTACCTCAAACTTCTATGTTTTTTTTAAACACAGTATCGGCAACCATCGTGACTATCGTCACCATCATTAGCTGTTTTCACGACTGTCAATTTTTTCTTTTGCCTGTAATTATCCAAACTGCCATCTAGTGTTCATTTGAAGGATTCAAAATGGCAGTTTATAAAATGATTCCTTCAAAAGAACACCAGATGACAGTTTGGATAATACTGGCAAAAGAAAAAGTGAGAATCGTGAAAACAGCTGATGATGGTGACGATGGTCGCCGATACTGCAGTACTGTGTTTAAAAAACATAGAAGTATGAGGTAAGAACAATTCACGATTCATTTGATTCTTAAGAAAAATTATATGCTCAGACTGGGACTCGAACCCAGGATCTTCGGCTTTCTAGGCCAATGCTCTACCGACTGAGCCATCTGGGCAAGTTCCAATCCAAATGCACATTTTTCTCTTCCCCCCCCCCAGTCTGAGCATGTACATTTTTTTTCTTCAAATATGATTTATCCATCATTGAGATGTATGAAATGAATAATAAAAACATCGAAAGAAACTGTACTGGCTTTAAAATGTAATGTAAAAATCCCAAATAAAAGTCTTCTTAATAAAGAAGCCGCCATTTGCAAAGATAGAAGCAAAGGTTTCATAGCATTTGGTGCGTGGGAATTGACAATGTATATAAGAGAAAAATTTGCATTTATATTGCAACTCGCCCAGATGGCTTAGTCAGTAGAGCATTGGCCTAGAAAGCCAGAAGTCCTGGGTTCGAGTTCCAGTCTAAGCATATAATTTTTTTCTTCAAATATGATTCATTAGTGATATTTGAAGAGAAAAAATATATGCTCAGACTGGGTTTGAACTCAGAACCTTTGGCTTTCTAGGCCAGTGCTTTACTACTGAGTTACGTGAGGAACTCCAATCTAACCACAAATTTTTCTCTTGTACATTGTTAATTCCTAATCGCCGAATGCTATGAGCATTTGTTCAATCACACAAATGGCAGCTTCTTGTTTAAGAAGACATTTATTGGGAATTTGAACACTACTTTATAAAGCTAGTAGAGCTTCTTTTGATGTTTTTATTATTAATTTAACACTTCTCACTGAAGGATAAATTATATTTGAAGAGAAATATTATAGGCTCAGACTGGGGTTTGAACCCAGGCCTTTGAATAGGACCTTTTTTTCACTAGTGATATCGCCATCATCATCATCTTATTGTATTCTCCTTTTGGAAGGTCGATTCCAAAAATGCCTCCAACCTTCAATATTTTCCCATGCTTTTCTTCTTTTTAATTCTTTCCAGTCGTATCCTCTTTCTTGTGGGGTCCTCATCTAGGGGATATGTGGATGGCGACCACAAGGTGCCCAAGCTGTGCAAAACATTTCTTCCACTTACTTGTGTTTTGCACTCTTTTAACTTTACTATCTAACCTCTCTTGGTTAACTCTTGTTTTTTCGACCCCAACGCTATTAGGGCATTCGAGGGCTAAGGAGTCCTTCCTTTCTTCCATTTCTTCTTTCCTTTATTTTCTTTTCTTCTCCAGAAAGCCTGACCAGAGGCTATAAGATGGCAGCCCCATCACTGGTCTTGCCTTCCTTTGGCCAGCAACCAATCGAAGGGACTATTATTATGCTTTCAAGTCTTATATGAGAATTTCCCATAAGGGAAAAATTTTCTATAGGATCGTAACAGGCCTTGGCCTAATACTTGAAAGGAAGAAGAAGAAGAAGAATTCTTTCCAGTCGTATCCTCTTTCTTGTAAACTTTTCTTCACTTGGTTAATCCATCTTTTTCGTGGTCTTTTTCTTATATCTTGAGATTTAACAGTCTTTGTTGTAGTCTTACCTTTTCCATTCTTTTTTTAATGTCCAAACCATTCTAGTCTACTTTTTATCTCTGGTGTTAATTTTTCTACATTTAATGTCTCCCTGATTTTGTCGTTTCTTATTCTATCCCTCCTTGTTTTATGTACCATTCCACATAAGAATTTAATTTCTGTCGCTTGGATTCTGCTCAATTCCTTCTTTGTATATGTCCAAGTTTCAGATGCATATGTTAGAACTGGCTTGAAATAATAACTTAAGTTTTATGCTTATTTAATATTTGTAGGAAATAACACAGGTTTCTTTTAATTATTATGAATTAGTTATTTTGACTCACCACATAATTTTTGAGGTGAATCAAAAATAACTAACTCATAATAATTAAGTTTTATACAAGCCGAATAACAGCAAATGAGATGTGATTTATGCACCATACAGCAGGTTACACAAAGTGGGACCATAAAAGAAATGAGGAAATTATGGAAGAGTTGGATGTAGAACCCATTCTTCACCATATACAAAACTACCAAAACAACTGGAAAGCCCATCTTCAATGAATGCCGTCTCAAAAGCCATGCTTCGTTACTACCCCCAAGGCAAAAGATCGCTGGGACGTCCAAAAAAGCGCTGGATGGTAAATTCCTCTTTGAGACCGTAACAGGCCACATGGCCTAATACTTGCATGGATGATGATGACATTGCCATTTTATTCTTGATGGATATATCTTTATTCCAGATTAATTGTTTAGTTAAATTGTATACTTTTAAACATTTCTCTCTTCTTTTACTGATTTCAGTCTGTATTTTACCATTTACATTTATCTCTGTTATATGTACATTTTTTCACTTTTTATAGATTTGTGCCTGATAACCTAATATTCCATTCCTCGTTCTGGTTTCTACATATAAGAATAAAATGAATCGTGAATTCTTCTTACTTCATACTTCTATGTTTTTTAAACACAGCACTGCAGTATCAGCGACCATCGTCACTATCATCAGCTGTTTTCACGACTGTCAATTTTTTTCTTTTGCCAGTAATTATTCAAACTGCCATCTGGTTTCTACGTATTTTCTAAATATTTATCTTTAAACCATATTCTTCTGCAAATTTTTTCCAACGTTCAAGTCTGTGTTCTATGTTATGTTTTTGAATTTCTCCATATCATTACATCATCTGCGAAGATGAAGGTTTCATGTCTGTTTTGCCTTCCCCTACTACTTTATTTGTAATTTCATCCATTATGGCATTGAACAAAATAGGCAATAACACACTCCCTTGTCTAACTCCAACATTTGTTTCAAACCATTGTCACTAGTGGTAATTTACTCTAAATTTGGTTGCTTTTAATTAATCAACTTTTTTTTTCTACGGCATGACAGGCCTCCAATCATTATTGAAAAAGTTTTAACAAATAAATTTATCAATTAAATTTTTTATTTAGGTTTTTGGTCTACCAGCCACATCCACATGTGTTAATCACAGAGGTGGACTATTAACCAACCAATATAGGAGTGATATCTGATCAGCATGAGAATAAGTTAAGACTTCAAAACATAGAAAGTCCTTCACTGTAGCTGAGTGGTTAAAGCTATGGGACTTGCACTGGTTCGAGTCTCCATGGGAGAAGAAATTTTTTCATGAAATTTCATCCAGTATAGGACCAGTGCCCACCCAGCATCATGAAGAATTTGGATAGCTACAATAAGTAGTGGCTCCAGTTGAGAAGACCAGCTATATGCTAACCACATGTGTCACCCATAGTCTGGCTGGATGATTTTTTTACATCTGTGATTAACACATATGGATGTGAAGCCAGCAGCCAACTGGTAGGTGAAGGGCCTTCTAGGCCTGTTGCACCATGGAATTTGTTTTTTCTAAAAGTACAAACTAATATTAATATATATAGCAATTATGAAAATAATTAAAATACCAAAAGAGTTTAATAGTAAAATACAGCCGTTATAGCTGGTTTTTTCGGAACTGATATTTATTGTAGCTATTTGTTCCAAAGGTTTATCCAATTGCTTTAAAAGTTTTGTTTCTTATCCAATATTGTGTTTCTCTGGTAAACTATGTGCTGCAATTGCCAATTTTTCAATTTCACAATTTGTAATATTTCTAAGATATTCTTTAGTATGAGTTTCCAAATTCCTTTCTGGTTTTCCCTATATATTACAACTTTAAACAATATGTTCTCCGATGAATTTTAATATTACAACTTATTTGATAAATTCCAGATTTCTTACTATCTGGGACATTAACTTTTTTTAATAGTAATTAAAAGATTGCCCAGACTAAATTTATTTATTGGTGCCAATGTAACATTGAAGACCAGCCTCATGGGCTACTGGACAGCATTTCTGACTACTGTTCATGAGGTCCTGGGTCCGATTCCGGTCAAACCATAAGAATTTTTCCTTAAAGGGAATTATTCCTGTGGTTTCCCATGGTCTGGATTTTAGGTTAAGTTTAGGTTAAGAACTCTCCTGGTGCTTCATTATCATTTATCATCCATATCATCAGGGCAATGTAAGTCTGCCTTCTAGGCACCCCAACTTCAGAAGTGGGTTACAATTTCGCCAATGCCAAGAGAGAACACCAGAAATGTCGAAAAGACAACCTGGGGCACTAAAAAAAGTAACATTGTATATGTCAAACATTTTTTGAGATTTTTTATGTGTTTCAGGATATTGAGTAATTTTATTGATTTTTTTCTTTTCCTCACAGTTTGTAGGGTAGTGTATTCTTCAAGTCTTTCACTTTCACATATTCACTAGAATATACTTTCTAAATACCTTTCATTTTTTTCCACTTCATTGACAGTAGCACCTATGAGAGTAGGTATGAAACTCTACTAGAATGTTTTCTTTGAATATATACAAAATTTCAATTTTCTGTCACAAATAGTTTAGGAATAATAGTGAAATTTTAAAAGTGCTATATAAAAGAGGAATTCCATTTAAAGAGTTGATCTGAGGGTTTAAATGCCCTGCACTACTGAATACATTAAGATATGACAATACCTCATTAGTATTATATTAAATTAATATTGGGAAGTAAACATTATGGGGTATAATCATTCAAATTCATTGGAGAACATTTTTTGACAACTCACCTCATAGATTTAATGTTTTTCACGATACTGCGGTTTCAAACGTAATCATGTTCATCCTCAACCATAACTCTGACTGATGAAATTCTTCAGCCATCAACTCTTCTATTGTCACCATCTTCAGCGCTGCCATCTATGGTTGAATTTATGAACTTCAAAATCAAATTTAGTTCATTAGGAATATCAAAATTCATTGATCTATATTTATTTTTCTGAATGTATATCTTCTCCCAAACTGTCAATTCTAAAGGTTTATCCATTTATTTTAAAAGTTTTGCTTCTCTTCCAATCTTATGATGTTCTAACAAACTATGTGCAGTAATTGCAGATTTTTCAATTTCACAATTTGAAACCGCAGTATCGTGAAAAACATGAAATCTATGAGGTGAGTTGTCAAAATATGTTTCCCATTAGTGTGTTTGTCCTTTTCTCTACCCTGTCCCTAGCGCTGGTAGGTTCAAGCAAGTTGTTAGGCTGTAGTTGTGAAATATAATCTCTACTTTACCAACTCATAATATCCACTAAAAACATTACTTTTATTAAAGCTTCTCATTTCTACAAGAAAATCATACATTTGTGTGCAATGAAAATCATAAGCAAAGGTTCAATGTAAACAAATCGTAACTTAATAAAAGTACAAACAATTAAATTTCCCTGTCTCTTGAATAATATGTTTTTTCCTTAGTGTCTAAAAAAAATTATTTCTAAATTTCTTATTATACACTAGTTGTTAAACTGGAAGCAAGTAATAATAATGTTACTATTTGCCTCCATCAAAAAAGAGTGAACCTCTATTATCTTGGTCTAATGAAAGGGAAAAGATGCATAGAAAAAACTATTATTTGAATACGAGGTGTGGCAGTAAATAAACTGGATTCATGCTTTAACCTTTATTGAAAAAAATCAGACAATTGAAATGTTATCCTCTTCAAAGTAGTCCCCTCCCTGATCCTACATTTTCATTAATATTTGGACAATGTTATGCATCAACCAGCTAACTGCCATTTTTAAAAAATGAGATTTTGATGCCATCTGTTGGATTGGCTCATGAAGTAAGTATATGCATACTTTAAGTACCGATCCGATTGATTCTGATTGAGGGTCTTTCCACTTTTCAGCGGTTGCCCTTTTACCAAATATTTAAGTACCAAATATTTAAATATAGCCTTATTATTAAAGAATATGTAAATACCATCGGTCCTATCAGGGGTTCTATGTTTTGTAACAAACAGCTATAAAACCAGATCTTCATAAATGCTAATCTAAATTTTGCATCATGCAACTAAGTGTCAATTGTTCCCACTCTTACATTATTGATGCATAACTGTCAAACAACAATGAGAATAACTTGCAATATCCAGCATTGTTAGTTTAAAGTGTATTCATTCCGATTACGGGGCCTCGGATGAGTCCCGTATCGTTATTTGTCATGAAGATTGACTTAAACTTTAAACATATTTTTCTCGAATATTACATAATGTGCATAGCCAGTTGATGCATACTGCTGCCCATTTAAAGGAAGTGACATAATGAGGTTTATTTTAATTAACAATAGAGTTAGATTTTAAAATCATTAGGAAGTTTCATTATGAGGTTTAATTTAATATTTGAGTTTGTATTCTTTAACATTCTTATCTCATATGTTTATTCTGTTGAACGATCATTTCAAAGCTATTGCTCCATCTTCAGCTTGCCACAAACTGATGGAGCAATAGCTTTGAAACGATCATCCAACAAAATTAACATATGTTAAAAAATACAAACTCAAATAAGAGTTAGAATTTAACACCTCACCTCATAATTGTAGAGTTCTCGAAGACTAATTTTGACACTTTACACTTCTGTGTACCATCTTCAGCTCTGTCTGCTGGATTCATGGTTGGAGATCCTGTAAAGTTTCCTCCTGCTCCCTTTGTTGGCTGACTGATAAACTTCCAAATTAAATCTTTCCCTAGGAATTTCAAAATTCATGATTTTCCTTTTATTTTTCAGTTCTATAATTTGACCTTTGCTTCAATTCTGTGTTTTCTGACCATTGGCCTTTGCAATCGAAGCAAAGGCCAAATTATTGAAACAGATAAGTCTAAGGAATTCACAGTTTGGGACAAAATTCACATCCAGAAATATAAAAGAAAACATGAATTTTGAAATTCTTGGGGGAAAAGTTTTAATGGATCAGTCAGCCAACAGAGAGAGCAAGAAGCAAGCTACAGGATCGTCAACCAGTAATTCAATAGTTGGATAGAGCTGAAGATGGTACACAAAAGTATCTAAACTAGTCTTCGACAAACCTACAAATTTGAGGTGAGGTGTTAACCCTATAATTGGCAAAACACTAATTTCTCATGCCAGTTATTTAAATGTGGCGGACCACGTAGAAAACAAAATCAAACATGACTTATTAGGTTAATACTAATAAAATTCATTGTTAAAACCGTTGAGGTGGAGAGTCATAAAATAAAATAAGTTAAAATACCTTCTTAGGTAAAATCCATCGTCCTCAACTTTTAAAATATGTGATCTTCATGCCTGTAGGCCTTTCAGGACATCCGCCCCATCTTCAGCAGTTGATTTTTCGCTACAGCATCCAGGTTGATGTTTGATGCTGTAGCAAAAAATCAACTGCTGAAGATGGGGCAGATGTCCTGAAAGGCCCATAGGCATAAAGATCACATATTTTAAAAGTTGAGGATGACAGATTTTACCTAAGAAGGTATTTTAACTTATTTTATTTTATGACATATAAGTTATTACTACCTTTTTTAAAAATACAATAGGAAGTAACATTAAGAGGTTTATTTAATAATTAAGATATTTGGTCATAGTTAAATATGGGAAATAACATTATGAGGATCTTATTCATGAAGAATGAGTCATTTTTTATATCTTACCTCATAGTTTATGTTTTCTTAAACAGGGGAACTGCAGTTTTCAAAAGGAAACATCACTTCTGTTTTCAACCAGCACTATGACATTATGACTCAGTCATAATGTCGGTTGAAAATGGGAGGGATGTTTCCTTTTGAAAACTGCAGTTCCCATGTTTAAGAAAACATAAACTATTGTGTAAAGTAAAGTAATCCCACTACAGGCCTCAAGAAGCCCTTGGGGTAGTAGGAGGTTAAGGCTCCCACTTTTTCTGGACAATCGGCACTTTATGTCAGCCGGGGCCTTTACCCTCAGAACAAGCATCTGGTACTCATTTCCGTTAGAGGCTGAGATGACCCAAGGGCCATAGTGCTGCCAGAAGGTTGGGTCAGATATAAAAAATGACTCATTCTTCAAAGATTTATTCTTACCTCTTATGGTTGGTTTTGTTGAACATATGTTTCAAGACTTCTGAGCCCCATCCTCAGCAATTACAGTCTGAGAAAAATAAGTGTGTAATCGCTGAGGATGGGGCTCAGAAGCCTTGAAACATATGTTCAACAAAAAGATCAGTCTGTAATCACTGAGGATGGGGCTCAGAAGCCTTGAAACATATGTTCAACAAAAACAACCATACGAGGTATGAATATACAGACCAAATATCTTAATTATTATTACTACTTGTTCGTTTTCTTCTATTTTATTAATATTACTAAATAAATCAAACCAATTGATGTATCCTATAGGGTATATTGCCAAATAAAGGGTTAAATTCTAGCTCTGTTATTAATTGAAGGAAAATTCTACAGAATGACACTGACACTGACACTGAAAATGCCTTATAAATCATCTGTAGCTATGATCTGAGTGATTACTGGATATGATTGCCTGAGTAAATATCTTGTAGGATTGGAATAGTCAATTCACCAAACTGCCTATTATGTCATCAGGAAGTGGAAATGGATGTACACTACAAAATATGTATAGCAGGTATACATCCTATCAGAAGTAAATTGTACTTGACAATAAAATTTTGGAGCAGGTGAATAATTTTACATATCTAGGATGCAATATCTCACATGATAATCAGACGACAAAACAACGGTTGTAAAAATATTGAGGATGGAGCTAAAGAAGAAAGTCTAAGAAGAAGAAGAATATGTGGTGAGATGATAAAATTTTACTTAAATAAATGATGTCTCATAATGTTAATTCCTAAAAAAAAGTAATTTTACTTAAGTCTGACATATAGTGTACAAATCCCAAGATCTTTTAAATATGTATTACCTTAAAACCAGTGGCTTTCCGTCAACCCCAGCACTGCTGGGGTAATTAGTATATTAATAATTTCGGATTAAAATAAAATAACATGTTTGCCAAATTTCATTCAAATCAATTACGCGAAAACATCAAAATTCCTGCCTTATTCTGCATATTCACATTATCTCCATAGAGGAACACATAGAGTGTTTCCTCTATGTTATCCCCACCAACATAAGCTATTTTGCTGCAGATGAATTAGCAATAACCCACTAAATTAATCTACCAGCAATAACCCACACTAGACCAGCAATAAGCCACTAGACAAAACTTGTGTCTTATTCCATCTTTTTTTTTATTCAACACTAGCCAGCTGAACCCAGAAATGTCAGAACTCAAAGTATACACAAGGTCGAATGACCTTTCGACTTATCAATTCATGAAACATTCATGATTGGCTAATTTGGAAAGCACCAATTCCTCAATAATAGAATTTTTAGAAATAACATTTTTTAAATCTATAACATTTAATTTATGTTGGTTATATTTTTACAAAATACAAAAATAAATCAATAAAATTATGCAGTACGTTTTGTCAGCTATAGCAACCTGCTAATTTAAGAAACTTTATTTATATATATCTGAATAACAACAATTGAATTATTATGAACGTGTATATATGTATCATTTGTGGAAAGCAACATTTGAATTTAATATCAGCACTGAATTCATTTAAATGTGTTATTATTAAAACGTTTTAAAGTGTTTCTAATAAATGTGATTTGTCTATTTAGTAAAAATGAATGTAAGTGACTATAATTTATAATTTACATAGTAGATCATTTTCGTGCAGACCTTTCAATGAGAAAAATGAACTTATACAAGGTAGGCCAACTCCAGATTTAACGGATCCAACAAAAAAAAATACAAGGCAGCATGTTTTTATATACTGTAAGTCATATTTTCGTCATACAGCTGGGTTAATTGCTCTGACCGCCGCATGTCACTGCTTAAAACATTTACCTTATTTAATTACCCAGAAACCTTGGTGGAGAATTGAGTTATTCAAGGAGAAATATATCTTGAGAATCGTAGAAAAGCAATGAATTGAATAGTTACATTACTTTTTAATTAGATTATAAGTTTGTAATCAACATGTTATCCTTGTCTTTATGCAAAGTTCTACTTGAAAATCAGGTTTTTTACAAGTTGTTTGTGAATGTTGTATGAACCCATAACTATGATATGTATGTACAGTTTGCAAAATAAACAATGAGTTTGTTATGAAAATACAATAGGAAGCAACATTATGAGGTTCTACTTAATAAATAAATAAGTTTGGTCAGCCATCATTGTTTCTTGTAGGACATGTTTCAGAACATCTTTGCTCTATCTTTAGCTTGTACAGACTGATGATATTTAAGTAGTCGGTCCTGGATGTTGACTCCTACTCCCTCTTTTTGAAAACTTCCATATTAAATCTCTCTTCCTGGGAATTTCAAAATTCATTATTCTCTCCTTGTTCTTCTGGGTGTAGATTTTTATTCCCGTATCTACATCTAAATCCTCAGAAGATGGACAGGAGCAGAAATATACAGTGAATTCTTTTCCCAATATATTTCACTTGACCAGGAGTAACAAATTTTGACACAGAGCTAAAGGCAATAGAAATCGCACTATAGAATATTTTATATAGGCCCAGTATAAGTAAGAAGATAGTAATATTGATAGATTCAATGTCAGCAATACAAGCAATAACTGGTAATCAACAATACACTCCGATCATCCAGAACATACGAGCCATGTATAAAATTGAAGAAGCTCAAGGTAAACATATTGTATTACAGTGGATACCATCGCATGTGGGATTACTGGGTAATGAATGAGCAGACTTCTTAGCAAAGATGCCTCCAAAATCAGGCTAAGGACTACAAAAGAGATAACCCTATAAAGAAGACAACAGGAGCTAAAACAGAAAATACATCTCAAAAGAAGAGAACAGAATATAAAAGATCTTCAAATAAGAAATATGAAGACATAGCGAAAATATGCTGAAACAACAAAACACCTCCATAGAAGAACAGCAGTAGCTCTCTTCAGATTAGAAACAGGCCAATACTGTCTGGATGACCACCTTCATAGAATGGGGATCGTCCCTAGAACTATGGGATGCTCCTTGTGTGGAGAAAATGTTCTCTTAAGGAAGGAACTCTTGCTATACTGCAGGCAAGTAGACCCCGAGAAAAAGGACAGGAAAGACATTGCAGGACTTTATTGGGAAGCAAGAGGACTAATGGTTTTAAAATACAATAGGAAGTAACATTAAGAGGTTTATTTAATAATTAAGATATTTTGTCTGTACGTTCTTACCTTTTATGGTTGTTTTTGTCGAACATATGTTTCAAGGCTTCTGAGCCCCATCATTAGCGATTACAGACTGAATTTTCTCAAGTTGTCGGTCCTGATTCTTGATTCCTGCTCTCTCTGTTCCTGGTCCAATCAATTTACTAATAAAGTAAAATTGGGAAAAAATCTACATACAGAAGAACATTAGTAAATTCATTGGACCAGGGGCAGAGAGAGCAGGAGTCAAGAATCAGGGCAGACAACTTGAGAAAATTCAATCTGTAATCGCTGATGATGGGGCTCTGAACACCTTGAAACATTCGTTCGACAAAAACAACCATAAGAGGTAAGAATGTACAGATAAAAGTCTTAATTATTAGGACTAATGGTGTAAACCAAGCTCCAGCCATTTGAAAACATCATCATCTAAATCCAGAAGAACAAGGAGAGAATCATGCATTTTTAAATTCCTGGGGAGAATACACAAGTTATTTGGACCACAAAAAGAGGGAGCAGGAGTCAACTTCCAGGGCTCAGTCTGTACAAGCTGAAGAGAGAGCTAAGATGCTCTGAAACATGTGCTACAAAAAACAACTAATATGAGGTAAGATGACCTCAGACTCAACTTATTTATTAAGTAGAACCTCATAATGTTACTTCCTATTGCATTTTCATGATAACAATAATATTTACATGTTTAATTACTATTAAATTCAGTGCCAGACATCGTGTGACAAATCTAGATATACATAGCTGTAATCTGTTGAATAATCAACCTTCACATGCACGCATGCGTTGAGGTCATTTATAAGTAATTTTCAAGGTTGTATTCCCAAATCAGAATAATCTATTGGCATGTCTAAATGAGCTTACATAATTTATTAGTAAGAGCAATCATCTCATTGTGTATTGGGTCTTCCAACATTTTAAGTTCAGAATTAAAACCTAGTAGACGATCAATATGCAAAGGCACATGAAAGTTATTGATGTGTACATTATGAAATCAAATACTGCAAACAGTAAAATTTGTATAAATAATTTGAAGAAAAAAATTATGCTTAATCAGAATATGAACCCAAAATTTGTAAAGCTTTTAAAAAATTGATGGCACAACTCTTGATGATGGAAAGTTAGAGTTTTGAAGAGTGATTCACACCAGTACGTTGTTACATGTGCTGACTTGTTTGAGTATAAAGTGGGCGGCATAATAAGTCTCTCTTCATACAATATTCATATCGTTCACTTCAGTGGAGCAGTTGGTAAGATTCTCTTTTCCGACGACGCAGGCCCATGTTCGATCCTGGTCAAGAAGATTTTTTAATAACGTCATTAATTTTTATAATGTCTACATGTTACCAGCCTTCGTTATATAAATACATTTTTATATATAGGGAAATAAATTAATTAAAGGGAACAGCCCATATATATATATATATATATATATATATATATGTATATAAAATGAATAATGACTGTAACGTCTCATTACTCTGTTTACAAAACACAAGTCATAACAAAATATTTATTCTCACAACTAATACAAAACGCGTCTGATTAATTTAAATTAAGTCAACTTAATATCTAATTTCATTATACAAGTAAGTCCTGGAGTATTGCATTGCTTCATACAGACAATTTCTAGGAGAGATGGTTGTGGATTTAGTGGAGGGAGCTTCTGTTTCCCGTGCATGAGGTCGCATGTTCGATCCTGCCACCATGCTTTTTTCTCTCTCTCATCCTTATTTCAATTAATTTTCTTTCTTTTGCTTCATTTGTTTTGCTTTGTTTTATTTTCAGTATTTACCGCACTACTTATTTGCGCGAAATTATTTTCAATTGCACGAAATACAACGAAATAGAATGGGTTTTAGTTTCTCAAATAGTTGTATACCTGTGAACCAAATAGCTGATATCGGATCATGTGCAGTGGCTTCGTTCTGGGACTTGAAAATTATCTGTGCGCCATCAATTATTTCAAAGGCTGTACATGTTTTTTTATAATATAATTAATTTGATAGTTGAGTTTGAATTTGCGAGCTGTAGCTGTTATATACAATTGAATGCAGGCTTTCACGGCCGGTAATCATAATGTTGAGTGATTCCGGGTTATGTGGCCGTGGTCCATAGTTGGTGTTGATACCAGACGTTTCGCCCTCAACTGCGGAGGGCATCTTCAGTGGCGAGTGCTTCTAGGCGTGTTTCCTGGTCGAAAGATCTACTTAGAGTGAGCGCTGCAGACGTTGTGGACGTTGTATTAGTGGTGGGTGCAGGGTGAGTGGGCGTGGCTCTTGCTGATTGGCTAATGGTCGTCTCCTTGTTGTCCCTAGTGTTAATGCATTTATTTTCTAGTGTATGATACCAGGCCTTAGCCAGTTTGATACCTTCCTCTTTTCTGTTGATATTTCCCTTATGCTTGTATATTTCTATAGCCTCTCGGTATAATCTAGGGAAATAGTAGGAAGTTGTGGCTAAAACTTGTGTATCGTCGAATAGAATCTGGTGTCCATTCATAATGGCATGTTCTGCTTCAGCTGATTTATCCATTTCTCCTTTTCTGCAGTTTCTTTATGTTCTGATAAACCTTAAACAAGAACAACACCATCTGTTCAATTGTTTCCAGAAAAATGGCTACACATCCAAGGAAATAAGACAAACCATACATCCACGAAGACAGCACGTCAGAATGGATAACACCCTCAACCAGCATAGCCTACTACCATATGTACAAAGAGTCACAGATCGTATCGGAAAACTCCTACGAAAATACAATATAAAAACAGTTTACAGACCTACAAGAAAAATAGAAGACTGCCTTCGCTCAGCTAAGGATCCTCGGCCACCTCTCTCCACTTGCGGCGTATATCGACTTCCTTGTTCGTGTGGTAAATCATATATAGGGACCACGAAAAGAAGTATAGCCACCCGTTTATCAGAACATAAAAGAAACTGCAGACAAGGAGAAATGGATAAATCAGCTGTAGCAGAACATGCCATTATGAATGGACACCAGATTCTATTCGACGATACACAAGTTTTAGCCACAACTTCCTACTATTTCCCTAGATTATACCGAGAGGCTATAGAAATATACAAGCATAAGGGAAATATCAACAGAAAAGAGGAAGGTATCAAACTGGCTAAGGCCTGGTATCATACACTAGAAAATAAATGCATTAACACTAGGGACAACAAGGAGACGACCATTAGCCAATCAGCAAGAGCCACGCCCACTCACCCTGCATCCACCAATAATACAACGTCCGCAATGCTCACTCTAAGTAGATCTTCCGACCAGGAAACACGCCTAGAAGCACTCGCCACTGAAGATGCCCTCCGCAGTTGAGGGCGAAACGTCTGGTATCAACACCAACTATGGACCACGGCCACATAACCCGGAATCACTCAACATTATGTTATATACAATATCTATATCTACCAAAGCTAATGTTGAAATAGGCACATGGAACATTAAATTATTTTTTCATTACAACCAAGTGCTATTATACTAACTAGTGGTCGCCCAACGATGAAATTCGACCACAATTCATTAAATTTTTAAGTTTGTCACAAATATGTCATTATGTATTAATTTTCAATTTATTTTAAAAATATGAACGATAGGAAATATGTGGTATAGCTTGGCTAAGCCATATTTAAAAAACAATAACATGTCATTTGACATGTATAGTATTTATACTATTTACATTTGCATTTGGCCTATTATTAAGTGTATGGGAATATATATATATATCCTTTCTCTTTGTCTCTCACAACCGACCTGCCAATGTTCTATGTCAAGGCATAATGGAAGTAGGTGCGAATATGTAAATGTAAAAAGAAAATATGTAATGAATTTACTGAAACCAAGATTGGACAGGGTTTAATTTAAATCTAAATAATAAAATGTACTCACTTTTTTAAATCACTAATAATAAACCACTAATAATAAATACGCGAGAGTAAGTCAATTCACATTGCGGCTGCACGATTTTCATTTTACAACAATGCATTTTCAGCTATGAATGTAAACAAATGAATGAGTAATACATATAAATTCCTTAGAAAAAAATGATTTTATTTTGTTTAATTTAATTTATTTGTAACACATATTATACATAAATATATTTTTTTGCACTCCTTCTCTATATGAACTTTAATTCTGCCAAATATCACACTCCTCCGTGTGCGCAATGTGCTTAAAAAGAGGTGCAAAGTTTTTCCTTCATGTATTAATATATAGATTCCCTCCACTGTACATCAACTCCCCTCTAATAATTTTTTATGGACTTGTCCATTTAGTTAATTTGTTTGAGGATATTGTAGCACTAGTGCAGAGAAAATAAGGGGAAATTGAATTGCATGGAAAATTACGATCATGTGATTGCATAACAAGTGGTTAGCACTTAGTACACTTAGGTTGGTTCTCACCTCTTTATAACTGGTAATTAACTTACATTAGTACCTTTCCTTATTTTACTTTATTTTTTATATTCTGTTTGTATGAATATTAATAAAATTCATATTAACATTCCATTGAGGTGAATAGTCTTCTTCACTTCATGGGCTAGGCAAATTGCCTCTTTCACCTCGCAGTTGTTCTTCCTACATTCCTTGATCCTCTTGGCTTGTAGTTAAATGCTGATTTTGGTAAATCTTGTTACATTCATTCTTTCTACATGTTTAAACCATTTGTCTTTGTATTCTTCCCATTTGTCTTTGTATTCTTTGATTTTTTTTTTCATTCAGTGAATATAAATATTTAACTCTGTTCTTATATCTTCATTCTTTATCCGATCCAATCTTGTGCAGCCTTTTGTTCTTCTAAAGAAGTTAATTTCTATGTTTTGTATTCTACTTTATAGACTAAATTGGACAGAAGAACAGTCAGGTTTCAGAAAAGGCCAATGCATCATTGACAACATATTTAGTTTAAAACAAACAATTGAGAAAAATCCACCTTCCAATAACCAATTCCCTATTATTTATTGATTTAGATAAAGCTTATGACAATGTGCCCCTGATTAAATTATGAGAAGTTTTATATAGATAAATCATTGGTTGATTAATGTCTTTGACATCATCCGATTCCTAATAGCCAATTTTGTCAGTCCATCCAATCTCCTGGTTGTAGATGTTTTTCTCCTTCATGTATAAACATATTCCCTGACTCCAGGAGGTTTTAGGTCTTCCTCTGCCTCGTCTTCCCTCAGGTTTCCATTCCAAAACAGATTTTGGTAGTCAATCCTCTTCCATTCGCTGGACATGTCCATACCATCTTAATTGCTGAGTTTTAATATAATCTAAAATAGTATCTTCAATTTTCATTTTCTTCCTTATAACTGAGTTCCTAATTTTTTTCTCTTCTTGAAATTCTTGCTGCCCTTCATATAAAATCCATTTCCATTGCCAAAAGATACTTGTTTATTTTTGTCGTTAATGGCCAAAGTTCTGCTCCGTAAGTAATGATGGCTTTTAACAATTGTATGATATATTATTAATTTTATTTTTATTACTTATATTTTATCCCACAATATTCCATTGAGGCAAGCAATTGCAAATTTTCCTTTATTATTTCTATTCTTTCTTATTTCTTCTTCATAATTCCCATTTTTATTTATTTTAATTCCTAAATATGTGATTTCACTACAACATTTTATTCTTTCTCCAATCTCCAAAATTAAATTTTGTTCTGGTTCACCAATTGATAAATATTTTGTTTTTTTCATGTTCAAAATTAATCCCCATTTTTCATATTCTTCTATTAATTTTCTAGTCATATATTCTAAATCTTCATAATCTTGAGCAATTAACAATTGATCATCTGCAAAATGTAAGTTGTATAAAGTTTTGTTGTTTGAAATAGGAATTCCCATGCTTGAACATATTCTCCTCCAATTCTTTAATATTTCATGTACATATATTTTGAACAGAGTCCGTGATAGACAACAACCTTGAAGAAGACCTTTATTTATCGTAAAACCATGAGACAGTTTACTGCCAATTTTAATTTTAGATATGCAATTGTCATATAAGATTTGTACAGCTTTAATTATTATAGTCTTAATTCCCATATGTCTTAAAGCAATCCATAGTTTCTCTATAGGGACATTGTCATATGCTTTCCCAAGATCTACAAATAGTAGGTACAAAGGTTGTCCATATTGCATTTTCTTTTCTATTACCTGAGTAATGCAAAATAAATTGTCGGTTGTGTAACGACCTGCTCTAAATCCTGACTGTTCCTCTAATTCGATATCACTATAGTTTTTTCTCCAAATAATATTTTAGTATATGTCCATAGAGTCTACTCATAGTACTTGTTACTGTTATACCTCTATAATTTTCCCATTGGTCTTTTTCCTTTTTTATGGATTGTCGAAATGTATCCTAGTTTCCATCCTTCAGGAACTTTTTCACCATTCATAAATTTTGTAAATAATTTTCTCAGTCGTTCAAATAAATGGTCGGATCCATGTTTTAATAGTTTTTTATGTACAGTAATATTAAGTAAAAACATTATCCAGGCAATAAAAAAGTTTATAATATGATGAATCTATCTCCAGAGTAAAAATGGATAAAACTATAACATCAGGTTTTGGAGTTACTAAAGCTTTAAGATAAGGATGATGTTTATTGGCGATCTTATTCAAAATATATCTACAAGACGCCTTAATACAGTGATAAAAGAAATGTTCATCTGTGCGAATAAAAATACCGGGCTTCCAATATAAACCCAGACCGGCTCACGGAGTTTCACCCGTCAGGCAGCGCTCTCTCCTCGTCCGCATTTCACTCTGCCAGCCGCTCGTCCTTGAACTAGTCAGTTTACTATCGTTCGACAAGATGAGACGTCAGCTGACATTAGAGCAGCGCATTTATGTGTGTAAATGTTATTATAAATACGAATCAGCTCGTCGCGTTCGCGAGGAATTTATTCGCAACTTCCCTGGACAATTACCTCCTTCCAGATAGACAATCCATGATCTTGTGACTAAATTTGAGACCACTGGTTCAGTACAAAATAAGAAACACATGCGAAGGCGTACGGTTCTCACCGAAGAAAAATTAGACATTGGAAGAACTGAAGAACAACATAAGAAATGAAATCAGAAACTTGACAGTGCCCGAACTACAGCGTGTCAATCTAAATGTGTTTACTCGGTATAATGCCTGTTTAACTGCGGGAGGACAACATTTCCAGCATTTTCTATAAGGTAAGAAACAGTTCAAGGATGGGTGGCAGGCAGGGTGAATTGCGGGAGGAAGAGACAGCACTGCGTGCTGGGTGAAACTCCGTGAGGCCGGTCCGGTTTTATATTAGAAGCCCGTTAGAAGAAAATATGATTTATTCATAGTTATATGTTGATGATCAGCTACTGATGGCAGAAGATTACAAAAATTTCATGACAAGAAAACTGAAGGAGAAATATGAAAATTGGGGATTCAAGATAAATTTGGACGAAACAAAGTATATGGTAATAGGAGATAAATCAGAAGGTCTGATTTTAGAAGCTGGACATGGAAAAATAAAAGCATGTGACAAATATGTATATTTGGGGACAAAAAATAGTGCAGATGGAAATTGTGATGCTGAAATTAATGAGAGGATAAATAAGGGCAAATCTGCAATATCAAAATTAAATGGTGTTTTATGGGATAGGAATATACATTCTAAAACAAAAACAAACATTTTTAATACAATAATAAGGAGTACAATGACATACGATACAGAAACATGGGAATTAAAATCTAGAACAATAAGCAAATTAAATTCTGCAGAAAGGATTTTTGGAGGTGTTCAGTTGGAATTTCTAGAAGAGTTAAAATAAGAAACTGCATAATTAAACAAAATATGAATGTTCAAACTTCAGTTATGGATTTCACAAAAAAAAAAAAACAAAATGGTATGGTCATGTAAAAAGAATGACAAAAGACAGATTCCCAAGAATATTAGAATGAGTGCCACTTGGTAGAAGAACGGCTAAAGATAACATAGATTGATGGTATTTTGAGCAGCATGAGGGAAAAAGGATTGGACGATGGAGATTGGAATGACAGAGATATGGAAGAAAATGACAGTCCATTAATTGGGCGCAGGAAGAGGTGAAACAGTCCTGCGCCATTTCTGAGTGGTTAAGGCAAGATGCCTTGGCACAGACCTATGGAAGTGCGCTGGTTAGGGTCTTCATGGAGAAAAAAATGTTCTCATGGAATTTCGACCAGTATGGGACCGGTGCCCACCCATTGGGTAGCTACAATAAGTAGCGGCTCAAGGTTGAGAAAACCTGCTATAACGGCTGGGGGACCCAACATACCGACCACATGTCATCTCTACACCTGTTGGATGATTGTCTACCTCTGTGATTGACACATGTGCATGTGATGCCAGCAGCCAGCTGGTAGGCCAAGGGCCTTCTAGGCCTGTCATGCAATTGAGTTAGTTTGATGTGAAACCTGCTAAATAAATAAAAAAAATTGATATTTTCCTTATAGTGTCACTTCTGATAATTTTTTAGAATTAAACAAAGTGAACTTTAACTTTATATAAACAGATTGACTTTTACAGGTTCTATAAAAATACCAGTAGTTACATCACACCCTATAGAACTATTATAGTGCCAGCCAGGAAAAAATCACCTATCACAACACATGACCTTAATGTTGGTTGCATGCTCCCACATGTTCAATGTTGTTTACATTGGTTGCTATGGTATCAGGAGTGGTACAAGTCAACTATTCAATAATGTATGGTAAATAAAGAGCCTCATATTCAAGCATGCTTTCTATGTTATGCAGTGTGCACCACTTTCACATGTTTTCAATGAAGTCTCTTCACCAACATGGTAAGTTTTATGTCAACACAAAAATACTATAACAAAATGTCTCCTTTCAAAATTCTAGATTCAATTTGAAACACTTTATTGTTTGTTACCTGTTGACAGTTTTAAAAACACTAAAGAGAATGACCAACAAAAACCATTACTGTTTGAAAGAAAAATATTAAACATGATATTTTGTCTAATAAAGGACTCGATATGTGGAGAATCAGAATAAATAAATAACTACATTTTCATTAATATTTCAAGGAAGTGTTCACTGTGAGGTTTATTTTAATTAACATTAAAATTATTTAATATTAATATTAAATATTATAATAATATCCTCAATTCAGAGTTGGGTCGAGGGTTGAGATGAGATGAAGCCCCTTATATAGAAGTCTGTGAATGACAAGGCCGGCCGACCTCGCCTGACACACCATCATAGGTGCAGATTAATGAAATGGTTGAGGTGAGTATAGAGAAATGGTGGAATGAAATTGTGGCAGGGAAAAACGGGAGAAAACCCGGAGAAATATCTATCCAAGCTCTGTTTTGTCCATCACGAAACCCACATGGAGTGACCGAGACTCGATCTCAGGACCCCAGCAGTAAGAGGCGACAGTCTAACCACTTGTGCCTCGATGCTGCCTAATATTAAATAAATACAATATTAATATTAAGGGGGGTGATGGGTGAAAAATTGACCATTTGAGATCAAAATTGGAATTTTTTGTTTTTTGTACTAAAAAGTAGCCTGTACTCTAATGTATATGTTGGCAAAGTTTCAGAGGCCTATGGCGCTTCTAAGTGCCCTAAATTACGTCAGAGTTAAAAGTCTGCACCAGTTAAATACTACCTGCATGCAAATCTTTAAACTCTTTTTCACACTTTTATTTTCACTACATTTTTGTACATTCAAAATTGAATGGAATTCAGAAATTTTGTCCTAGAAAGTTCACATTTTTACTTCATGTCCTAAAAACAATGGGTAACAAAGTAGTGCATTGGTTTCATGATTGAAGTAGTATTGTAAGAAATAAAAAATAAAATGTATGCAATTATTATTTTTTTTTTGTAATTCCATGCATGAGATACATTTTTTCTCCCTTTGTATTCACATTATAAGAATTCTAATGCATGATGGTTTTCTAAATATTATAGGGGTCTTGTAAAAAAAAAATCAGACATTTTACTAAAAAATTGTGGAACCCATTAATTATATCTGCAATTTTTTTTTTTAATATAATATTTAATAACTCATAAAATAAATGTCTCACATGAATGAAACTTAAACACATCATTATGTATCATACAGTGAATGTTTGTACAAAAAATCAAGTCTCCAGCTCAAAAAAAATGTAGAAAATAGAAATTTCACCCATCACTCCCCTTAAATATTAATATTAAATTTTAATTAATCAACTAAATGTATTTATTTTAAATTAAACATTTCTTATTTGTTATAATGTTAATTTAAATAAAAATATGAAGCTTTACCACTTAAAAAGTAATGTATAAATTCTCAATAAAAATACTTCTGAATAGAAGACGTCAGTTGGCATGATGGTAGAGACAGAACGAGAATTGTATAAATTGAGAGAAATATTAACATTTGTATCGTCGTTAGAATGGTGTAATGGACAGCATACTCATAAGGAGAACGAGAGGTCTAGGGTTCAAGTCCCGGTTCAAGTGTTAATTTTCTTTCTTAAATTAGATTCTATCCAGGATTCGAAAATGTAATCCAAATAAAAACATCAAAAAAAATTCAACATTTCTTACTGAATGACAAATTATATTTGAACAGAAAAATTTACGCCTAGATTCGGGTTCGAACCAAAGGTCTTTAGTTATATACACTAGTGCCCTTTCCAACTGAGCTACCTAGGCCTTTGGAGCTCTCGGGAATTGTATAAATAAGAGAAAAATTTGCATTTAGATTGGAGATCTAGGTAGCTCAATTGCAGAGAGCACTAGTGTATAGAACTAGAGACCTTGGGTCTAGGCATAAATGTTTTTCTTCAAATATAATGAACTAACTGTACTTACTCACTGGCACTATCGAACCCGTAGGTTCATGGCCGCGCGGACATAAGCTCTCCATACATCCCTATCCAGAGCTAATGCTTTCCAATCATTCCCTGTATAATCCACTTCCCTAAATCATAGTTAATGTTGTTCTCCCACCTCATTCTTGGTCTACCAACTGGGCGTTTTCCCTCTGGCTTTCCTACAAGAAGCTTCCATGCACGTCTTTCATTCCCCATACGTGCAACATGTCCTGCCCATCGCAGTCTACGAGACTTAACTGTTCTTATTATATCTGGCTTCCTATGAAGACCAAGTAGTTCATTGTTATGTAGTTTTCTCCATTCACCTGTCTGTTCATCTCTCTTTGGTCCAAAAATAGAGATGAACAGACAGGTGAATGGAGAAGACTACATAACAATGAACTACTTGGTCTTTATAGGAAGCCAGATATAATAAGAACAGTTAAGTCTTGTAGACTGCGATGGGCAGGACATGTTGCGCGTATGGGGAATGAAAGACGTGCATGGAAGCTTCTTGTAGGAAAGCCAGAGGGAAAATGCCCAGTTGGTAGACCAAGAATGAGGTGGGAGAACAACATTAACTATGATTTGAAGGAAGTGGATTATGTATTAATAAAAAAGTAAAGCAACAATAAATTATATTATTATAAGAGAACACTCACTGCTGGGGTCTTGAGATTGAGTCTCGGTCACTTCATGTGGCTTTCGATGTGGACGAAACAGAGCTTGGACAGACTTTTCTTGGGGTTTCTCCCATTTACCCTGCCACACTTTCATTCCACCATTTCTCCACACTCATCTCCTCCATTTTGTTTTATTTCGTTCATCTACCCCTATGATGGTGTGTCAGGCGTGGTCAGCCGTCTCCCTTTTCATTCACAGACCTCTATATAGGGCTTCATCTATCTCATCCCTCAACCCAACCGTGAGTTGGACATGAGTTGAGGATATTTTATTATAAGAGGAAAAATTGTGCCAGATCAGGATAGCTCAAGTGGTTAGAGCACCAGTGCATAAAACTGTAGGTCTTGGGTTCAAATCCCTGATTTAGGCAGACATTTTTCTCTTCTTTAGAATTGATTCAGGCAATTAGCCTGACTATATTAATTTACACTTTAATCATCATAATAATAAACTATATTAAAGCCAAGACTCAACCCACCAGAAGTGGATATGAGGAAAGATGAAAATGAAAATATAGTTATTAATTTGGTTTGGTCATATTAATAGAATGCCATTGAGATATGGTGAAGACATTATGGGAATTGAAACCAATTTTTATAAAATCTTTGGTGAGAAGTTCAAATGGTTTGAGTATAAAAATTAATTTCCAATAATTAAAGAAAAAATAATAAATCATTTTTCCTATTTTTTTTAATTACTTACTTCAATCGTAGTAATAGGTTTAGGTGCTCACTATTTATTTTATGGATTTATTATTACATATATTTACTCCATGTCACTATGCTTACATTTTATATGTTAAAATCATTGTTACATTACATTATTAACACATTATATTGTTTTTGTAATGAATGGAACAAATAAGGTTATATCTTAGCAACTTATGATTTTATTTGAAGAAGATCTGGATATAATTGTGAGTTTTATTATTATTTTTTTTTAACATATATGGTGGTAATTACTTTTGTTGTAAGACCTATGTTTTGATGTAATAGAGAAATAGATAAAATAAGGTTTGTCAAATTATTCATATTGTAGCCAATTATGAAGAAACAGTGTATGAAGTGTATGAACTATATAAAATCTGCTCAGTTCATTTGAACTATCTAGTGAATGATGTTTAACATTAATGATAATGAAATGTTGTCACTGAACAATATCATTTTCAAAATGTCTATTTCTTAATTTATTAACCCCTCAGAGCGTGGGAGCATTTAAATATATATTCTATGTTAAAGGAAATTTTAATATCTCCTCTATGAGATGGCAGTTCATAAAGCCTGTTTTCTTGGTATATTTTCATTAAGAATCATAATAAAACAAACGTGGTGCATGTCGAACATGCTCGATCAGCACTCTGCAGAGAAGTAGTGCTTATTTTATGCGGGCACTGCACGTCATTCCACGCTGATGGGTTAATAATAACACTGATATGCAAATTTTAACTTTTTGTCTAGGGTTTTTATTCTGTCATTATTCCTAATTTAACTATGCTGAATCAGAATATGAACTTTGTTTGTCTCTATCACATACCAGTTTTCACAATATAAGAAATGGTAAAATATACTTTTATACTCGGTTCTATCAAATTTATGTTATATTATTAAATATCAGTTAATAATTTCGTAACACTCAACACTAAAATCTTCAGATGTTATAAATAAACACTCAAATTTCAACATTAGTCCAATTTTTTTACATGCTGCTTTGAAATGAACGTTTTTTAGAATTCCTACTATCGAAATAATTTGGTACTGGCTACACCTCTTTTCAGCGACCAGCAGTAGTCAGCTATCATATTCACATCCCACTTTCCCTGGTAACGTCTTTCCATCTCCTTTATGTCCTGGTGAAATCTTTCACCCTGCTCCTCGCTGACACAACTGAGATTTTCTGGGGAAAAAAGTCCAAATGAGAGTGTAGGAAATGTACTTTAACACTCATATTGCAGCCCAACTTTCAAAATTTTTCAAACATATCTTCTACAATATTTTTATTATTTGGATCCTTGTAATTTCCTAAAAAGTTTTTGATAATACTCCTAAAACCAATCCATGCCTGTTTTCCAGTATCTGCCATTGTTTATTCAAATGAGTTAAAAATCAACTTCCTAATTTATGGCCCAACAAATATTCCTTCTTTGACTGTAGCATCAGATATTCCAGGAAATATTTTGCAGATGTATTTGTAGCAGTTCCCATTCTTGTTTAAAAGCCTTCATAAATTGCTTCATTAGGCCTAATTTTGTGTGCAAAGGTGGTAATAGAACATTTTTTCTGGTCCATAAGACTCTCCTGAATAACATTTTTCATTCCTGGCACGAGACTATCCCTCTGATTCCAATTTTTTCTTGTCCAGTGATCAGATCTGGGATCTACTATCCCACTCACATATTTCAACAATGAAATTCTTACTATTTTTTAGCTCCATGGTACAATGTTTATGTACAGAACTACATTAACCCATTCACCTCAAAAGACAAGGAAGACTTGCTGACAGTTAAATGGCCTTCAACTCAGAAAATGAGGTAAACTTGCTTAACGCTGCTGTTATATATTTTGCAATATTTTGTACATCCCTAGGCAGGGTATTCTTTTGTTAACATTTATGAATTGTAGAGGAATGTGTTTTTGCTTCACCTTTATTGTGATCTCAAGTACCGTTATCGTTTGTTTGTTTTGAATGCCTGAAAATAGACAATATAATTTACGGTAACTTAAATCCGGTTTCTGGGAAAATGCATTGAGCATATAAACCTGAAGTGAATGGGTTAAAACTTTAGATATAATTGCTAATTACAAATAATGGTACGTGCTAGGAAAAAAAAATGGATTACAGTTTTGGAATTAGCACATGAAATTTAATAAATTAGACATATTTTGCAGGAAACCTCAGAATCATACATACCAGTGAAATTTGAGTTTTACTTCACATTTATTAATACCAATTTTAATTTTAAAAAACTGACAAAATAACTATAATCATGAATTATATTCCATATTCAAATACCCTGACGTTGTTAAGTTTATAAAGATAGCTAGATTATGTAGAGTTTGCCATACAAGGGTCATTTGATAAGTTCTCGGAATCGCCACCATAGGTCATCCTTTAACAGTAAACACATGGCGCATCAGTGCTCTGGGTAGAGAGCTGTGGTGTGGACACGTGTTCATTGTTGTAAATTGTGAAGATGGAAAAAACTGAGATTAGAGCGGCAATAAAATACTTTGTAAAAAAAGGCATGAAGGCAAAAGAAATTCATGCTGATTTTCAGAACACATTGGGGGATTCTGCACCTTCATATTCAACAGTTGCTAAGTGGACAACTGAGTGTAAATGTGGTCGGGACAGCTTAGATGATGATCCCCTTAGTGGTCCACCAAGATGTGCCACTACTCCAAAAATAAGCAAAAGTGCACAAAATGGCATTGGAAGCTTGCTGACTAAAATTGCGAGAGAGAGCTGAAGCTATAGGGATATCATCTGAACAGACATATTACATTTTAAGTGAGGAATTGGATATGAAAAAATTATCTGCTAGATGAATGTTGTGGCTGTTAACACCGGATCAAAAATGCATCAGAGTGGAAATGTCTGAAGAATGTTTGGCTAGTTTTCACAGAAACAAATAAGATTTTTTTCAGTGGTTTGTTACCACAGATTAAACATGGGTCCACTACTATATCTCACAGACAAAACAACAGTCAAAGCAGTGAAAACATGCTGATTCTCCACCACCAAAGAAAGCAAAGGCAATATAGTTGGCTGGATAGGTCATGGCATCAGTTTTCTGGGATGCAAAAGGGATTACTTTGATCAATTATCTTCCAACTGGTCAAACAATTACGGGACAATACTACACTAACCTTTTGGACCAACTACAGCAAAAGATATGCACAAAAAGGCGAGGTTTAGCAAGGAAGAAAGTCTTGTACCATCAGGATAATGCGCAACCTCATATGTGTGTCATTGCCATGGCAAAAATACACTGACTGGATGATTGTCTACCTCTATTAACACATATGGATGTGAGGCCAGCAGCTGACTGATAGGCCAAGGGTTTTCTAGGGCTGTTGTGCCATGGAGTTTTGAGAGTGTTACACACACACACACACACACACACACACACACACACACATATATATATATATATATATATATATATATATTCCGCTACCTCTCATGTAAATTGAGAATACTATATATATATAAGAAAAATAAATGTTTGTGTTAGGATTCCTGAGTAGCTCAAATGGTTAGAGTGCTAAACGTACGTTATTCTAATAAAATTGGATTTAATTATTGAGTAAGAAAGCTTAAATAACTTTATGGGACGATAAGACCCTATAGAGTTTTATAATTTTATAAATTAAATTGGTTGGGTTATTATCTTAATTTTTGAAATTATTTTGTTGGGGTGATGGAGAGATATAATTAACTCTTTTTTTTAAAAGAATTTAGAAACTCAGGTTTGAATCCCGACTCAGGCATTTATTTTTCGGTTCATGTCATATATATACATGACACGAAAAGAAAAATAAATGCCTGAACCAGGATTTGAACCCAGGACCTCTGAATTGATACTTCAGTATGCTACCACTTATGCTATCCGGGCTAATAGCACAAACATTTATTTCCCACTGAAGTATCAATTCAGAGATCCTGGGTTCAAATCCCGGTTCAGGCATTTATTTTTCTTTTCATGTCATATTAGGCCTGCATTACTTAATGTCAAAATTTAATTATAACACATCCATCCATAGTAATTCTGCCCGAAGGCAGGTCCTTCACTGCAATCATAGCATTTTCATGCTATGCTTGCAGCTTTACTAGGGAATTGTAGGTGTGTAGCTTCCCGTTGCTTTCCACCGGTGAAGGATGATGATGATGAAGATGATAATGGTAAGGGTGATGATGATAATGATGGCCATATGATTTCGGGGACCGTTTGGGCCTTAAAGTTTTCCTGACATTTGTCTTACAGGTGAGGAAAAACCCCGATAAAACCTCACCCAGAAAAACTGCCCCGACCGGGGATCGAACCCGGGCCCGCTACGTGACAAGGCAGCACGCTACCTCGAGACCACAATGGTGGACTTATAACATATATATATATATATATATATATATATACACACACATTTTTCTCATGGTTATTTTCATTGTCTGTCTGATAGTATTCAGTGAAGATCTGCAATTTTTTAAAAATATTTTCATGAGAACAACCTCAATAGTTTCACTCCGGTATTTACTATTAGGAATAGTTATGCAGCCAATGAAATTTACTTTCCATTTGTACTGTGAATGGAATTCTATTGCATATAAAAACATTCTAGAGTCTTCAGGGGCTGTTAATTGGTTATTGTGGATATGCCGTTATATGGAACAAAAATGTTTAAATGTAATACCATTAAATTAGGTATAAAATATAAATATCCTCAACTCGTGTCCAACTCACGATTGGATCGAGGAATGAGATGAAGTCCCTATATTCATAGAGGTCTGTGAATGACAAAGGTGCCAGCTGACCTCTCCTGATGCACTTCACAGGGGCAGATGAATGAAATGAAACAAAATGGATGAGATGAGCATGGAGAAATGGTGGAATGAAATTTATGCAGAAGAAAATGGGAGAAAACCCAAGAAAAACCGGCCCATGCTCCATTTTGTCCACCATGAAACCCACATGTAGTGACTGAGACTTGATCTTGGGACTCCAGCAGTGAGAGGTGAGCATCTAATCGCTTGTGCCACGGAACCACTTTTGAATTAGGTATACCAATATTAATTCAACCATGATTTTTTTTAATCTTATGATAGTTTTTTGGCTATATAATTATTTTACCTTAATTTTTCAGGTGTTGCCATCAGATGGCATTCTTCCAAAAATTAATACTCGTAATCCAAAGAAGATATTTGCCAAATGCCCAATGTGTAAAGGAAAAGGTTAGTCATAACTTTAACAAAGCCAACTCTCATGATATTTTATGTAAAATGGATAAAACCCTCATATAAAGGGCACTTTGAGAATGACAGATGCAGTCTCTGGCTAAACATCAGTGAATTTTAAGCTCATAACCATGGCCTACAAGCCCATAATTTTTTGCAGGTCAATACATGAAGATTAATTCACTGCAAATTGAACCTGGAGGTTCACAGTCACATTGACATAAGCTGTCCTCGCATGTCTATCCTAAATTAATATTTTCCAATCATTCCCTGTGTTATTCACATACTTTTTAAGGCCGGTATTCAAGAACCAAGCTCTCTAGACCATGCCATCTCCGTCTTCCATAAGCTGAGGCTTCTAAATTTCAACATGTTCCTGAAAACTTTTTTAAAATAAATATCTTGTTGGCACATGATGTTGAATAGAGTGAACCAGTTACAGTAGGTTCTGCATGACCTACATAATTAACCATGGAGAGATGGGCTGAGAGTTGCCCTTTGCAGAAAGCTTGTTTCTTGAATACTGATTAATGATTATTCTCCCACCTCATTCTTGCCCTACCTACTGGGTACTTTTACTCTAGTTTCCAAGCCCCTCTTTCATCTCCCATCTGTACCACATTTCCTGTCCATCATCCGGCATTGTAGCCGAGTGGTTCAATGCACCATGCCTTGGTGCTGAGTTATGTGCTGGTTTAAGTCTTTATGGGAGGAATAATTATTTCATGGAATTTTGGGCAGTATGAGACTGGTGCTCATTGAATATCTTGAGGAATTTTGGTATCTACAACAAAGTAGTGGATCCAGATTGAAGAAACCAGCTATAACAGGTGGAGGGACTGACATATCACCCCAATAAATACTGGCTGGATGATTGCCCACCTCTAAGATTAATATATATGAATGTGAGGCCAGTAGCTGGCTGGTAAGCCAAGGACCTTCTAGGCATATAGAACCATGGGGGGAGAAAAAAAGGTGATTGATGTTAGTTCTTGTATCCTTTAAGCCTATGATCGACCCTTAGTGCCTTTAAAGGGCATGAGGGGGTGGAAAGGAGTAAAGAATAAAACATCCAAGACTACCAATACTACAGAAAATACATCTCAAAAGAGGAGAACAGAATATAAAAGATCTTCAAATTAAGAAATATGAAGACATAGCAAAATATGCCGAAAAAATAAAACACCTCCCTAGAAGAATAAGCAGTAGCTCTCTTCAGATTAGAGATGGGTCATGACTGTCTGGATGACCACTTCATACAATGGGGATTGTCCCTAGAACTATGGGATGTTCCTTATGTGGAGAAAATGTTCTTCTAAACAAGGAACACTTGCTATACTGCAGGCGACTAGACCCCGAGAAAAAGGACAGGAAAGACATCGCAGGATTTTATTTGGGAAGCAAGAAGACTAATGATGCAAACCAAGCTCCAGCCATTTGAAAACAACAGACTACCAATATTAGTGTTGAATCAATAGTTTTTAGCTTTTCTAAGTGGATTACTGGTAGTTCTGATGAAATTTAAGCCCAAATTTGACCCCTAGTATCTTTAGGGGTTCCCTGATTGAAAATTCTGCCTTTTATCCTGTTTAAAACTGAGGCCTATGCTGGTGGCAACCTATCTGCTAGTAGGTCTAACCTTGCCAGACAGGTCGAAGCTTAGGGACCAGATGAAAGGTGTCAAAAGTTTCCCTTTGAGTTTGATGGGTGGCTGGTGTCCGCTTTAGTAAAAACTCGTCACTCAGAAATCTTAAACAAGTCCTTGGAATGAACAGAAACATTGGAATCAGACTAAGAAGTTGAAGAATTGGAAAGAGAAAGGTATAGGTATAGACAGATAGACAGAGGAATGGATGCAGATGTTGAGAAAGGTCAACACTCATCATGGACTGTAATGCCATTGCTGATGATGATGACCCCTATGCTAATTCCGACCAAAGTTTCAATTGTACTGTAAACAAACTTGCATAAGGTATTACTTTACTAACTTAGTCTATTGGGGGAACCATGGTGCTACTTTACTCACCATATGACTGAATTGTGTAAGAAACTGTCGATTGAAACATTGTTCTTAAGCAACATCAACGGAATCTTACCATCAAGTTTACTAGTATCAAAATCATATTTTACAGGAAATAAGACTGAATACAAGTAACATGGTACCAATAATTAGGAACTTCCTCCATTCCTTATTTATTTATGACAAAAAATTATGTATGTGTCCACCTAATCAAACGTTTACACTTTTTCTATTATGTCAGTAGATATCCTTTATTTCGAATTTCGTTACCAGCAGAATATATGCTTTATGCTGACTCACCTGTAAATTGTGCCAATACTTTCGCTACATTCTCAATGGCTAATGTAGGATATTTTTCACGAAACTGTTTTAAAATATACAAAATAATTTGTTTCTTTACACTTTTCAAATGGTTTCTTTTCCAGTGTTTTAAGAAATTCTGCAGAAAGTGGTCATTTTAAAACAACAGAAATCCAAACTTATTCTGCATTGCACATATGTAAGAATAAACCAATGCTTATTTAATCTATTGAAATTGTAATTATATATTTTAGGATTATCCATGTAACTTATATAGACATGTGCTAGATAATATATATTTTTATCTCCTTTATTTCAAATGTTGGAGAGCGAACTACATTTTCTTACACACTTAAAGGTAAAACCATTATTCAACCAATAAAATGCAGTCATACATCTGGTTTGTTTTCATTACATCTGGAACTTGGCTTTGAAGAGCAATAGTGGATTAGAGAGGGTGAAATGTAAAAATAAAAAAAAACAATATTAGCATTAAATCGATAGTTTCCTGGGTTGAAGAGATAAAATGTGCCCCCATCAGCATGAGGGGTGAGAATAGGTGAAAAATAATGTTCAAAATGACGAATATTAATGTTGAATCCATTGATTTCTAGATTACTAAACTGTTTAGCATAAGAAGATTGAATAATGCTAGAAACTAAGCTGGGGCACGCCGTAGCGTAGTGGTTAAGGCACTGAGCTACAAGCCGGAGGGTCGAGGGTTCAAGTCCCGTTGGGGTCAGGATTTTTAAACTGACCCAAACCCTCTGGCGGCACTATGGCCCTGGGGTCGACTCAGCCTCTAACGGAAATGAGTACCAGACGCTTGTTCTGGGGTAAAGGCGGCCGTCACGCAGGGCTGACAACCCGGCTGACATCAAGTGCCGATTGTCTAGAAAAAGTGGGAGCCTTAACCTCCTACTACCCAAGGGCCTCCTGAGGCCTGTTGTGGGATCACTTTACTTTACTTAGAAACTAAGCTAGTAAAATATAATAAATGTTTCCTAATCATTTCTTTTTTTTTTTCAGGGTATTATGAACAGCTTCTTAATCCAATGACATTTAAAGAAGTTTTACCAACCGCACAGAAGAAAAATGGAGCTGGTTTCTATTTGAATGGGCATTTGAGACCAGAGAGACACAAAAGAAGAAGTACAGTTTCTGAAATAGGTATAGTTATAAATAGCTTCATTTTCAGCCACAGTGGACTAGTGGTTATACTTCTTGCACCTGGTCTTGAGGGTCATGGGTTTAAACCTGGCTAGGATTGATGGTTTTTTTTTTTGGGATGAAAAATCCAAGGGACAAGTCCTCCGGGAGGGACATTAAGTTATGGGTCCCAAGTCGTCAAGCCTGAAGAAAAAGAATCTTTGCAAAATTTAACTGATCTTCATTCATCCAAGTGATAGCTTAGTTGTCTACTAGATGTCTCATTGAGGTGATGTGCTAACCACATGCCACTCATTGACATCTGTAGGTAAAAAAGCATAACTAAATTAGCTTGGTTAAGAAACTCCTGAGCTTTCTATAAACTGCCTGGCAGACTTAAAATGTATTTTTTATCAGTTTACTTTGAAGTTCTTTAATTATCTAAGTTTATTTGTAATTGCTCCTTCTTACCTAATGTTGTTTACATATGATATTTCTAAGAAATCTATTTTCCATTCATTAATGAATACAGGTCTAAATGATTTCAATGCAATCCAAGTTCTACCTAAATAATTCCATTGCTTATAACCAGAATTGATTTTTTAGAAATGTTAAGTGATGTTTTCTGAGAGATTACTTGATAATGTCAATACTTTTAAAATTCATCCTCAACCACCATTGAGGTTATGTAAAGATTTAGAACTTTAAAATGTATATGTTTTTATTATTAATTTAATACTTCTCACTGAAGGACAAATTATATTTGAAGAAAAAATTTACGCTCAGACAGGCATTTGAACCCAAGACCTTTGGCTTTCTATGCCAATGCTCTACAAACTGAGCTATCTGAGCACACGTTTAGTTTAGAGTGTTCAGGTAGCTCAGTTGATAGAACAGTGACATAGAAAGCCAAAGTTCCTGGATTCAATTCCCAGTTTGAGCATATATTTTTCTCTTCATATAAAAAGAAAATAAACATTTATACCCGAGATCTGTCATCCTCAACAAATTAAAATAAAATTAAAATGATCTAGGCCTTTCAGAACTTCTTGTTCCACCAAGCAGCTGATTAGGTATTAATTGTTTTGCATGAGCAATACTGTACAATATTGAACAGGCGTTCATGGCCGGTAATCATAATATTGAAAGATTCCAGGCTATGTAACTGTTGTCCATGACTGGTGTATCTTCCAGACATTTCTCCCTCAACTACAGAGAGCATCTTCAGTGGTGAGTACTTCTAGGTTGTATTCCCTGGCTGTAGGCTTGATTGTGACATACCTAGAAGCACTCGTCACTGAAGATGCTGTCCACAGTCAAGGAAGAAGCGTCTGGAAGAAACACCACTCTTGGACAATGGCCACATTGCCTGGAATCTCTTATTATATTTCTTCTAGGATATTTATTTATTTTTATTAAGGATTTTCTCTACATTATAGTAGTTGTGCTTCAGCCCAAATGTGTTTTGCTCTGCCACAGATTTCTATCTATATAAAGATAATGATATAGATATTAAAGTTAGACATATCAAATGATTGGGCCATATTTGCAGAATGAACAAGACACATTTGCCTAGGATGATATCAAATGCTAAGCTGGATGGAAGGAGAAAAGTTGGGAGGCCTAGGTTACGGATGGACAATGTATAGATGGACCTACAGAAGATTGGCATAACAAATTGGAGAAATAAGGCAACTGACTGAAGAAAATGGATGGTTGTTATCAGGGAGACTAAGGTCAAACTAAAAGGACCATCACGCCAATGATGATGATGACAGATTTCTATCCTCAGTATCTTCTTTCATATCTCTGCTGATCATGTTTCTTCTCACTTCATCCATCCACTGTTCCCTGGGCTTCCCCTCCTCCTCCTGCCTTCGGCATTCCAATCCAGCATCATTATTGGGATTCTATTATTCTCCATCCTCTTCAGATGGCCATACCATTTCAATCTTTGTTCTTCTATTACTTCAATAATATTATGTTTAACATTCATTATTTCTCCAATTTTCTGATCCCAAGTTTTCTTCTTTCTTGATTTTCTTGCTAGGATATTTATCTTATGGTCATTATAGTCTTTGTGTACTATTGAAAGTGTGTTGTCAATTGTGTTAAATTGATGACCTCATCATCATGATCTTAAAGCATGACAACTTCAAAGGTGAAAGTTGCCTTCTCAACAATCCTCCTCCATGCCAATCTGTCTGTTGCCATATTGAAATTAGTCACTTTCATTTTCTTTGGATCATTCATTACCATTCTCCCATCTGATCTTCGGTCTTCCAACTGCTCTGCCTCCTATAGGTTTCCATTTATAGAGCTTCTTGACCAGTCTCTGATCATCTTATTCTTATCAAATGTCCTAGCCAACCAATTCTGAGAGATCTTATATGGTTCACTATATTCTGATTTTTTGATTAATTTGTTTAGTTTGTTTTGATTCTCCACAGTTATCAGTTCCTATATTTGGTCCAAATATTCTTATTAAATGTTTCTTTAAAAAATTAATAATTTCTGTTTGATTGTTTCTTTTAGGACCCAAGTTTCAGTAGCATGCATTTATGAGATTTTTACAAAACTTGATTTTGCCTTGTTAAATTTGAGGTTTCTAAAATTCTCATTGAATCTTATGTCACCAAAATTTTAATATAAAATTCAATGAGCATTTTAAGCATATTTCTTGAAATAAAACAAAACATTGCTTAGCAATAGAATAGATGTAACAACAGGAATTTTATATTATACAAGAATATTAATCATTGTCATGGTAATGTAGTTAAGGTGATGATCTGGAATTAAAATGGGTTTTGAAAGAAGTAAGTTTAATATTGATCACACCTAAAGACTCAATTTCTTTTAATCCAATATACGTAATACAGGAAGTAAGTTGCTTAACATTTTGATCAATAGGTTTAAGTCAATGTACGTTTATTCATTGATCTACATAACCCTGATAGCTCTCCACTGTAAAAAGAAATTCATGTACATCAATATTTTTGTTAGGAATAATTTATACATTAAAATTGAAAGAAAATTTTCCATCATTTTAAGGTATAAAATGTATATTCTCTTTTACTTTAATTCTAATTTTTTTTTAAATTATCAAACATGATTTTTTTTATTAAATTCTGTAATATTGCTTCATTTTTGTTTTCTATCATTGAAGATAATGCTATATTTTAAGTCTGCTCATATACATATCATCATCTTCATCATCATCATCATCATCATCATCAGTACAATAATCCTGAGTGGGTCAAGACTACTTTCAAAATTTTTTTCCAGGCTTCTCTACCTCTGGCAAGTGTCCACCAATTTTTGAATTTTAAACATTTGACATGCTATAGTACTCCATCCATCCATCTCAAATTAGGACTTCCAGTTCTCCATCTTTCTTCTGGCTTACCATCTATAATTCTTCTGACTACTTCATTTTCAGTCATCCTCTTCTTATGTTCCACCCATCTCAGTCTGTTTAGTGTATTGCAGTGGCTTTGAGCCAAAATATTTGACTAGAAAACCTAACAACCATGGGTTCGAATACATGAGATTTGTATTAATCTTTTAAATAAGCATTTCAAAATTTGTTAACAAAATTATTGAAACAATTGGGGACATATTATGTATTAAAACAAATTAAAATGTATTAATCTTATGCTCCATAATTTTTCACGTTACCTGATAACTCAATTATACTCTGTTGGATCTATGTTAGTAGAGGTTGGCATGCGCAGTCACAGGGATCTATGTTTGTAGATGTTGGCATGCACAGTCACAGGAATCTATGCTTGTAGAGGTTGGCATGCGCAGTCACAGGGATCAATGTTTGTAGAGGTTGGCATGCACAGTCACAGGATCTATGTTTGTAGAGGTTGGCATGCGCAGTCACAGGGATCTATGTTTGTAGATGTTGGCATCCACAGTCACAGGAATCTATGTTTGTAGAGGTTGGCATGCACAGTCACAGGGATCAATGTTTGTAGAGGTTGGCATGCGCAGTCACAGGGATCTATGTTTGTAGAGGTTGGCATGTGCAGTCACAGGATCTATGTTTGTAGAGGTTGGCATGCACAGTCACAGGATCTGTGTTTGTAGAGGTTGGCATGCACAGTCACAGGGATCTATGTTTGTAGAGGTTGGCATGCACAGTCACAGGGATCTACGTTTGTAGAGGTTGGCATGCACAGTCACAGGATCTATGTTTGTAGAGGTTGGCATGCACAGTCACAGGGGTCTATGTTTGTAGAGGTTGGCATGCACAGTCACAGGATCTATGTTTGTAGAGGTTGGCATGCACAGTCACAGGGATCTATGTTTGTAGAGGTTGGCATGCACAGTCACAGGGATCTATGTTTGTAGATGTTGGCATGCGCAGTCACAGGGATCTATGTTTGTAGAGGTTGGCATGTGCAGTCACAGGGATCTATGTTTGTAGAGGTTGGCATGCACAGTCACAGGGATCTATGTTTGTAGATGTTGGCATGCACAGTCACAGGGACCTATGTTTGTAGAGGTTGGCATGCACAGTCACAGGGATCTATGTTTGTAGAGGTTGGCATGCGCAGTCACAGGGATCTATGTTTGTAGATGTTGGCATGCGCAGTCACAGGGATCTATGTTTGTAGATGTTGGCATGCGCAGTCACAGGGATCTATGTTTGTAGATGTTGGCATGTGCAGTCACAGGATCTATGTTTGTAGAGGTTGGCATGCACAGTCACAGGGATCTATGTTTGTAGAGGTTGGCATGTGCAGTCACAGGGATCTATGTTTGTAGAGGTTGGCATGTGCAGTCACAGGGATCTATGTTTGTAGAGGTTGGCATGTGCAGTCACAGGGATCTATGTTTGTAGAGGTTGGCATGTGCAGTCACAGGGATCTATGTTAGTAGAGGTTGGCATGTGCAGTCACAGGGATCTATGTTTGTAGAGGTTGGCATGTGCAGTCACAGGGATCTATGTTTGTAGATGTTGGCATGCGCAGTCACAGGGATCTATGTTTGTAGAGGTTGGCATGTGCAGTCACAGGGATCTATGTTTGTAGAGGTTGGCATGTGCAGTCACAGGATCTATGTTTGTAGAGGTTGGCATGTGCAGTCACAGGGATCTATGTTTGTAGAGGTTGGCATGTGCAGTCACAGGGATCTATGTTTGTAGAGGTTGGCATGTGCAGTCACAGGGATCTATGTTTGTAGAGGTTGGCATGTGCAGTCACAGGGATCTATGTTTGTAGAGGTTGGCATGTGCAGTCACAGGGATCTATGTTAGTAGAGGTTGGCGTCACAGGGATCTAGTACTATAGATTTGAAATTGATTCATTCCATTTTTGGGTTCATTCATTCTTCATTATATGTATCCAGCTGTAGTTGATGACACAAATCCGTTGCATACTTAAGCTATAAGTTGCAATGGGGCTGTATTTGAACATGCAGCTTATGTGGGCATTCAAGGTGAGTACACGAGGTTAAAAGAAAGAGGTATAGGAAATACAGAAATGAACCCTTTGACCTAATACCACCAGAGTCAAAGAAAACAAGAGGTAAGGCAAGGGAGACTGGATAGGAAAGTAAAAAGAGGAATCTGGTACTAGAAAAGGAAGAAATACCAGATCGGTCCATTTTTGGGTTAAGTGACAAAATATTGTAAGACATATTGGTGCATGATTTAGGGAATTTGAATTAATTTTTGAGTTGAGAGCATTAAAATAGACATGAGTGAATATGTTTTCCAAGGTGAATAGATTAAAGATGAAGATCTTGAAGGAGATTTCCAGGCTGTTGGCCATGGTCTTGAGGCTTGAAGTTGCCCGACGTTTCGCCAGAGACTGCATCCGGCATCCTCAAGGTTGTCTGGCAATTTTGTCGACTGCCTGCTCTATTTATATTGGCAGTCTCAAGGCAACCCTTGAGGATACCGAATGCAGTCTCTGGTGAAATGTCGGGGAACTTCAAGCATCAAGACCACGGCCAACAGCCCAGAAATCTTCAAGATCTTCATACTAACTCTGACCATGAAAGCCTAAGTCAATAGATTAGAAATGGATTTTATTTATTACAGGAGGTCCATTGAAACTTCCTGTTATAATTCAACAGCCTCGACAAAGTTTACCTAGAGTTCAAGTATCAGAACATTCAGTAAGTACCATTTTCATCATAAATTTGGCAATACTATCAAATAAGGCAGTTTTAGCTGAAGGTACAAAAAAACATTTATTTATATACATCATACAAGAACATTATTTTTTCCAACTGTGTTTGACCGAATAAAGTGCAATTACATAGAACTAAATTTTGTACTAATACAATTCATGACTGGACACAGTAAATTTGGACATTATTTGGAACAATTTAAAATAGGTGCAGATACCTGTATTTGCAAGAACTCCAGCCAGACTATCTCACATCTATTATTTGAGTGTCCTACATTTAATTCGAAAAGACTGAATTTTAAAAAAATTAGATCTCAACTGCCTTTGTCAAATATTTTATGTAAGAAGTATTGTTTAGGAAGCTGTGAGAGTTTATCTATCATATTTTAAGAGACTTTGAGTTAATTTTGGTTTGTTAAATAATGAATTAATTAATTTGTTCATATTACATTACATTATTATTGGTATGTAATGCTAGAAATTAAGCATAATCTAAATTACTGGATGGTGAAATAGGGTTCACATTATTGGCGATTCAATAAATACAAAATTATACAATAATCTAGGATGATTAGAAAAGCAGATTGAAAAGTGGGACAGTTTAAATAAAATGAAAGTAGAATAAAACTAAATGAGGAAAACAGAAAACCAGTGCAACACAATATAACAATATAAGGTTTTCTAATCATTATATATATATATATATACACAAATACATATATATATATATAAATATTAGGTAGTTCTTATTATTTACATTTTGTATTTCTTTCTGCATGCCCTATGTTATTTTTTTCTTTGATTGTAAGAAGTAAATTAAATTCCATTTTGTTGAAATTTAAGAATTAAAAAGAAAATATTGATAAAAATGGCAATGATTTATGATGTTAACAATTAATTTAATTCAAACAGTTGTATTTGAAGATATTTATTGATTTATTTATCTTCTTAAGACAATAGAAACATTTCTTGCTATAATTAAATTTTTTTGAATACAGTATTTAAAATTTTAGGTCCAGTGAGGTATGGATTAATGCTAATTGATTGTAATGAAATTTGATACACTATCTCGCTGATATAAAAATCAGATGGTTGGAGTGGCTGGGCTACATCTTCAGGATGGACAATAATAAAATTCCTAAAATGTTATTAGATGCCAGACCAAGTGGTAAAAGAAGAGCTGGAAGACCCAAATTATGGGGGTTAGATGATGTCCAGGATGACCTTGTAAATACAGGGTTTAAGATATGGAGATAGAGAGCTTTGGAAGGAGAGGATTGAACAGCAATTCTTAAGGAAGTCAAAACTAAACTAAAAGGGCTGTAGAACTACAGATGATGATGATGATGATCAAATTGGGACAAAAGGGGAAAAAATAGATGGTGTGCAGTGAAATCAGATGACATTTTAATTCCACTCCTATAATAAGGACCACCCTAATATATCTCATATATATATATATATATATTCTACCCAAGGGCAGGTCTTTCACTGCAATCATAGCATTTTCATGCTAAGCTTTGCAGCTTTACTGAAGGAATTATAGGTGTAGTGGTTTCCCATTGCTTTCCACACCGGTGATGGATGATGATGATAATGATAAGGACGATGATGATGATGGCCGGATGATTTTCGAGGACCGTTGGGCCCTAAGCTTCCTGACATTTGTCTTACAGGTGAGGAAAAACCCCGAAAAAACCTCACCAAGGAGCCTGTCCCCACTGGGAATCGAACCCGGGCCCGCTGCGTGACAAGGCAGCATGCTACCTCGAGACCACAGTGTTGGACACACACACACACACACATATATATATATATATATATATATATATATATATATATATATATCTCATATATACGAATTAGCATTCAGACTTCAAGGACATGCTTACAGATGAGAAGGTGGTTACAATATTTGGAAAGCAAAGATGGTTTGCAGGATTCAGCAAAGGCTATAAGGATCCCCACTTGATTAAATGATTTCATGTGGTCAATACTAACATGATTGGATTATTTTGTGTCAGATAGTTGGAGAACCACTTGCCAATAGTTTGGCTACTCCTTACCATGGCATTGCAATTTGAGACTATGCATCACAGCACGTCCAATTATTTGCTTGTGCTTTGAAAGCATATGTAATATTATTTGTTAGAGATGTGTTCTAGAGAAACAGCTCATTTTCAATTTAATAAATAGTTAGAATTTTAATGGCTCACCTCATAATTGTAGATTTCTTGAAGGCTATATTTTGAATACATTATGTGTCATTATCAATTCCTTTGAACTCATTTTTTACCCTCATAAGTGTAAATATTCTAGGCATTATAGTTCACAATATATTACAACTGTTTTTGTAATTTAAACGGGCTATCTAGTAGCTTAGTTGGCTAAAGTGCATTGCTTTGGATGCTAACGTCACAAGAAACAAAGAGGAATACAGAAAAGCAGTCATGTGCAACCTGGTCACCAAAGCATTAACTCAAAAATGGAAATGGGGCGGTCATGTGGCACAGATGGACCATCAGAGATAGACACATAGAGTCACCACGTGAGACCCAAGAACAGGTTGGAAAAACGTGGCCAGTAAAAGTACCAAGTGGGCTGACCACTTCAAAAATATAAAAGGAGGACGATGATTAAGAGTGACAAAGAACAGAGATAGATGGAAACATCTGGATTGATCACGACTAATTAGCAGTGATTAGTAAAAGTGAGATAGTGAATAGGGAAAGTGAAAAGGGAACAGTGAAAGTGTGAAAATGAAAAGGAAGGAGAAACAGAAGCGAGGAAATGTTTAAAAACCGAGCTATAGCGAGGTTTTTAATTCCCGAGATTCTGTAAAACACTTCACAAAGGTGCGTTGAACATTATGTTTTTGCACAATGGTGTTTTCTAAATAATAAATAATAGTAAAATAATAACATCTTCGTTGGAAATATTTGTGTTCATTATAAACAATTGACTAACGTTAACAATGTGGGCAATGTTTATTAGTTGAAACTACAGGAGGCCTTCAGACCATTTACTGATAAAATGGCAGCAAGTATGTATTTATTGTTTTATATTGTTTTAAATAAAGTTCAGTTTATTTAAAATGCTATGATTTGTTTCATATAATGTATATTAACACTACCCTTTGGATATTTTGTATATACATTATATGTAGTATACATAGAGGGCAGTGGTTTTACTTCCCACACACGTTTTATAATATGTAATATTACAGTATAGTTATTTTTATTACAGTATAGTTATTTAGGTTGGCAACCCCAAAATTTAGGAAGTTGAACTTTCAATCATGGTCGCCATTGCTGTAAGTACGATAAAATGTACTATCATGCAAAAAAATACATTGTTATAATGAAAGTTACTCCCAGTCATAATCGTAGCGTAAAAAAGGGTCTCTATAGTTTAAGTGGCCTTTGGCCCAAGAGGTTGGCCTTGGTTTTTGGTGGGAGAACTTTACATATAAACACATTAAACAATGAATTAACATAATTTATTAAATAAAACAACCATAAAGAGACATTAAAATCAACATAAAAAACACAGTTATAGTTAAAAATCGCCATGTTGAATTGAGCCGAACAATTAAACTTTGTTAATACTCAGAGAGAGAACCATTTAAAAAAATCAACTTTAGGTTATTATTCATCTTGCTTAACCCTTAGGTCTTCTTATAATAATGCATATTCCTAATAATTAACAAAATTATTCTAAGTTATTTGACCCTTTGGTCTTCCAAATTATTCTAAGTTATTTTTCTTCAGAAACTGATCATTTTAGAAAACTTGAGCGTTTTAGAGTGATGATAAAAAAGTTGTCTCTTACCCATGAAGAAGCTGCATTCCTCCCCAGGAGGACCTGAATGAAGCGAAAGCTTCGGTCCTCCACCCCGTTCTGAATTTGTTAGAAAAATCGCGAATATTTATATGATAATTTTTAAGTTTCTAATCGGGGGAAACTCGGGTGGAAAGTTAACTTTTCCTTTCTATACATGTGGGTTTTTTTTTCATCGGTTTTCACTTCTAGCCCATTTACAACTTTCACATGATGTAGTTCAAAACTTTCATCTATGTCAAAATGGAAATCTTTGTTCCGCTTTTACTTCTTGCAGCTCAAATTCACCCTTATCTAATGTGGTCATCTCTGGTCTTTTTGTCAAAGCATGTTGGTATGAATTTACATCCTGGAATGTTGTGACATGGTTTTGATCCAGGTTATAAAACATTATAAATTTTTACTGCTTTTTTTTTATTTTAAAAAGCCCTTGTATGAACTTTGAGCATAACTAATTTTTATTTCAATGTGGTTATTTATTTCCTATCTTCTGGTATAATAAACAAGTATATATTGTATATGATTTATAGTTTTTATCATATTTTTGCGGTTATGCCCTAGTGTAGGCGCAACATACATAATTATATTTTTTGTTTTTTTTTCAGAATGAGGAGATAGATATAAAAGAAACTGCAAGTTTAAACAATTCACAAGAAGGACGAAGTTCAGTATTTGGAAACATTGTATTTCCACGATTGAAAAGTCCGAGCAAATCAACTATAAGCAATGGACACCAACAGTAAATATTTTTCTTCTAATTTGTAAATATCATACTACATCTACTTCCAAAAGTCACCAATACTGGAAATTTAGGGAAATAATGAGACAAATGAAAAATTCATGAATCCCTTGTCACTATAAAGAAATCATATCTTATTTTAGAAAGAAAAATGATATTCGAACCAGGGTTCGACTCCGGGTTTGAATGTAATTTTTCTTTCTAAAATAATACTATATCCAATTCTGGAAAATTGTTAATTTAAAATATAACATAAAAAATCAGATCTTGTCTGGTAGTTCATTCTGAAAATTTTTATTGTGCAAAAATGCCACTTTATTAAGACACTTTGTTATTTTTAACTTATAATTGAGTTTGATAATAGTTACCTGGATGATTAATTACAAAAGCAGTGGTACAGTAGCAAGATGCTTAAGTTCTAAGAGCAGCAAATCACTAAACCTAATTTTGTAACATGTTAATAAAATAAATTAGGGAATTGGTACATTATGAGGTTTCCTTAATAGCAATCAAATGAATCGCGAATTCTTCTTATCTCATACATCTATGTTTTTTAACACAGAACTGCTGTATCGGGAAACATAAAATTAAAACATCTGAAGATAGGAATATGTTTCCCGATATTGCAGTTCTGTGTTAAAAAACATTGATGTATGAGGTAAGAAGAATTCAAGATTCATTTGATTCTTTTTGTAACATGTTGTCTACAATATATTATCTATGTTCAGAGTATTTTAATGTTGCATATTTAACATATTTAATTAAATTTATTTATTGTGGAAACAATATGTTTAGAGAAAGAGTAATGTGGACTTTAGAAAAAAAACATGATAAACCAACAAACATTGTAACGTACATAGAGAAAGATTTGCGTTTGGATCGGTACTTGCTCAGGTAGCTCAGATGGTAGAGCACTTGGACTAGAAAACCGAGGGTCCTGGGTTCAAGTCCCGGTCTGAGCGTATAATTTTTCTCTTCAAATACGATTTATCCATCAATGAGATGTATGAAATTAATAATAAAAACTTCGAAAAAAGCCGTACTGGCATTTATAATGTAATGTATAATTCCCAAATATGTCTTCTTAATAAAGGAGCCGCCATTTGCAAAGATAGAAGCAAAGGCTTCAAAGCATTTGGTGGGCGGGAATTACAATGTATATAGAGAAAGATTTGCGTTTGGATCGGTACTTGCTCAGGTAGCTCAGATGGTAGAGCACTTGGACTAGAAAACCAAGGGTCCCGGGTTCAAGTCCCAGTCTAAGCGTATAATTTCTCTCTTCAAATATGATAGTTGTTATACTTACTTACTTACTTACTTACTCACTGGCACTATCGAACCTGAAGGTTCATGGCCGCGCGGACATAAGCTCTCCATACATCCCTATCCTGAGCTAATGCTTTCCAATCATTCCCTGTATAATCTACTTCCCTCAAATCATAGTTAATGTTGTTCTCCCACCTCATTCTTGGTCTACCAACTGGGCATTTTCCCTCTGGCTTTCCTACAAGAAGCTTCCATGCACGTCTTTCATACCCCATACGCGCAACATGTCCTGCCCACCGCAGTCTATGAGACTTAACTGTTCTTATTATATCTGGCTTCCTATAAAGACCATGTAGTTCATTGTTATGTAGTCTTCTCCATTCACCTGTCTGTTCATCTCTCTTTGGTCCAAAAATTTTCCTAAGAACTTTATTCTCAAATACTCGTAATCTCCTTTCCTCCCTTAAAGTAAGAGTCCATGTTTCGCACCCATATAATATAACTGGTAGAATAATAGTTTTATATATTTTCAGCTTAAAGTTTTTTGAAAGGAGTTGGGACATCAAAAGTCTCTGCAATGCATAATAGCATGCATTTCCAGAATTGAGCCTGTGTTTAATTTCTTTTTTGCATCTCATTCCTATTTGTGATTATTGTTCCCAGGTATTTGAATTCAGCCACTTCCTCAAAATTTCCATCATTTGTCATTAGCTGTCCATTTCCATTATATACTGAATTTTCTACGTGTGACCATATATTTAGTTTTACTGATATTTACTTGCAGTCCTAATTTCTTAGTGTTATTCAATAGTGTGTGCGTGTTGGCCTTTAGTATCTCCTCGCTATCGGCCAGTAGTACAACATCATCAGCATAAACTAACAGCTTATTAATACCATTGAGTTGTAAGCCTTCCTCATTCTCTAAAGACTCAATGGCATGCTCTAGTACAAAATTAAATAGTAGAGGAGATAGTGCATCTCCTTGCTTCAACCCATTATGGATTTCAAAAGTGTCTGATAACTGTTTGCCTACACGCACCCTACTCTTTGAGCCATTTAGACACATTCGTATAAGTCTAACTAACTTTTTAGGAATTCCGAACTCCAGCAGGATACTATATAACTTCTCCCTCTTAATTGAATCATATGCTTTTTTGAAGTCTACATATAGTTGATGTACAGTACCATTATATTCCCATTTCTTCTCTAAAATCTGTCTTAAACTGAAAATCTGATCTGTTGTAGACCTGTTTCTTCTAAATGCACATTGATGATCTCCTAGAATGTCATCAATATAGGGAGTAAGTCTGCTTACTAATATATTTGTTAGAATTTTGTACGAAGTTGAAAGTAATGAGATGCCCCTATAGTTGTTGCAATCAGTTTTATCTCCTTTCTTATAAATTGGTATGATAATCGATTCCTTCCATTCATCTGGAAGAGCTTCTTTTTCCCAAATCATACTAAGCAACCAGCGTATCTTGTCCATCAATTTTTCTCCCCCTGATTTTATCAGTTCTGCTGGGATCTCATCTGAACCTGATGCTTTATACATCTTCAATTTTTCAATCGCCATTTCAACCTCTAATGCACTTGGCTCTGCGACTAGCATTTCTGCTATCTGTAACTTATCCTCCTCAATGTCCTGTTCTGTATGTACATTTAATAGCTGATTAAAGTAACCTTTCCATCTATTAACCATACTCCTAGAATCTGCAATCATATCCCCATTTTCATTCCGAATTATGTTTGTTCTAGCCTGAAACCCTTTCTTCTCTATACTAATTCCCTGATATAATTCTCTAATGTTCCTATTTTTTGCATTCATTTCAAGATCATTAATCTTCTCTCTCAAATATTCCCTCTTTTTACTCTTTAGTAACTTGGTGGTTTCCCGTCTAACACTACCCAATTGCTCTAAATTTACCTCATTTGGCTCGTGTAACCATTTCATTTTTGCTAGCTTTCTTTTCTTTACAATGTCGACACATTCCTCATCAAACCATTTCTTGTTTTGCCTCTTTTTTAAACAACCAATGCTTTCTGATGCTGACAATTTAATAGTATCTCTTATAGCCTCCCATTCTTTATTTATATCAGTTTCTTCTTCGTTTGCCACATTGTCATCTGAAGATTCCAGTACTTCAAATCTATTAGCAATTTTGATTTGGTATGATAGTTGTTATGTTCTGCAAATTTGAGTGCTAATTTCATACATGAATTTAAAGTAAAATTGAGTGGAGAAGGTGATTTTCACGATTCATCAGGAAAAATTTGAAAAGCAATCCAATATGCAACTAATAATATACTTCCAGAAAAGTCAAGGAAAGTTTATTTATGTAGTTATACAAAATCATCATTCAAGTGTATTATACATATTGGTGAACTTATATTTTATGTTTTAACAGCATGTTTTGTGTTTTGTTAGAATATAAAATATAGGTTTTGTTGTCTTTATTATTCATTTCATACATCTGTACGATTGATAAATTATACTTGAAGAGAAAAATATAGACTGCATAGAAAGCAAAAGGTCCTGTGTTCAAACCCCAGTCTGAGCGAATATTTTCCTCTTCAAATATAATATGTTTTATTGCTTAGTAACTGTGAACTAAAGCATCACTGATGTATATAATAGTATATTACGATGCGAGGATAGGAAATGGTTTTTACAGAATCAAAGAGAATGGTTGAAAACCAAGCGACAGTTGTAATTTCCGAGATACTGTAAAACAGTTCATAAACGTGCATTGTATATTATTTTTTGCGTGATGGTGTTTTCAAAATAATAGATAATGGTAAAATAATAGATAATGGTAAAATAATAGATAATGGTAAAATAATATCTTCGTTGGAAATATTTGCATTCATTATAAAAAATTGACTAACATTAACAGTGTGGGCAATGTTTATTAGTTGAAACAACAGGAGGCCATGAGACCAATAGTGATAAAATTACAGGAGGCCATGGTACATTTAGTGATAGAATGGCAGCAAGTATACGTGTTTATTGTTTTATATTGTTTCAAATAAAGTTCAGTTCATTTAAAAGGCAGCGATTTGTTTCGTGTAACGTATATTAACACTACCTTTTGGATATTTTCTATATGTACATTGTATGTAGTATACATAGAAGGCAGTGGTTTTACTTCCTCACGTGTGTTTGTAATATGTAATATTAGAGTATAGTTATTTTATTATAGTATAGTTATTTAGGTTGGAAATCCCAAAATGTAGGAAGTTGAAGTTTCAATTATGGTCGTGATTGCTGTAAGTACAACAAAACGCACTGTCGCATAAAAAATGTTTTTACATCTCACCTTAAAGTACTCTGTTTTTACTGTAATGTGGATTAAATTACTTTTTTTTTGCTTAGCTTCATATAAAGTAAATGGGATGATTTCATTATAGTTTAGATCAAATTAAATTTATAAGAACAAATATTTCTGTCACTTCATGTACTGAGATTAAAAAATTGAGATGAATGTGAAAAAATTAGAGTTAATGTTGATGTTTATTTTAAAATTATTTAGGACTCCAGCACCAGGTGAATGTTCTCCAGAGTTAAGAAAAGATCTCTTACCTGAACCCAAGCAGTTTGAGAATCCACATGAAACCATAAAAATTGCCATCAGCAACCTGAAACAAAGTCAATGGTAAGAAGCATATTACAAATTATAATTTATAATATTTAATTATGTAATGAGATACCAATTATTTATAGTTATACGCTATAAGGGTTTAGTTGTCATGATCTCTACTATCCTCTTCTAAACCTAAGTGCCATCTTGTCTAAAATTATTCATAATATTTAATGGTCAATGGTCTACTTTTGTCTAAATTTTTTGAAATGGGTGTTTTCACCTCCCACATTGCTAACAATTCCACCTTGTGGTTATTTAGTTAAGCAGGAATTCAATAGTTTTTGATCTTCCCTAAGACATTTTATGGTGACGGAGACAAAGGTGAGAACCCGTCCCTTTCTTCAACCAAAGTATTTCTCTCTCTTAAAATGTGTGAACAACTAAATCCTCACAGAGAATAATCATACATAACATCCTAGCAAACACTTTCAATTTAAAATTTACAGTACTCTAAATGATATTAATATACATTTCAAAACCGCCATGATTACCATGACCAACACCACGACAATCACCACCAACACCACAACAACGACAATCACCACGACCACCACCTCCACCACTACCACCACCACCATTACCACCACCACTACCACCACCACCACCACCACCACCACCACCATCACTATCATCACACATGACCACCTCCACCATCACCACCACGATGACCACCAACACATACACGATGACCAATATCACCACAACGACCACCACCACCATCACCAACACCACTACCACCACCACCATCACAATCATCACCATGACCACCACCATCACAATCATCACCATGACCACAACCACCAACAAGACCACCACCCTCACCACCACCACTACCACCACCACCATCACAATCATCACACATGACCACCTCCACCACCACCATCCCCACCCACCACCACACACCACGATGACCACAAACCTAACAAAACACGACGACCAATATCACCACAACAACACACCACCAAACACCAATACCACCAACAA